>CP135569.1:245870-411912 GCA_032401905.1 Swietenia macrophylla | reverse complement strand
CAATCTCCTAATAATGTTGAAACTCTGCTTAGTGCGAAATTCTTTTGTGAACAAGCCCAAAGTCTTGTTGGGCCTCATTGCAGGCTTGATTGTGAGTTGATGTTGTGTTTGGCGTGCCCATTTGTCTGTAATACTCTGCTGCTGGCGATAGTTGTTGTAAATGCTGGCTGCTGCATGTTGGTGTGTGCGTGCTGGCGGCTTCGCGTGCTGCTTGTCGCTGCTCTCGATATCGTCGTTGTCTCTCGCGCTCCTTTTGCTTTCTCAGGTCCTCAACACACACACACACACACACACACACATAGAGAGAGAGAGAGAGAGAGAGAGAGAATTGGTTGATCATTAAGAGCTTTAACCTTCTTTTTATTATTTTTTAAATATTATTTTTTGTAAAAATTCTACCTATAGGGATAACAATTTTACTATAAATTTCTTAGTATCTAACCCTAATATGACAAGTTTGATATACCTTTTAGCGAGTTTGAAATAAATTCTAAAAAAAAATTCAGATATTCGTAAATATTTAATTTACATATATTGTTATTTTATTTTTTAAAAATACATTTTGCTCAAAGTTTGATTTATTTAAAGCAATTTGAGTTAGAATTTTTGAAGTTTTTAATTAAATTATAACTCTAACCACTTTAATTTACACATTATTGCTGTATTTATTTGATTGTTCTAAATTTGACTCAAATTATCACTCATTCTACATGCAATCTTTAAATTACTTTATAATAAGGTAAGACTAAAGAGAAAGTAAAAGATTGATTATGTAGAGTAATGTAATGTAATTAAGGGTATAATTTAAAAAAATATAATAAAATTTTTTGATTGTTAATTAATTTGTTTAAAATAATATCAACTTTACAAAGTAATAGAATTAGATTATGAAATTATGTTTTGTTTAGAAAACTAAAATATAGAACCTATATTAAATCCTCAAAACTCTTTTAAATACATTTTATATATGTTTAAGACACATTATGGCATTTTATACATATAAAATTATTATATCAAGTATATGTATACTTAATTAATACGAAATCAAAGCATATAATACATAGTATTTTTTTTTTATATATTTAAGTATTAAATTTGATAATTTTAGATTATATTTTATATTGTATAAGTGTTAAAACTTTAAGAATGTAATAATACAATTTTGCAAAGATATGTTTTTGTAGATTAATGAACAAATTAGTCATTAAGGGTAAGAACAAAAATACAATTTTTGTTAAGATTAATTTTAAATTTTCATCCTTGGTTAAGGATAATTTTTATGGTAGGTTAGATACATTTTGGCTTAAATAATTTAGTTTAGAGTCAAGCCAATTTTTCACCATTTTTTACAACATTCTCTACTTTCTATTACTTTTTTCTCCTTTTATCTAGGTTGGGTAAATTTTCACTCTTAAAGAACCATTTGTAGCTTAGAAAAGTTGTGGAAAGTTTCTTAGGCAAGAAAAATTGAAGAAAAGCAAGCAATAAACTAAAGGATTGACTTGATTCAACCTAGACTTCATTAAAGAGAGAAATTCAAGGAGAAAATTCTAAGGAGGTATACTTTTGTTTAGAAAAATCTTGATAAGGTTTTTTTAACTTTATTTTAAGTTTAAAATTATGTTAGAACTATGTAAGAAGTATGATTCAAATATAAAAATTAAGAAACTCTAAGCAGCCAAAATTGTGATATATGTGTGTGTTTGTGCATTGTTTTTGTATATGATAAAATTGACGATTAGATAATTTTATCTTGATGTTTAATTGATGTTAAGATAGTTGAATATATATTTATGTCAAATAAGAATTTATTTATGAAATATGTTGAATATGATATAATGATGGTGGTGATGTAAGTGAAATAATAAGTGATTAAACTTTTGGAGAAAAATCGAATATAAATTTTGGTGCAAGAGATCTTGATTTTATGGATTTATTTAGTGTATTTAATGATGATATTCTTCTTAGGTTAAATATAATGTCTAATAATAGATAGAGAAAAATTAAAGCACTATATTGATATAAATTATCATGCTAGAATTTTATTATTTTTGGATAAAAATTTAGTGTTATGTTAGAGTATATTTTGGGTATGAAAAATATGTGTTGAAATTGATATGGTGACGAAAATGAAATCATTTATTTAGGTGAGAATCATTATCTATTAGTTTTGTAAAAATAGTATAAATTTTGGTGAGATATGTTTTATAGATTCTCATAAAGAGATTAAGTATATTGTGACATGAATGTGATATAGTTTTAACATGTTGAATAAAATTTTAATTAAATACTTCGATAATTATCAATTAGAAGTATGTGCGTTGTATGTATTTTATTAAGATCATAGACTCAAAATGAACATAATATATTAATAGTTCGTGTGTAAATAAATTTTTATTTAGATGGAGGCTAGACTTGAAAGTACTGATCCTTCCATAAACAGTGAGTAAATAGATAAAATTTTAATATTTTTTAATGATAAGAATTTAAATATTTTATAAATATAAATTTATTTCAATATTTTTTGATAAAATAACTTTAAATATTTGATTGTCTTATGAATTTAGATTTATAAATTATTTGATGAATATAGATTTAAAAATATTAAAGTGAGAGTGAATTTGAAAGAAAATATGATTTGAAAATTTTGCATACTGCCTGTGGATGTATGAATTGTGATGAGATAATTTTGTATAATTTGATAAATATGATATAAAGATATGATTATAATTTTATAATTTAAAATTTGGTGTAAGTGTCCAATTGTGGATGCATTTGTGTATAGCTATTGATATATATGTTGATATGTACACATTTTCGCCCTCACTAAAAAAAGAGATAAGAGAGAGGTTACTTATTTTTGTCTTTATCTCCTAATATAAAATAAAAGAGATGTTACTACTGAATATATTTGGTGTCTAATATTTCATCTCTGATCTAAACCAATGTTAATAAGTGGATTTAATGACTTAATTTAATATGAGTATATAAAATAACTCATTAGAGCGCCTTAAGATGTTAATTAAAGGGTTACTGGTAAATGTCTCAGGAAATAATTTTTTGGCAAGTCCAAATTTTTTTTATTAGATTATTTATGGATGTTATATGAGAATGTTTTTGGATGATTTGTTTGAATATAAATGAATGATAAAAATTTTATGAATTGTTATATTTATAAAATATAATACTTTTACTCTTGTATTGAATTGTTAGTTCACTATCGTTCATCTATTTACTGAGTGCATTATTCACGTCTTTTTTTATTAAAAATATTTTCAAACTTGATATGTTTTTGAGAGATCATTACTCTATGCCCTTGATAAAGAGTTCATGGCTTGCATGTGCCATTAAAATTTTTTCAAGATATATAGTGCTTTTTATTAATATGTGAATATCTTATAGAAGATCTAGAAGAATTTTATAGATATACTTATTTCGTAAAATATTACATTTATATATATTATATACTTTATATTCTTGATATGCAAATATTATGTAGGTTGATTATATGAGATATTAAAAATCTTATATATTTATGTGAAATACCAATAGTAGGTATACTTCATAAGTGTATGACACTTGTTATATACTCAAATTTATGGATCGGAACATGACATAAAACATAGCATTATTTGATATTATGACTAGAAAAATGTTATTTAAAATTTTGAGTTTGTATTTCAGTAATAAATCAATTTATTAGATTAAGTGTTCTTTATAATTTTTTTGAAGAATACTTAACAAGTGTTTTTTCTTTAAATTATTTTTAGATACTTTGTAGTTTTATTATTTGTGAATTTGTAAAATAATTATATACTTTTTTTTCTTTTTTTTATGAGATTATTGTAACCAACTTTATTTTATGTCAATAAATTTGATATTTTATATAAGTGATATATTTTATTTTGAATTATTATTAAAAATTTATTACTTTAATTAGATGTATTATAAGTTTAAATTTGATATTTTGTAATACTACAAGTATAGTTAAAAAAATTAAAAAATCACTAAAAACTTGTGAATATTTGCATAAGTTTGTTAAATGTTAAGTATTTCTTTAAATGAATTTGATAGTAAAATATTAAATCAATTATGAATTAAGTTTGAGATGGTTTGCACTTTTATAACGAATGCGACTATGAATTTGGAGGTATTTATCAAGAGTAACATGTGTGACATATTATTAGTAGAAGAGTTAAGATAATAAAATAAAATAGATAAATTTAAACGAATTATAATATAATAAAATACTAACAGCATTTTTTTTTATATAAAAATTTGTATTTAGAATAATTACATTTAAAGATAAATATATTTTAATAAATTTTATTACATGAATGGGATAATAATATTGCATTGTCATGATCTATGAGTTTTTCTTTTCTATTTTTTGAAATAAAAATATAGTTTATTAATATGTATTAGAAAAGTCCCAACTCTTATAGAAATTATTGAAGATAAAAATAGATATTGCACTGACAATATTGCATATTTGAGCAAGGTTAAGTACTGTATGAGTATATATTATAAATAAATAAATTATATCCTTAATTTAAATAAAATGAAGTACTAGTGAACTTTTGATTTTTAATAAAAGAATAAATAAAAGAACACATAAGTCCCTAATAGCCTACTCGGGATCTATTTTTGATGTAATAATAATTAATAACACTATGTGAGGGATCTATTTGTCATATATTATCAAAGTATGTTCTTATTGTTAGTTTTTAAAATTTACGGACCGGACCTATCCATTGTTCTGCGTTAAGAAAATATATATAAACTTGGTGACCCAGGCGTCAAATCATTTAAAAATTCAGAAATATTCTTTTGATTCAGTGTTAGAATTAATTTCAAGGACAAAGTAGTCATTTTAAAAACAACGTCAGTTGCCGACTGCCAACTGCCACGTGTTACCTCATGCAGCGCACATGATTAACTGATTTTCTTAGCCACCTACCTCCTAATACCAATAATGCCCCTATTGTTTCCCATGAAACTAAGAATTTAAATACACAACATTTGTTCCAACAAGAATTAAAAATTTTAAAAATAGCATAATTATAAATTCACCCTAATTATAATTAATTAATATTATTAAATTTCAAATTATATATAATAAATCGATTTGAAAATTATAACAATATCATTGTATGATATATTTCTTCTAATTTATTTAAAATTTAATTTGATAATATAATCAAATAATTCATTTTTTAGTTAATATATAAATATAAATTAATTTTTAATTAATTTTAATGGGAGAGAAATTAAAATTTGAAAATTTTAATTTCTAAAAAAATATTTATCAATCATACCCTATCGAAATTCAACCCAATCTCATATTAGTTTTATTTTAAATAGTTAAAAAATAAAAAAAAATTGAAAAAATCAAAACAGAATGAAGAAAATATAATAAAAGTGCAAAAAATTAAAGAGAAAAATGGCAGTAGGGGCAAATTGGGTATAAGATGAGAAAAAGCATGGGTTAAGTAGGAGAGATTTTGGCTACTACTCTCAACGTCCCTTGCAGAATTCGCCCACCAACCAAACCGCTTCTCGTTTGTTGTTCTGCCCAAACACCAAAATCTAAACTGTAAGCGTAATCATTTATTATATATGACAAACAAAATCTCGTCCTTCGAGCAAGAACCCACTGTATTCTCTTTTTCTTTGCTTGCAATTCAATCAAAATACTGTAACTTATAGCAATAGATTGAGTTGAATTCATCCTCTTCGTGGTGGTGGTGTTGTTCTTGTAGCAGAGATCTTCGAGTTTTTTTTTTTTTTTGCAAATGGCTAGGAAGAAGATCAGAGAGTATGATTCTAAGAGACTTCTGAAAGAGCATTTGAAGCGTCTTGCTGGGCTTGATCTTCAGATCTGCTCTGCTCAGGTTCTTATCTTTCTCTGTTTGTGTTAGCACGTTTTGTTCACTTGGGGTTGCGTTTTGATTATGTTTTATGTGTAAGTGCGTGTATCTTGTGGGAAAGGTCCAGATTTCTCCTGGTTTTATGTGGAATTCTTGATTTTGATGATCAGTTTATCCGTTAGAATTTGATGCTTTAAAGTTTGTAATTTTATGTTGGTTCTAGCCTTGAGTCACTCTGAATTTTTTTCCCATGAAAACTTTATACCATATGTGTTTGTTTAAGGATTTTTGTTTGTTTGCATGCGTAGAGGATTGGTTTTTCAGCTTAAATAGTAAAAGTTAACTTGAGATCACTATGTTTTTGTGCTTGTATAACTGGACTTGAATGAAGTTTCTAACTTTCTTGATTGATTGGATTAATTAGGATTGGATCCAGTGCTTGGAAGTGGGCTTGGTTGATATTCGTGCGGCATAATGGTTCTATGATCATTAGAATAGCTAAAATTTGGCAATGATGTCGCATCATAACTTCAAAAACTTAAACATTTTTTATGTGAATGTTGTTATGGGATTAAAATATTTATTTGAAATTCGGTGAAATTGGGTTAGATTATTATAAGAGGTCAGCTTCAGTTGGGGAAGTCATAGGCCGTTTAGGGTTTCGATTTGTTGCTTCTGCATTTTGTGGGCATTTACTTTTCTTCTGTGAATGGAGGCATGGTGAATATAATGCTCAGTGGATTGCGAGAAGGCTTTAGTTTTCAATTATAATCACCTTTTATGGAGAGGGTAAAAGTTTTTGTTTACTCTTTGTATCATGAGAATGTAGGTTTAGATTCATAAATAAATTGAATTCCAGTTGTGATCTTGAATTTTACATCTTAACTTTTGAGTATTCTTCCTTTTTGGGGTGCCGTTATGGATGATACAGCTCATTGTTACTGTTGATCTGATCTGAGTTATGGTATCTTTTACTATGATTGATCACTGAGGTTATTATTTGAGTTTACTCTGTGAGGACGTTTTCCCCATTTCAGAAAATAAAAGGAATAAAGTTTATTTAGTCCATCTAGCAAATTTAGAGAAATAATTTTTTTTAGTTCTTTTGCATAGGTGACGGAATCTACAGACTTTATCGAATTGACAAACAAGGAACCTTGGCTTTCATCCTCAAGATTGGTTGTCAAACCTGATATGTTGTTTGGGAAGCGTGGGAAGAGTGGTCTGGTAGCATTGAATTTAGATATAGCTGAGGTTGCTGAATTCGTGAAAGGCCGCCTTGGTTCTGAGGTGATCAGTGAATCAATCAAATAAGATGGATATTTTTCACTGTCATTTTGGTGATTCATTACAGTGATGCGTGGGTTTTATCTTTATTAGGTCGAGATGGGCGGTTGTAAGGGACCAATAACTACCTTTATAGTTGAACCATTTGTTCCTCATGACCAAGAGTACTATCTTTCAATTGTCTCTGAAAGGCTTGGCTCTACCATCAGCTTCTCAGAGTGTGGGGGCATTGAAATTGAAGAGAACTGGGACAAGGTACAACCATACATAATTTAATTTCCAATTCTTATTTATTTTGGATTTAGTGCTCAGTTTTACCACAATCATTTTTATAATTGGTAGAGTATATAGTATAAATGAATTATATTTATTTGAATTCTATTTTCTACAGGTTAAAACTATCTTCCTTCCATCGGAGAAATCTATGACGCAGGAGGCTTGTGCTCCATTGATAGCTACACTTCCTTTAGAGGTGAGTTGCACTATGCTTTTCTAAGTTATTTATGATTTTCATCAGAATTTTGTTTTGGCATACAAGGCTGATCTTTGTCTTTGATGGATATGACCCCAATTTAGATAAGATTTTTTGTCTGATAATATGGTCGACATGTTTAATGATCTCAGATGCTGTTACTCACTCCCTTCTTTCAATATCCTTGTGGTTGTGAGCTTCAGAATCCGTTATCTACTGTAGATTTCGTTGTCTTTGGTTATACTGATTTTTTTTCAACAATTATTTCAGGTTCGAGGAAAAATTGGCAACTTCATAATGGGCGTGTTTGCTGTATTTCAAGGTTTGCAATGTTTAAGATTTTAGATATTCTACTCCTATATGGAATAGATCAGAAGTACGGAAAGGATTTAGGAGCTCTGTATTGAAATTGATGCTAGTTGTTTTTGTCTGCAGATTATTTGAAACTTCATTGTTCTAATGTCAAATTATTTTGGGGATCATAAATATGCAAAACGAGCTTAATCACCTATAGGAAAATTAATGGGTAAAAAACTGTTGTGATATTAATTTTCTATGTGAAGGATAGAGATGAAATCGGGTTGGGTTTTGGGTATTCTACTTTTATGTTTTTGGTTTCATAATCAATTTTATACTTGATTGTTAGAACATGTTGTTAATACTAACATTGTTCACTGTTAACTTTATCCAATTTTCTCTGTAGATCTCGACTTTAGTTTTATAGAAATGAATCCCTTCACACTGGTGAATGGGGAGCCATACCCGCTGGATATGAGAGGAGAATTGGATGACACTGCTGCCTTTAAGAACTTTAAGAAGTATGAATATATTTGCTTGACTTTTGTTTTCCTGTAAATATAGTTGTATTGTCCGAAGATGTTTTATCAGGTATGTTGTCTCAGACAAATAGTTTTATACATTCAGGTGGGGTAACTTAGAGTTTCCTCTGCCTTTTGGAAGAGTAATGAGCTCTACTGAAAGCTTTATTCATTCATTGGATGAAAAGGTATTTTCACACTCTGTAGTTTGTGTTTATCTGGAGTTAAACTCTGCAAAGAAGAAGATGTCTTTACCTTACTCTCGATTTTATATTGCAGACAAGTGCCTCTATGAAATTCACTGTGTTGAACTCTGAGGGACGTATATGGACAATGGTAGCTGGAGGTGGTGCCAGTGTTATATATGCTGATACCGTAAGTCTGCTGGCATATGAATTCATGCTCATTCAGTTCTTCTCTGGCTGTGTTGTTTTCATAACATTGCTTTTCTAGAAACAATTTTGTTATTTTAATATCTAATGGAGTTAACTCACTAACATAACTCTGTTTCAATTAATTAGGTCGGAGACTTGGGTTATGCATCGGAGCTGGGCAACTATGCAGAGTACAGTGGAGCTCCAAATGAGGAGGAGGTGTTGCAATATGCAAGAGTCGTTATTGATGTATGAAATTTGTAACTGTGGCTTGTTTTTGGAACTTGGCTTTTCTTCTATATGTTTCTAAAGCAATTTTGACATTTCGGTCGTGGAGCATATATAATATTTTGCCCTCTGGGCTTGTAGTGTGCTACTGCAGATCCCGATGGTCGTAAGAGAGCCCTTCTCATTGGAGGTGGGATCGCTAACTTTACTGATGTCGCTGCAACTTTCAACGGGATTATTCGTGCTTTGAGGGAGAAGGTACGTCCTGGTTCAAATTTTATCAACCAAACTTTGATTTTAGTTTCTCATCCTTTTGTTTCTCCTGGTAGGAATCCAAACTAAAAGCCGCAAGAATGCACATCTACGTTCGAAGAGGAGGTCCTAACTATCAGACTGGCCTTGCGAAGATGCGGGCCTTAGGAGAGGAACTCGGAGTACCTTTAGAGGTACAATGTGACTTTATATTCGTAAAAATGTTACTAATTCTCTTAAGTAGTGAACTAGTTATTCTCAGGTTTCCTTTCCTTCTAAGCTTTTACCTACCCGGTATGCAGGTTTACGGTCCTGAGGCCACGATGACCGGAATCTGCAAGCAGGCAATTGACTGCATCATGTCAACATAGGTTCAGAATCTGCTTTCTCGATTGTCTACTCCATTGCTAACGTATTGTTGAAGGCAACTACATGATTTAGTTGTCGTAAACTTGTGGAGAACATTTTTTTTTTATTTTCTCTTTGAAATTTTGAGACAATGCTCTTCAATAAAGCTTTGAACTCATGTAACATTGTCCATACCACCATTTTTGTGAACTCGTGAACTTTGATCCCCAATTATTTTGAAAATGTGTTTGTGTTGGAAAAGAAATTCTACTTCTCTCCATCTATTTATAGCTCTAGCTTATTAATTTAATAAGATTGGGGCATTTTTTATAATTTAATGTTGTTAATGGTAATGATGACTGACTATAAATAATCTTGATCAAAAATTAAGAGTTAGTAAAGTAACATTTAATGTCATTAACCTATCAATTATGTCTATCCTTAGATTAAATTGAATTAATGGTTCAAAATTTAAACCATCATTATTTTAAGTTAAAATTTTAACTTAAATGATTCCTGCCCTATTTTGTATGAGCCACGAAAATATTTATTAAAGGTTTAGAATGAAAACCTAATGTATGATTAATTTCCACCATAGGGATCATGGTACTAGCTCTAGCTACCCAGCTATTTATTCCTATTAAGCCAAGCCTGCTTTGAAACCTTATAACCAGAATTCAAATGAGGATTTCGTAGTTATCGATGCTGATACCTGTCTATGTACTAACAAAACTTTTTTTTTTTTTTTTTACAAGGAGAGAAATAATTTAGTTATTATTTTTCTTAACAAAAATTATTATTTTCTTGAAAGAATTTAACTTACTTTAAATTTTATTATATTATAAATTTGATCACTTACCGGGACAATATTAGAAAATTTTCTGAGCATCTCTCAATATCTGATTTTTATAAATAAAATATTTATTTAAGTATCATAAAATTTTTTATGAATCATATAAACTCGTAAATAGAGAGTAAAGTCTAAAAAATATTATAATTTAGATTTATTATAAAATTTAAAATCAGAAAACAACTAATCAAGAAAATAGTACAAACTTTTGCAAATTGCAAAGGAAAAAAATACCGAAGAGAAGAGTCGATTTTACTATTTGAATCATCAAGAACGAAAACAGCACATATTTTTGTTCTAAATAGTTAAATATATAGCAAAATTCTAATAAACTTGGATGACCCAACATCAAACTTCACTCTTGGTTAAACCCATGCTATGCACATATATAATACATGCACACAAATTTGTTGCATCTCTCCGTAATGCCCCATGAGGGCTCATTGTTTGTTGCAAACACAAATAAAGTCCAAGCAATGTTTGAACTTGGCTCTAAAAATTATTTTAGTCAATCGTGTTAACTAGTTTCTCTTGTTAAAAAATCTTTTATACTATAACATAACTCTCTAAAATATCTTTGACAAAATGAATTCTGAGACAATATATTTTTTTCTTTTATAAAACATTTAATTTTTGTTAACAAGATGAATGACACAAACTCGATAATATCATATTAGAATTATTTTAATTAAATTTTATCACTGAGTTCTTAGATTCTAATAAAGAGAAGTTTATACTTAACTACCTCCATTTCAAAATTCATAACAATACAAAGTTTTAGTATGATCTAGTTAGACTCATTTGGAATGAGTAAGTCAAATTTTATGATTTTGAAGAAAATTTATATAACAAAAATAATTTTATTTGCAAAAATAAATACAAAAAATCATTAAAAATTAAAAAATAATATTTTTGAATGAAAAGAAACTTGCTGTGACAATAAAGATATTTATTTTCAACATAGAAAACACTATTTTAGAAACTAGAACATAGAAATTTTTAAAAGTTTTAGATAAAATTATTGTTACATATTAAAATCCTGAGATATAGCCTTTTCTTCCACTCTTTGCACATAAATATGAATCGCAACAAGTACTATCAAATATTTCTGCAAAGGAACCACAAATACTTCAAATCACATTGCAAAACACCATCCTTCATGAAATATTTTTACAAAAATCATTTATTCATAATTATAATACTTGAGAATATAACAAAAATGGGGAGAGAATTCTAAAGTTACCTTCAATCTCCTTTTTAGGAATCATTTCAAACTAGAGCCTGTACCAAAAATAATTTTATAATTAGAGGGTTTTTTTCTTTAATAAATCGCAAATTTGAAAATTTCAAGATTAGCTTTCCAGAGTTTCATTACCAGAGAATCGAGGTAAAATAGGGAGAATAAAATGAGGATTTTTTTTTGGATAATTAATGCAGGAAAAATTTAAGAAAAAAACAAGCTATTGTATTAGCAATTGACTGTATATAATTAAAATATTTTGTTAGAATTTTCATCCTTTTTAAAGGATTTTTCAAATTAGGAATCTGTCAGTTTGAATGATAACTTACATTTGTCACCGCTGGTTTGGTTTATGTAGACGAATTAAGGGTGAACTAAGCATGGAGTAAGTTTGAAAATGATAGGACAAGGAGCCCGTTTTATCTTTTTCATCCGAGTTAATTGTATTGGTTGACAACTTTTAAGATTTCCCAATCTTGTGATCAGTATCGAACTAAACCCAGAGTTGTATCGCTAAATGTAAGTTTAATTATTTGGCAAACAGACAATTACTAACTGGTGCTTAAACATGTGGTCAATGTAGCGTACATGTGCGCTATATTGATCTTTTCAACAGCATTTTCTCCATGCTGACAAGGCACTTGCACCGCTATAAAACGCTTTTATGGCTCCCTCATGAATGCCCGTACCTCAATCAGGTAGCCAGTTTTGTTTGTGCCCTACAACGTAAAAAAAAAGAATAAAAAAAAAGGCTAGTCCGTATTTGCCTTTTGCTTTACTTCTTATATTGGACATTTCAACTGTGATCGTGGGTCATCCAGCATCCCGCGAACCAATGCAAGTTGATGATAAGGATCGTATTCATGTAGCCTTGAATTTAGACTTCTTAGAAACAGAGTTTTGCTTGAACGGTACTCTGGGCAGAGGGCTTGATAGTATTGCCCTACAGTTAGCAGCGGGTGGTCCTCCTCCGGTTGGCGCTCGAAAGGCCAAACTTGACTTTCTTACAAAATAAATCATCGAGGAATTTGGTTATCAGGAAATTGGACATCTCAGGTCCTGCTTGCAAATTTTCTTAATCTCCTTGGTTCGGTTAATGATAGGATTCAATTAAAGCAGTGTCATGCTAACGTAAATATGAATGAAGCTATAGTTATTAGCTGCACTGCATTGTTTTCATTCCATTTCTATTAGTAAATGTTAATATTTGTTACTCGAAATCCGGCGGGTGTATGTTCAGGGCTATTATAACAACAGTTGGAGGATTTCCAAGGCCTCAGTTGGATCTCAGCCCTGAAAATTTTGATAGAATATTTGACCGGGCAGCAGGCTGCAAACTGGTGCCTCCATTCGTTGCACTGTCCAAGCTCAGAAAATATTAATGTTAATGTCAATGAGCAAATACCTATGAAAGAAAGTTAAAGCAATCTACAATCAGTAAAAAGTCGTTCATCTAGCATTTTTAAATTGCATTTTCATACAAAAATAGTGAAGGGGATGGTGTTCGACATTTGAAATTATTGCGGGAAATGATACGTACATAGTGGCAGATAGAAAATCTACACAAACATCTCAACAAATTCAACCCAATGGAGATCTGTATTGATACAATTAAAGCTAGGATTTTACTATATATATGTTTTTGTTTTATATTTACAACAGTAAAGAGAAAATGGCAAAAGAGATTGCCTAGCAAATGTGTTATCGTAAATTTTGTTTTTTGTTTTTATCTCTTGTATTTTTTAAGTTGTTTTATGTTATTCTTGTAAGTTAAAATAAAAAATAACTTGATGAATATTATAAATTTGTAATATTTAGTTTTATAAATTTAAAAAGAGTATTTTTAAATATTGTCAAAATGAAGATTTGTACTTATTGAAGGAAGTTCAATAACAATTAGTAAAGGAATTTTGCTGAATTATGTCAAAAGAACTTTGACGTATTGAGGCAAAAAGATCTAGCTAAACAAAGCTATCTAATAAGATTTAACATTAGGGCGACAAATATAAGAAGTTTTTATTTTATTTAATTTCATTAGTATTTATAATAATTATTTTCTTAGTAGATTATTTTTCTCTAAGTATAGTTTTATAGATGTAGAATTAAAAAATTTGAAACACATTAAAATTTTATAATCTTCTTTATTTTTTTGTACTGTGGTTACTTGCTTAATTAATTAGCTAAAAATTAATTAAATTTGGTAAAATTTAACTAAACAAATCTTTCACTTAAAAATAAAAAATAGATTTTTTGTCATCTATACTGCTTCTCCAGTTAACATTTGAGAAGACCACTAGTTGCATCTCATTGGACTTGTTAAATTACAATTCAAATTAACTAGTGTTCTTAAGATATCTCAAGTCTCATTTACAAACTTTCCAATGAGAATCTAAAGGATCACTCACATATTGGCTTAAAGATTAAAAACATAGGAGCTTTCTAGTCTTAACAAAGTGGCAAATTGTAAAGAATCTACCACTTATCTATATAAGTTTTTATTTTCAAAAGACTTGCCATTGGATTTGAATAGTTTGTGCTCGAGGCCATAGGTGTGGGAGCTCTATTAGAGTTCAACGTGTTAGTCTTTGTAAAGATATCAGTGATGTATTTGTTTTAACACATGAATAGGATGTCCAGGTTTTTTGTAAATTTTAGAGCCTACAAAAAAGCTCAATGCATCTAAGTCCTTTAATTCAAAAGACTTATATAGCTTCAACACCAATTCCTCAATTTATTTATGATCATTCTCAGTTATGATGATATCATCAACATTAATTAACAAGTGAATGATGTTACAATTATCTTTTTTATAGAACAAGTAGGTGTTTGACTTGCAATTTTTGAAGTTTCATGTTGTCAAGATTGACTTCAACTTGTCAAACTAGGTTTCGGGGGCTTATTTGAGCCCATAGCGGGCCCTTTTCAATTTGCATGTATGTTCTAGTCTTGAAGTATCAATGAAACCCACTAATTAACTTATGAACACAACTTCTGAGATCTCCCCATTTAATAAAGCATTGTTGATATTGAATTGTCTCGGGTTCCATTCTCTATTAACTGCTAAGCTAAATGTTACCTTGTTTATAAGTTCACTTTGTTGTGATGTGGTATTTTGATGTGACATAATGTTTAAAGGAAGAAGTCATATAGTGGAATCATTTGAAGCTTGTTCTCAGAGAGGTGAACTATTTTGATCCACTAAAGAAGGAGTTTCTGAGACCGAGACACCTACTATTGAAGTGTTTTCCTAAACTTTAGAGTACCAATTATGCATAAAGACGAATGGTAATCATAAGATGAGAGAAATGTTGGTATTTTGGTAACTTGAAGTAAAAAAACTTGAATCAGTTTTGAAAGGGAATATTTTTTCATTAAAAATGACATTCTTAGCAATGTATATTTTCTAATGGATGCATACATAGGGAACTTTTGCAAAGAAGGCTGTAACTTATAAACATGTATTTGGTAGTGTGAGACTAAAATTTGTTTCTGTTGTATGGCCTCAGGTAAGGGTAACATTCATACTAAATACTCTAAAAAACTTGTTGGTTAGGTTTTTGTTTCATGATCAATTTATATGGTGAGATGTGGTTAAACATAGGGGTGTGAAATCTATTAATTAAATAAACAGTAGTAAAGAATGCTTCTTATCAAAATTTGAGAGGCATTGATGCTTGAGCTAAAATGGTGGACCAGTTTGAGAAATTTGCATGTGTTTTCTTTCAATTTTACTATTTTAATGGTGAGAGTAAGGACAAGAATACCTAATTTTATACCATGTTTAGTAAGGTAAGGTTTGAAAATTTTGAATTCACCCCCGTGATACATTGTATGGCCTTAATTTGGTATCAAATGTTTTCTCTATTGGTGTTTTAAACTATTTCAAGACACTTAATGCATTAGATTTTAAGGTCAATGAAAAGATCCATGTGAACCTAGGGTCATCATTTACAAATGCTATATAGTATTTTTACCCATTCAAAGAAATCATAGGGGTGGTTCCCCAAAGATTAGTACGTAGCAATTTAAAAGTTGCTTTTGTTTTGATTTGTGAGGCTTGATAATGAAATTGATGCATTTTTCCATATTTACAAGCAAGCAGGAAAAATCGAGATCAAACAAAGGAGTCTTAATTATTCAAGTTATGATCATTGCAAGATGAAAGCAATCCCTCGAAGACATTTGCATTAGGGCTCTAGCCTTTGTGCCAAGTTTCTATATGTGCTTTTGTTTACATGTCATCAATGGTGTTTACATGACCAATCTTGCTAACTACTGATCTATTTTTTAATGACAAAGACTTAAACATTGAAACTAAGTTGGCTACACAGTGAAATTGAGGCTCAAACACATCACACTTCAGCAATTTATAAATTTTCATGAAAGTATAGCTAAGCTCAAAAGCTCTGGAAACTTGTATTATAAATGATTTTCGAATTCTCATAATACAAACCCTAAATTACTAATGGAAGAACTACTAATTATGTACAAAAAGTGACTTAAAGGCCAAGCTAGAAACGTAACACACACACACACACACACACACACACACACGAGAGACTAGGTGACAAAATGTCCTTTTTGATGCTGTACAATGCTGAGAGGCGATTTACAGATTGTCCTTTATGAGTGAATTGTGCTGGTATGGGCTGGCATGAGCAGATATGTGAAGTTAAAAGACGAAGATGATATGCGTGTCTAACAGCTACATTTTCCAAGGAAATATGGGCTTGAGTTGATGTCCTGATGGGTTGGGCTTGCGTGGCTATGGCCCAGAGGTCCATTTGATGAGTGTTTTAATTCCAACGAAGCAGATATCATGGCCGATACGGTGAGAATGAGAGTCATACACAAGTTTAAGTTCGACATATTACCAGAGTGATTAGAAATGGAATATAAAGAGTGAATAACGGGCTGCTATTGAATTAATGGCACAAAACTCTGTATCAATATGTGTGGCTTTGATTCCTCAAAATATCAATAATAATAATAATAATAGTAATAAGAAAATAATAATCATAAAATAGTAATGGTGATATAAATAATTTTGGGGGGTGACTAAGTAAAATTTAAATTTAAAAATTAATATTGAGTACTTTTCTAATTAATATAATAAGTCAGAATTAATTTCTCGTATCTTATATCAATCAAATTAAAATAATAATTATTTTAATTAATTATTTAGTTTTGAAATATTTGACTCTACATCTATTTTGGTATTGCTTGAATGTAATTTTCATTTGATGAGATCTATTTGAATTTAATAATTTATTTGTTACACTATGATTTTATCATTATTAATTATGCTAAAAAAAGTTAGTTATTCACATTTTGCGTTAAGAATTTATTTGAGAATTAAATAATTTGTGTAACAATTTATTTTGCTTTGAATATTTTGCATCTAGATAATTATACAAACAGATTAAAAGAGAAAATTAATCCTCAAAATCTAATTTGTTGTAAGAAGAGATTATTTTATTAATTTAAAGTGATTATAAAAATATTTTACTAAATTATTTAAATAGTTTTTAATGTATCAGAATAATATGCATCACTTCAATATATGCATGGGAGTGGAGAGGCATACCCTCACAAAACAATCATGAGAATGCTTTCTTATTGGCCAATAATTATGCTAAAATTTCTTGACATAACTTTGTTGCGACTTTTTTTAAGAGTGCAGTAAGTATTTAAAGATAAATCTTAACATGTTCTCTAATGAAACTTGATCTAATTTTAAGATTACAAGAGGATTCGGGAGACTAAGATAAAAATTTGAAAGGTCGAGAGTAAAATAAAAATTAATTATAATGAGGTAAATTTAAAATATTCAAATCATAAGTTTAAAGGGTCAAAATGAAGATAAATTAAAATGAAAAAAAGAGTTTGAATGCAATATTTTAGTTCAGATAACTTACGAAATTATTTCTAATAATAAAAATTAACTATTAAATAACGGTCAACTATTAACATTTAAACATAAATATTAACAAAAAATTTAATTTTATGCATTAATTAGTAGAGTGATCGGAAATAGAAGAGACTGTGGAAGATTTAGCAAGCTGAGAAATGTAAACTCGATATGAAACTTTTTTTTTTTATAACAATATATATATATATATATTGTTATATATATATATATATTTCTTATTCAAATACACACTGAGAATTACAAATTTGAAGCTCCAACATTTATTCTTAGTGGTTGCATAGCATCAATCATTCAGCATCATTTATTCTGCATGGTTCATTTATTCTTTTCTTATGAACCATGCAGAAGTTTGATTGATTACTCAGCAGTAACTTCAATTTTCATTCCATACACACAAAAGTCGATGTCAGCACATATAAAGAAATTTTTTCCCTTCTTTAATACAACCCGATCATGTCCGGAACAGTATACTTTCTTCGGATGACCTTTTGCATAACAATTTTTGTATTGTGATTCATCAACTGCTTCCACACAGAACAGTGGATTATTGTACTTGAATATGATCACATCTCCAGCTTTGAAATGCTTTCCCTTTGGCCAGTCCCTTACCCCAGGATATAGATCCCATCCTTGCTTATTCCCCACAACATGCACAGTTGCATCAGTTGTTCTACATTGAAGAAGTAAGAGCAGAAAGCCTACACCAATTGCCACAGTTTGAACCATTTTAGAATTGGATAAAATTGACTAGCTAATAAGAAAATGGCGTGTATTAAATATGGAAAAATATTGGTTGATCTTAACCCAGTATTTATAGGCGAAAGGAAATGGACAAAAGCATCTGGGCTCATGATTTCTTTAAGTGCTTTAACATAAAGACATTATTTTACCATTTATATCATATAGGATCCTAAACTTTTTAAAAATAATTAACTATTTGTAAACACTAAATCCCTTTAACTCATTTCTTATATTACAAAAGATCAAACCAGCTAAACTATTCTCTTAGAGACAAATAATGATTCATTATAGTGAATATATCTATTGATTACGAAAAATTATTGCAAAAATTATCATTCAATCTGCAAATTCATAGACATGAATTATAAATTTTATCAATGGGCATATTTTCAAAACTTGTTAAGAAAAAAATGAAATGACTAAGACAATATAAAAGCAACTTTAATAAAAATAAATAAAGTGATGATTTACGTAAAAAAAAATCTTCAAATATTTTCTCATAGATTGCTATTTCATTTATTATCACATCTTATATTTTTATGTGAATAAAATTTACTTAATTTTAAAAAGTTGAGGTTATTATTTAAAGTCAAGTAGGCACTATACAAATCTAAAAGACATATTAAAAAATAATTTAAATTTCAATACATGCCAATGAAGAAATAAATGATTTAAATTTAAATAAAATATTTTTATTCACTTATTTGTTTGATTGAAAGTAAATGTTCAATAATTTTTTGAACATTTCTTGTGAGAGTAGCATACATCTTTTGTGATTAGTGTGATAAATATTCATGTTAGCTGCCATTAACATGTTGCAAACATTTTTAATTTTGTGTTTGAATATTGGTAAAATTAAATAAAAATAATGATTAGTTATTAGGCAGCTGGACATTTTTCTGTGTCATGGGCCAAACATTTTGAATTTTGTGTTCAGTCAAACAACTGAATTACAAGTTGCAAATTGGTAAAATTAAATAAAAAAATATAATTTAGATTAGGTTGAAGGAAAAATGCTGAAGGGTGACTAGTCTAGTTTTGAAAGGCCCTCATCAGTTTTAAAGTTTAGGGCACACAGAACATGGTTGTTATCACGTATAATTCTTTATGATTTTAAATTTGTTTTTCTAATATTTTAAATCATTTATATGATTATTTATTAGATTAAAATAAATTTAAAATATAAAAATTATTACATTAATTCAAGAAAATAAATAATCATATATGTATATAAGAATGAGATTATAACTAATTTTTTTGAAAATAAGAATGTTTATAAATTTCTTTCATTACATGTTACATGCATTGTGTGTATTATTATATTTATATAACAGGTTTCATAAGTTTTGTATGATAAGAGAAAAATATGTATTTTGTATGACTAAATATATATTTTTCGTGCCAAATATTTTCATTATTTTTGTAATAAAAATGATCACATGCCTTTCCTAATGTTTGTAAAAATTTTATTTTGTAAAATATTTTGTGAAAAAGGGTATACTTACATCCCCTAGACCATTTGTCTACACACCATTTCTTACAATTACATAAATAATTCCAGTAATTAAATTAAAAACAATTCCATTTGCAAATGCCAAGCATCAACATCAAAATATTTTTTTAAAATTTTTTTTAATATAAATACTCATATTACATATATTTCATTGAACTCTCTCTAATTTTTTGTGGAAGTAAAACTTGATATTAAAGATAAACAATATCATCTACATAAAATGTTTTTTTTTTTTTTTTACTTTAGAATAATAATATTATTTGAGATGTTTGTAAATCCTAATTTAAGTTAGTATTGTAATTTTAATATTAAAAATTTTTAGATTTTGCTTAAAAAATTTAATTTCATATTAACATTTAGTAAATTTACAAATATGCAAATTAGTGGATCTATAAAAATTAAAAAAATTGAAGTTCATTTTCTTTATAATAATTATAATAAATAAAACTATTTACTGATAATTTCTTAAATTCAATTAATAAGGTAGGATTCGGTTATTTATGTGAGCTTTTGAAGATCAATTGAACGTGAAATCAATTACTAATAAGTAATTTAATACTTCTTATTTACTTTATTTGGTAAATTAAAGCACTATAAATGCTACTAAGGGCATGGCCGAGGTGATTGAATAGCATCTCTCTAGATTTGGGAAAATGGTGCATCCATTATTATGGGTATAGGAGATATTTGTTTGGAGACTGGAGTTTGCTATAATTTGTTGCTTAAAGATGTCAGACATGTTCTAGATATTCGCCTTAATTCGATTTTCACTGGCAAGCTTGATGAGGATGGATTTAGCAATGACTTTTGTAAATGGAAATGGAAGCTCGCGAAAGACACTTTAGTATTAGCTAGAGGAAAGAAAGAGAACACTCTTTATGTAATGCAAGTGAAGCCCAACAACGTAGACGTGAACATAGCTGCAAAATATTCTAATATTGAGGTTTTGCAACAGAGGCTTGGCCACATAAGCATGAAGGGGCTCGAGTTCTAGCAAGAAAGAAAATTATATTTGGATTAATAGGCATGTCTCTCAAGACTTAGGATAATTGCTTAACTGGGAAGACACAGAGCGTAACCTTTTATGGTTTCCATCTTTCAAGAAAGTTATATGCTGTTGATTGATTACTAATCTAGAAAAGTATGGTAAAATCTAAAAATTAGGTGCTTTAAGTCTTCAAGGACATTCATATTAAAATTGAAGAGAGACAGGTAGGCAATCGAAACGTCGAGGACAAATGGTGGCGAGTATGAAATACCATCTGAGTAGTATTGTAGAATTAGACTTGATAGAACTGCAATAAGAACTCCTCAGCAAATTGTGTGGCAAAAGAATAAATATAAAAATTGTGGAAAGATTTAAATGTATGCTTTTTGAGGCCAAACTGCTTAAATACTTTTAGGGTGAGGCAATGCGAATTGCTGCTGATTTCATTAACTTTCTCCTTCAGCTCCATTGCATGGGGACATATTTAATAGTGTTTTAACGTGAAGACATGTTACTTACAAACACTTTGTGAGTGTTTGTTGCAAATCCTATGTTTATGACCCTCATGATGAAAGATCGAAACTTAATGACATAGCTAAGGAGTGTATTTACCTAGGTTATTGAAACAAAGAATTTGGGTACACATTACGGATCCAATTGTAGAATCCATACAAAAAAAAAAAAAACTCAAAACTACTTGAATACATCATATTTTTGTCCTTGACATATTTATAATATCTCATGCATATGGAAGTATTTGATTGAGCATATGTTTATTTAATCAATACTAAATCGAGGCACATAATTTATATATATATATATATATATATATTTTATGTATTATTTATTTACTTTCTTGATTTTACTTTCTAAATGAATTTATATTTTTTTTTCACTTTAGACAATGGCATAAATAAAAATTTTGTAAATTTTAAGTTTATTTTAGGAAAATTCTTCATTAAACTAAGGACAAAATTTTAATTTCATGCTTTATTAAGTTAGGCAATAAATCAAATATATTCATTTAGGCCCAAAATGATATGATTGGAAGAGAAAAAGTAGGAATCAAGACTTTTGCCTATAATTCCCGCACTTGGCCAAATTCTTCACCATTTTCATTTCTTCTCCAAGTTTTTTCAAGCTTCCACCAAATTCCATCATTTTCCTCCTTCATTTCTTTCATCTTTCGTCGTTGACAAACCACTAAAACACTTGAAAAAATTTGTAGGAAAATCCTATAGTCATAATCAAACCTAGATCAAGCCATAAACACTTAGAAAACCCTTTATTTTCAATTAACTTTCTTGGTGGAAGAATTGAAAGAAAATTTAAGAAAAGGGGGTTTTAAGCTCAAAAGACTTTTGGTGAATTTCTTGAACCTTATTTATGTTTAGAAGCATGTCAGATAATCAATCGAAAGAATCTTAGAAATTTTTGAATTTGAACCTTAAGAAACTAAAATTTTAGTATGTGTGTATGTTTATGTTTTAATTTGATTTCATGATGAGTTGATGATATGTCAATATATGTTAAAGAGTGATGTGTGTTAATGTGTATATGATGTATTTTGATATTTTGAATGGGTGTAGGTTTAAAAGTTATTGTTGGAAGAATTGGAATTGGAAATACATATATGTGTAGGAAATATGTGTGAATTGAATTTAGTTGAATTATTTCTGATGATTTTAGGCCATATTGAACAATTTTAATACATGAGAATTTGATTTAAATGAATGTCTATGGTGTAGGAAAAAATGGGCTGTGAATTGGTAATAAATAGTATAAGTTACGAATTTTAGAAAATTATGTGTATAGTAATTGAAAATTTGATACGTTGATATAATATTATATAATCGTTTAAATTTTGTTTGATAAAAATTTGATGAGAAATGAAATTTAAAATATTATGAGTAGAAATTAGTTTACACACACACACACACACACACACACACACACACACATTAACATAACGAATGAATTTATAGATTAATTTTAATACCTCGATAGGTGTCGATTAGGGATGTATTGCGTACATTATATCTGGGTTACATTTTTATATTTTTGATATATTAATATTATGTATAGATACAAAATATTATTTAGGATATAGAAATATTAGAAAAGATCTCGCTCAATAATAAAACTGATTTTGAGAATGGTTATTCTTCTGTGAATTATAAGTAGATGGATTATTTTTAAATATTTATTATATGAATTTAAATATTTTATAAATATTGTTGTGCTTTTAATTTTTTTTGATAAAATAAATTTAAATATTTGATTATTTTGTAGAATTAGATTTATGAAATATTTTATGAGTATGGTTTTAAAATAATAAGTAAAAGTGGATTTGTTCGAAAAGGTGGTTGAGAATTGAGTAAATTATTTATGGACAAGTATAATATGAAAATATGTTTATGATTTTCAAGATGCGTTGGTATATATATTTTTCTACTTTACTAAAAATAGTATATGAGAATAATTATTTGTTCCTTATTATTTATGAGTGAATAAAGGAATGAGTACGAAATAGTAAAACGCTAATGAGTGGGTTCAATAATTTTATTATATATAAATATATAAAAATTTTTATTAGCGGGTCTCGAGATGTCAACTAGAGGACCACTGATAAATATTTCAGGAGATAGTTTTCAAGTAAGTTTAGATTTGATTGAAATACCTATAGAAATAAATGTAAGAACACTTTCTATGAATTATTTGTATATAAATGATTAATTAAATTTTATGAATTATATATTTTTAAATATGATATTCTTACTCTAATATTAAAATTTTAGTTCATTACCGTTCATTTATTTACTGAGTAATTACTTACGCTATTTATATTTTAAAAATATTTTCAGATTTAATAGTTTAAAAAATGTCATAGTTTCCATTATACAAAATTAGCTAGTAGCGAGTATTTTGTTGGAGAATTATTAGGTATATAAAATTCTCCATGATTATATATAAAAATATTATAGAAAGGATCCAAAATTTTTGTAAATGTTATTAAGTTATTCAAAATATTTTGATTGTAAATATTATATATATAAAAGGTGATTTTATGCATATATGATATTGTAGGTCTTACATATTTATGTGAATTATTAGTGAAAGGTAATTTTTACAGGTGTATGGCGGTTGTTATGTGCTCGGATTTATGTTCTAGGTGTGACATCAATGGATAAGAAAATTATCAAAAGTAGAGATGTTACATTTCTTGAGAATCAAATAATTAATGGTGTTAAAAAGGAAGAAAAGTCTTAATTTTTCTTGAAGTTCAAATTAATCACAGTACAATTCGTCCACATTCAGCTTATGATGATTACAGAGCAAAGCAACAAATTCAAAATGACATAGATGATCATCTAATCTAATTGAATAAATACTTATAGAACCAACTATACTACCAGCTAATCCTCAATTAAGAAGATCCATGAAAGAGCAATATCATTTAATAGGATACCTTCCATGCAAGTATGATGCTTATAGACAAATAAGAAGAATAAATTGTTACCAAAAGGTAACAAAGATATGAAATCCTTGCACGAGAATCACACATATGACATAGTAAAGTTACCAAAAAGTAAAAGGGCTTTGAAAAATAATTGGGTGTACAGATTGAAGACCGAAAGTAACTCACAATTAAGGTATAAGGCGAGATTAGTTGTGAAAAGGATTGGTCAAAAGAAAGGAGTTGACTTTGAAGAAATATTTTTGTTGTAATGAAAATGTCTTCTATTTGAATTGTACTTAGCTTAGCAGCATGTATGAATTTTGAGACTAAATAGCTTGATGTAAAGACAACATTCCCTCATTGCAAACTTAGAGGCGAAAATATAAATAGAGTAACCAAAAGGCAAAAAAGAACTCATATGTGAATAGGGATGGTAGTGGTGCAGGTTTGGGATGAATACCTTCAAACCCACATCCGAATACGTCAAAAAAATTCAATAACAAATCTGCAAATTTGCTAGGAGTTTGATAGTCGCTTAAATAAATTTTTAACTAAATCTGCATAGATATTGGTAAATTTTTAACAAATTTTTTTGGTATTTTTAAATTATACTTATATTGTTATTAAATATCAAATTTAAAATTATAAAATATCTAATTAAAACTACAAATTATTATACTTAATTTAAAATAAAATACACAAATAAAATACATCATTCACAGAAAATATTAAGCACATCTAGTATAAAATAAAATTGATCACAATTTCATAAAAAATTAATAAATTTTTTTATAAATTCATATATAAAATATTATAAATTTAAAATAAAAATTTACAAACTCACAAGTCCAAAAATAAAGTATGGCAAAAATATTATTGAATCTAAACTTACAAACAAGATAACAAGTTTAATACTTTTTGCTTATAGTACTACAAGTGCAATGTTAGTTCCCATTATCTGAGTGTCTTGTTGAGCTACTACAAACATATGGTAGAGCTATTTAAGGTATATATATACTAGTTATATAATCATATATATTCAATTAATTAATTTTTTATTGATATTTTTTGATGACAAATTTTAGAGCATATAAATATAGCAAAATCGAAAAGATTAGAAGAATTATTAAATTTTGAGGATATAAGAAAGATAAAGTATTGTAAGTAAAGTATTAAAATTGTAGTCACTGAATTTTGAAAGTTTTGGCGGGCCCTCACTAACATTAATTACAATAAATTTATAATTATAAAAGAATATAAAATAATAAATTAACATTTTTATTTTACTTAATTATAACGAGTTCACGGATACCCATTATGGATATTTGTAGATATCTATTCATGCCCTGTATCCTTCCTAAAGCCATTATGTGTTTTAGATTTTTTTTTTTCTAAACTCATCCCAAATCCGTTCCATTAAAAGCGAGTACTAGTAGGTTTGCTAGTTTGCAAGTAAAATTGTCATCCCTATATGTAAAAGAGATTATATAGGCTAAAACATACACTAAGTCATTGGTATAAAAGGTTTGATTATTTTATAGGGAATAAAGATTTCTGTAAGACTACATTGACTAGTGCATTTTTGTGAATAAATTTGTTTGTGATAATTTCATCATTTTCTTTCTTTACGTGGATAACATGTTGATTGTTGGCTATGATGCTTATAAAATCAACAAATTGAAGAGAGAACCTAGCAAGTCCTTAGCTATGAAGAATTTATGCCTCGTAAAATAGATCCTTGGCATAAAGATATCCCGTGATAGGAAAAGTAGGAAATTATGGTTATCTGAAAAACTTACATTGATAAAGTGCTTGAAAGATTTAACATAAGAAATGTAAAATTAGTTTGCTTTCCAGTTGTTGATCACCTGAAGCCTAGTTCAAGTCAATTTTCTACAAGTGAGAAAGAGAAAGAAGAGATGAGAAGCATAACTTGTGCATTAGACAATGAGAATTTGATCTATATTATGGTTTGCATAAGGCCAGATATTGCTCACGCAATCGTAGTAATAAGTCAATTTATCTCTAATCTTGGTAAAGAACATTGGGTGATAGTGAAATGAATTTTTAGATATCTTAAAGCCATTTCAAGGACATGTTTATATTTTGGTAGTAGAAAACATGTGCCAGAACGGTATATAGATGAAGACATGCCAGGGGATGCTGATTACTTTTCTGGGGAATGGCTTCATGGCAGACTTCAAAAATGTTTTTCTTTGTCAACTAAATAAGCCAACTATATTGTACTAAATCTTGCAAAGAAAGCTTGTCGAAAATAAAGTTCCTTCTTCAAGAGTTGTGGATGAATCAAGAAAGCTGCATTGTTTATTGTAATACTCAAAGTGCCATTCACTTGTTGAAGAACTCAACGTACCATTTGAGCCCCAACCACGTTGATGTGAGAAAATTTGTACAAAAAGAATGGATCATATATGATGACAAAGCCATTGCCTAAGGAGAAGCTTGAAACATGCAAGCATAAAGCGGGCTTAGTGCTATCCCCTTATGAGGTGGAAAGGGAGAGATATTTGTTGGGTTGGTTTCCACTTCATTTGAGGTTACCCAATCCATCAAGGATTAGAAATTCTTGGGTAAAAGGATTTTCTTGTCAAATAAATAAAAGAAAGTCTTATCTTATGTAGGAAAAAAACTCATGTAAGACTAGTAAAGGAAAAAAAAAATGTATAAAGGGTGATTTCTTTAATTTTTAGAACACAAAAAAAAAAAAAAATACAGAAAAATTATGGAGAGTGACTGGAAAGAAAAGAAAGAAGTTATAGGAAGGAAGAAATCATGGGAATAACAAGCAGGTGGTTACTGTCTCTTTAAGCTTTCTTTTATAACTCATTATATGAGATCCTTTTATTTTTTATTTTTTTGTGGAAAGTTGAGAACGTTGTTTCTTGATGTTGTGAGCCTCTAATACTGCCCTAGGAAAGACATCTAATTGTAACCTCATTATTGGACATAGTGCAACTTGATTTTAGATTACAGTCCCATTGTTTTTTATGTTAAAATTGGTATTTCTTTTGCGGATGTTTGATTTTTGTGGTATTTATTTTTGCATTAATTATTATGGCACACAATTTTATTTTAATCACACAAAGAGGGAAAAGAATTATTCTGCAAACGTAATTTTAGTAGTTATTTCCAACAAGAATGAAAGCCATGCACAAGTATAAGCTTGACATATTATCAAAATGATTAGAAATGGAAAGGAAAGATAAGGAATTAAGGAACATTTAGCCACTGAGAAATTGAAACTAAGGAAGAAAACTGTATTAAAGATAAGGAAATGAAGCGATGGAAAAGGAGAAAATGGTTGATGTTAACTGAGCATTTATCGGTTGAGAGAAATAACGGAGGGCGTGTTGGTTTGCTAAATCCAAAACGTGCAGTAGTATAAATATATAGCTGAAAATTAAGCAGAGAAGTTTAAACAGTTCTATGGTAGAACCGGTCATTTTAAAAGGAAATGATAGTAATATTAGAAGTTTTTCTCCATAGAAATAGTTGCTGTCCGTGTTTGATATTATGAAGATTTTTGAGACTAAAAATTTGTAACAATTTCTTACAAGAGTTTGCGCGCACAAGAGCTGAAGATAAAATTGGTTAAGGTTTGCAATGTCAGACATTGTAATGCTCAACCTTGTTTGTTCAAAGCAAAAGAGAACACACAGCCACATTTTTTTGTTGTTGTCAAACGTTTAATTGTATCTTAAACTTTTAGTTTGCTTTTAAACCCACGAAAATATTTTCAACATTGATGGCTTATTCTCTCACGTTTGCACCAAACTCTTTATCACACTATAAACTTGTAAAATATGCGTGGCTTTGATTTTTACGGGGAATATTAAATTCTTAAAAATAAATAAATTAATTAATTAACTTTTCTAGTTAATATAATACACATAACTAATGTCTTGTATCTTATATTAATCAAATAAAAAATTGAATTGTCTTAATCAATTCTTTATTTCAAAATATTTGAATTTATATCTATTTTGAGAATATAGTCTCCATGAAATTGTCCTATATCTATTTGAATTTAAGGATTTGTTTGGTACATTGTGATTTTATCATTATTAATTATGCTAAAATATAATCAGTTATTAATTACATATTATGTTAAGTATTTATTTGAGAATTAAATAATTTGTGTTAAAAATTTATTTTACTTCATATATTTTATATTAAGGTGACTATAAATGAGAAAATTAAATCTCAAAATCTAATTTTGGGACGCAAACTTGCTCTCTACTTCTCAATACTATAAATCAAAATTTTAATTTATCAGAATAATGCATCACTTTAATATATGCATGAGATTGGAGAAGCATACCGTAACAAAGAAATCATGGCAATGCATTCTTATCTGGCCTGCTGTTGTATCGAAATTTCTCAACATAACTTTGTTTACGGCCCTTTTAAGAGTTTAATATTAGTATTTAAAGACAAGTTGGTACATCTCACATTGGTAGCAGTAAAGTTTGGGGTATCTATTATATAGCTTAGGTCCCTTTAATTAAGTAAATGTGTTTGAGTTACAAATTTTAAGAGTGAATCTGTGATACCTTGAATGTTTGGATAATATCTATTTGATTGCTAAACTTAAACTAAGTTATTACATTTAGTATTGGAGGCCTTTGTTGGGCTAGGCTGTTACATTTATTATTAGAATCAATCTGCACATGCTTTTTCATATGTTGCTCTTCCATTTATTATGAGAGCCAACCTGCCACATGCTTTTCCATTTATTGTTGGAGCCGGAGCTGACCTGCGACATTGTTAGAGCCAACAATTCCCGACCTGCGACATGCTCTTCCATTTATTATTACACAAATCTTAAAACATTCTCTCCAAAGATCAAGATAGAAGTTTGAAGAGTCAAGATTAAAATAAAAATTAATTAAAATTATGTGAATTTAAGAGATTTAAAATGTGTGTTAAAGTGAACAATATTAACACAAATCTTAAAACATTCTTTCTAGAGATCAACATAGAAGTTTGAAGAATCATGATTAAAATAAAAATTAATTAAAAATATATGGATTTAAGAGATTTAAGACATAAATCTAAAGGCCAACATTAAGATAGATTAACGTGAGCAAATGAGAGTTTGAACATGAAACTTTGGATCAAATAACTTATTAAATTATCTCTATTAAATAAGGGTCAAATATTAACATTTAAAAATAAATCTTAACAAAAATTTAAATTTTACGTATTAATTAGTTAATATTAGAGTGGTCAGAAATGCAAAGGAAATAGAAGAAACTATGGAAGATTTAGCAACCTCTTAACATGTGTCACACTTGGACGGATGTTAAGAATATGAAAGGTTTAGAAACTATGAAAGATTTATCAACCTATTTACAAAAACCAGATATTAAACTTATTTTTTTTGTATAAATAAGATAAATACATTTCTTTTTCAAATACACACTGAGAATTACATATTTGAAGCTCCAAAATTTATTCTTAGTGGTTGCATAGCGTCAATCTCATATGAAGAAACTAATGCTAATGTAAACCATGCAGGAGCTTGATTAGTTACTCGGCATCGACTTCAATTTTCATTCCATACACACAGAAATCGATGTCACCACATATAAAGTAATTTTTTCCCTTCTCCAATACAAATTGATCATGTCCTGAGCTGTATACTTTCTTCGGATGACCTTGTGCATTACAATTTATGTATTGTGATTCATCAACTGCTTCCACGCTGAAAAGTGGATTACTGTAGTCGAATATCAACACATCTCCAGCTCTGAATTGCTTTTTCTCTGGCCAGTCCAATACCTCAGGATACAGATCCCATCCTTGATCATCCCCCACAACATACTCTGTTGCATCAGTTGCAGTACATTGAAGAAGAAGGAGCAGAAAGCCTATACCAGTTGGCACAGTTTGAACCATTTTAGAAGTGAATAAACTTAACTAGCTAATAAGAAAGTGAAAAATATTGGTTGATCCTTACTGGGCATTTATAGGTGAAGGGAAATGGATAATGACATGGGGGTTCCTGATTTCTTTAAGTATTTTTATAAAGACATTATTTTACCATTTGCGTCATAGGGGGATCCTAATTTATATTTTTTTTGAAATAATTAAATACTTATAAACCAGATCAACTGTTCTCTTAGAGGTAGTCAATACATATATTGATTATAATAAGGATTATGGAGTTGATCATTCTATCTTTAAACTCATAGATACGGATGACAAATTTATCAAAGGTAATATTCTCAAAACTCATTGAGAAAAAAAGAATGAGTAAGACAAAATGAAAGCAACTTGGATCAAAAGAACAAAATGATGATTCACATAAAATAAAAAAGAAATCTTTAGATATCATCTCATAAATTACTGTTATATTATTGTCACATATCTTATATTTTAATACGAATAAAATTACTTAATTTAAAAAAATTTGAGTAATTGTTTTAAGTCAAGTAGATGCTTAGTTGATATGGTATATGAATTCAATAGACAAAACAATAAATGTGTGCGCGCACATGTGTATAATAAGACTGAAATTAGGTTTGTTTGATTGTTTAATTAAAAAATTATTTAAATTTAAAGGAACACATTAATTTATAAGACACACCAAAAACTAATTTAAATTTCAGTACATTAATAAAGAAATAAATAATTTAAATTTAAATAAAATATTTTTATTTATTTATTTGTTTGATTTGAAACAAAATATTTTAATTTTCGTTGACATTTGTACCAGTGCATGCTTCTTATAAGATTAGTGTGATACATATACATGTTAGCTGCCATTTACAAGTTGCAAACACGTTGAGTTTTGCGTTTGAATATTGGTAAAATTAAATAAGATTAATAACTAGTTATGATGATTAAGAATCTGAAAATTTTTCAGTATTATAGGCCAAACATTTTGAATTTTGTGTTTGAATATTGGTAAAATTTAATAAAAAAAATAACTAGTTATGATAATTGAGCAGCCGGAATTTTTCGGTATTATCGCCGAACATTTTGAATTTATGTGTTTCAATCAAACAATTGAATTAAAACTTGAATATTGATAAAATTAAATAAAAAATAATAACTAGTTATGATAATTGAGCAGCCGGAATATTTCGGGATTATGGCCACATTTTGAATTTGTGTTTCAATCAAACAATTGAATTAAAACTTGAATTTTGCAAAAATTAAATAAAAGAATTTCTAATGTTGAGTAAGTTGAATAAGAAATGCTCAAGTGCGACAAAAGTCTAGTTATGAAAGCCTTCATCAGTTTAAAATTGAAGGCACACAAAACATAGATGTTATCACGTATAATTTCTTATGATTTTAAATTTTATTCTTCTAATATTTTAAATGATATATATATATATATATATGATTATTTATTAAACTCAGATTAAATTAAAATATAAAATATGACCTTCGATCAAGAAAAAGAAAGTATATCTTTATACAAGAATGAGGACATGACTGTTAATTTTTGAAAATAAGTTATAAATTTTCTTTTATCACATATTATATGTATTATTATGTTTGTATGAAAAATTTTATAATTTTTGTATGATAAGAGGAAAATATGTAATGTACACAAAATCCATTTTTGTACTTTTATTTTATTTCTTTCAGTTATGGAAAATTATCACACAACCTAAGGTTTGTGGAGAACTTATTTTGCGGAACATTTTGTAAAAATCCATACTTACCTTCCTTGAACCATTTGTTAATTAATACCGTTTCTTATAATCACATAAATAAATCTAGTGGTTAAATTAAAAAGAATGTCCTTTACAACAATACCAAACATCGACAACAAAAAAATTGTTTCTTATTTTTTTTTTTAATTTTTACATATATATATTTTACTATTACATACATTGCATCTGTGTATCTCTAATTTTTTTATGGGTGTAAAATTTTATCTTAAAAATGAAACATATCATGTACTTAAAATGTTAAATAAAAATATTTCTTAATTTAGAATAATAATATATTTTTGAGATTTTTATAAATCGTACTATCAATTATGATTGTAGTTTTAATATTAAAAATTTCAAATTTTGAATAAAAAATTTAATTTCATATTAATGTTAGCAAACTTACAAATATACATATCAATAGATCTCTAATTAGAAAAAGTTGAAACTTGTTTTTAATAATAATAATAATAATAATAAATGAATAAATAATTAAAAATTAAAATTATTTGTTAATAATTTTTTTAAATTAAATTAATATGGCAGGATTCAATTATTTTTGTAAACTTTTGAAGATCAATTGATAATAAGTAATTTAAATCTTTATTATTTAATTCCTTTGGTAAGTTAAAGCGTTTTAAATGCCACTAAGAAGAGCACGGCCGAGGTGATTAAATAGCTTCTCTCTAACTGGCCGCTCTTGTTGAAATCCTTGAAAAGATGAGAGGTTAAAAAAATTATTTAGGTTTTGTTAAAATATTTTACAGGAAAATGGTATGGGTGATGATGCAACACCATACACATTCATTTTATAATTAGTTAACGTAATAATGCCTCTTAAGGCACGCTCGAGTTGGTACGCTCATGTGCCAAACCAGTGCTAGCTTGGCGCTCGGCCAAGCCAAAATAAAAAATATAAACAATAAAATCAAACCAATTTTTTTTTTGTTTTTGCATTTACACTATGATATGTAATTCTTACATTATAGCATGTTTCGTATGCATTTTGAATACGTGTTTAGCCCGTCATTTTTTTTTTATTTTGCTAGCTGTGGTTAGGTTATGCCTGGTATTATCAAATGGTTACACATAGTTTTTGAACTTATTTCTTCTTAGTATGTAAGTTTCTTTGTTGATCAGAAGATTCATCGAGTCAAATCAATATCTTCACACAAGTGACCTCGAGTCGAGTCTTCGCGATTCCTGAACACACGTGCTTAAGAGTATTTTCATGATAAGTTCGCCTCTAGTGTCATTTTGATCGACTATGAGGTAAAGCTGATTGCTCTCGCAGATAGATCTCAGGTATTGTTTCTGTTTCAAGATTGCTATTGGGGTCTTATTCTTGGTGGGTTCATGAGACCCCCCGTGAACATTACGAGGGAGTTTTACTCCAACATCCATGATGTGGATGTCTATAGAGACTCCTTTTCTGTCTATCTATAGGATGTTATCCATTAGATCACTCTCGATGTTTTAGCATCCCATCCAGGGATTTTTCGGGTTGCTTACCCATAATTTTCCAGCTTGCTCTAGGTGATATGACTATCGTCTTCTATGGGAGGTCATTTCATTATAATGGTCAGAGCCTGCCTACCATAGGCTTTAAAGGATAAATACATTTTTAACAGGATTATTTGTACTAACTTGTATCCCACCGTCTCTCTAGTATTCCCTTTCTTAGAGTTAGTTTCTTGTATTCCTTTTTTCAAGGCTTGTCTATTGATCTTCCAGCATATATATATATATATATTAGATTATCATACAGTCGTAGAAGTCTCTAAGGTTACCTTTTCCCTGCACCATTACCGAGTTCTCCGTGGTATTAGTTTTGTCATTCTGACACCTGAGTTTGATTTGATGTGACTTGCCCTGCCCATAGACCTAAACTTGAGTAGAGCTTAGTTAGGTTCCAATACCAGGTCTGGTCTAGCGATTTCGTTTTCTTATGATACTTTAATGATTTCTCCCTTTGTCCCTTCATCTTCCTCTGCTCTTCCTTTGGCAACATCTGGGGTGACTTTAGAGTACGTTCGAGGCTACAGTTTGTGCTGTATAGTCTCAGACGAGCGAGATTCATACTTGAATCACAAAGCAGTGTCACTGAGGTGCTAAGGTCCGTGATGCTGATGAGTTTGATGAGGATGATGATGCTAAGTATATCATCTAAAGTCTGGAGACCACTTGTTTGTGCCTAGAGATCTGGACTCTCCTACTATTTCTTCTCCTACTATTGCTCCTTCTACCACTTAACCCCTACCGTTTACTGCTCCATTGACTTCTCCGATTCTGCCTCCTGCAGCTCTGCCTGCATCTATTGTTGAGAGTTCAGATGCGGGGACCGAGATCTTATATTTAGATTTAGATGGTTAGGATGTGTTTTTCATCATGTCGTGACAAAAAGGGGAGTGTTAGCTTACTGATAGGGGAGTATAGGGATTTTTGCTTTCTTTATATACTTGTACGTATATGAGATCTTATTTCATACTTGCTTATATATTGAAACCATGTTTTATTTATATGAGATCTTATTTCTTTCTATGTTGGTATTTCTCTGCCCTGTCTATCCAAGTGGTTGTGCGTTATTACTTTGAAATTCTTGTATTTCCCATAAGTTTAACTTGGCATTTTGAGTTGGTTGTAATGTCGGACACAGGTTTTGTTGACATTTCGAGTTTCAAAGAAGATATAGTTTTTGTTACGATGTTTATATGTTGTGTCTTATGTAATCAAGGTTTGGTCTTTAATGATTGACGAAAATTTTTACTTTTTGGGCTATCTTTGCAATTAGATTAAGGTTTTGTCTCGTAAGGGTCAAAGGGGGGTTTGCTAGGAACTTAGGTTGTTGGCCTATTCCATGACTAAAATGCGTTACTATAGGTGATTTAGTGTGTGTCTAGCATAAGTGATAAAACTTTGATTTGAAAATGCAAAGATAAATAGACAGAGACTTGGTGCCATTTCTCGGCCAACTTTAGGCTGAAGCCAACCTTTTAGAAGAAATTTGAAAGTAATGCCAACTTCCGACTCAAATTTGACTCAAGCAAAGATTTTTTAGCAACTTGGTGCTAACTTCATGCCCAAGCCAGCATCTAGTAGAGACTTAGCGCCAATTACGCACTCAAGCTGGCACCTGTTTGAAGACCGCACCAAAAGCATGCCCACGTCGCACCCGAGCATACATTGGCATATAAAATGTCTTTTAATGTTTTAGGGTTAGATAGAATGGCAATTTTCAGGATTTGAGAGCTTTTTGAGTAGAAAATTTCACCCTCTAAGTATATTGAGAGCATTATTAACCAATCTTCTTGAGTAAAAACACAAATTCCATCATTGAATATAAAGTTTGGCTTGATAATTTCACTTGTGAGATTTTCTTAGTTTCTCTCTCTACAAAATCAAACTATGAGATTTTCAAAGTTCTGACAGGTATTCGTGGCTAGAGTTCTAATCAAGCAGATGGGTTATTTGTAATTTTTGTTAATGAGAAAGAGTTAGAGTTCTAAATAATGAGTAGTTAGAGTTGGTCATTTTGAGTCGAGTTAAAAGTTCTTGATATTCACCGACTATAAGTTTTTGTTGTTATAGTAGAATTTTGTTGGCTCCTATCATAGCTTAAAGGATTTTAATTATGTGAAGAATTTTTTATAAGATTTTTCTTTGATATCAATTCATTGTGCTTAATTTATTTATTACTTTTGATTGCATGAGTTAGGGCTATTTGTAGTAATTGCTAGGTGAAATCTTGAGACTTATTGTTATTAAATTCATTTAAGGCATAATAAATTTTAACTTGTTTTAATTTGCTTTTAAATTTGTTAATTTTCACTAAGTTACACCTTTCATCCCCCTTCCACCCCCCACCCGTGTAGTTAGAGTCTAAATATAAGAATTCACAATATATAACTGCAAATTAAGTAGAGAAATTTAAACAGTTCTATGGTAGAATTGTTAATTTTTTAAAAGAAATGATATTAATATTGAAAGTTTTTTCATATAAATAGTTTCCAACAATTACTTACAAGAGTTTATGTACACAAGAATAGAAGACAAAATTGGTTAAGGCTTGCAATGTCAGACTTTGTAACACTCGGCCTTGTTTGTACAAAGAAAAACAGAACACACAGCTACATTTTTTTGTTGTAGTTAAACGTTTAATTGTATCTTAATCTTTTTGTTTTGCTTTCACACACACAAAAATATTTTCCAAATGGACGGCTTATTCTCTCACGTTTGAATAATGGGCATTGACTAAATTAGCGGCACCAAACTCTTTATTACTCTACAAACTTGTAAAATATGCATGGCTTTGATTTTTACGTGGAATGTTAAAATTCTTAAAAGTAAATAAATTAATAAATTAACTTTTCTAATAAATATGATACCCATAACTAATAAATTAACTAATATCAATCAAATAAAAAAGAAATTGTCTTAATCAATTATTTACTTCAAAATACTTGAATCTATATCTATTTTGGTCATGTTAGAATATAGTCTTCATGTCACGACGTCTATTTGAATTTATGGATTTGTTTCGTTTGGTAAACTATGATTTTGTCATTATTAATTATGCTAACAATATGATCAACTGATTATATATTATGTTAAGTATTTATTTGAGAATTAAATAATTTATGTAAATATTTACTTTGCTTTATATATTTTATACTAAGATAATTATAAAAATACTGACGTGCATTATTTTTATATAATTTTATCAGCTTTTAATATTTTATTAGTTTATCTTTTTATTTATTTTTTTAATGTGCTTTTATTCATCTTATTCATTTTTACACAAGAGAAAATAAATTCATAAAAGAATAAGATTTAGAGAAAAAAGTAAGTTTTGAAACATGTGAGAATACATTGAACAGAACCACCATTGTTACAGCTCAAAGTTGCCAAAGTGACAATGCTACTACAATAACAACGAATACTGTCATGTGACTGTAATGTTGCTACAGTAATTCTATGACGCTGAAACCAATAGGGTTGCAAATGTGTAAAATGAGAAATGAGGATAAAAAAGAAAATTTTCACTTAAATGAAAATACAAATCAATCCTTTTAGAGTTGAGAAGGAAGAACCACCAAAAGAGCTACCAGGGAGAAGAAAAAAAGGGCAAAAGAAAAACTCGAAGAGTTTGAAGAAAAGAGAAAAAATCTCGTCATCTTGACTTACAATTAAGATTTAATTTCTTTCTTTTTTATTTTTCAAATATGTTTAATCAAATGAGTAAGAGGTCATTATTCTTTTTAATATGAACTAAATTTATTTATAGGGTTATGATATAACCAACTATAATATTATAACTTTTTTTAATTTAATATAATTTAAATTTATCTTTATTGGTTAAGTATTCTACATTATTTTTAATACTTGTAGATAATTGGCTATTTTTTAGAGGATTTGAAATTCATTATGAAATCTTAAAAGAAGATATTTATAATTTAGCTCTTATGTTGAATACCATAAGATATATATAAGATAAAAATATACTCACATATTTTTCTTTATAATTATTGTATGAAATTACAGTGTTTAATACATTTTTCACTATCTTAATTTATATAGAAATATAATGAATTGATATTTTAAAATAGTTTCAAGATATCCCTAAAAGATACTAACAAACAATTATAATATTCTTGATTATCTACCACAAATTTAAGTTTTGATTATTAATAACTGGGTCTTAGTAGATTAGTTTTGAAGAAATCAAATACCCTAAAACTTTCTCTTTTTAATTACTTTTTATTTTATATTTATTATTTTAGTTTAGTTCTTAGTTAATTTTAGAAAAAAATTATTTTGTTATTTAAATCATTCAAATAAAACTAAAATAGCATAAATTGATTATTATATTGTAAATAATCAATACTCATGGGTACGATACCAGTTATTATTATATTATTTATTTATGATAACGTGTACTTGTATTTATATAGATATTTTCAACAACAAATATGTTAAATAAGAAAATTAATCTTCAAAATCTAATTTTGGAAAGCAAACTTTACCATGAGAAAAGATAATTTTATCAAATTAAAGTGATTTTAAGAATATTTTACCAAATTTTTAACATAATTTTTAATTTATCAGAATAAAGCATCTCTTTAAGAGTGGAGAAGCATACACTTACAAAAAAAATAATGGAAATGCATGCTGATTGGGCCATCAGTTATGCTAAAATTTCTCGATATAACTTTATTCACAATCTTTTTAAGAGTGCAATAGTAGTTTTTAAAGATAAGTCTTAAAAACATTCGCTCATGAAACTTGATCTAATTTTAAGATTACAAGGATATGAGAGAATAAGCTGGACTAAATTTAAGAGATTTAAGTTATCAATCTAAGGGGCCAAGATCAGATAGACTAAAGTGAGAATATTAGAGTTATTGGTTCAAAGAACTTGTTAAATTTTCTCTAGTCATAATAAGTTAACTATTAAATAACATTTAAAGATAAATCTTAAGGAAAGATTTAATTTTACTTATTAATTAGTAGAGTGATTCTAAATAGAAGAAAATATGGAAGATTTAGCAGGCTGAGAAATGAAAACTAGATATGAAACTTTTTTTTACAACAATATATATATATATATATATATAAATTATTCAAATACACACTGAGAATTTCGAATTTGAAGCTCCAATATTTATTCTTAGTGCTTGCACAGCATCAATCTCATAAGAAGAAACTAATGCTCTTGTGAACCATGCAGATGTTTGATTAATTACTCAGCATTGACTTCAATTTTCATTCCATACCCACAAAAATCGATGTTACCACATATGAAGAAATTTTTTCCCTTCTTTAATACAACCCGATCATGTCCTGAGCTGTATACTTTCTTCGAATTTCCATTTCCATTACAATTTTTGTATTGTGATTCATCAACTGCTTCCACGCTGAATAGTGGATTATTGTAGTTGAATATCAACACATCTCCAGCTTTGAATTGCTTTCCCTTTGGCCAGTCTAGTACCTCAGGATATAGATCCCATCCTTGCTTATTCCCCACAACATACTCAGTTGCATCAGTTGTTCTCCATTGAAGAAGTAAGAGCAGAAAGCATACACCAACTGCCACAGTTTGAGCCATTTTAGAATTGAATAAAATTGACTAACTAACAAGAAAGTATGAGTACATAAGAGATGGAGGAATATTGGTTGATCCTAACTGGGTATTTATAGGCAAAGGGGAAAGGATAATAACATCTGGGTTCCTGATTTTTTTAAGTGTTTTTATATGAAGACATTTTTTTTTTAACATTTATATTCTATGAGATTTATAATCTTTTTTTGAAATAATTAAATATTTGTAAACACTAAATCCCTTAACTTCTTTCTTATATGGCGAAAGTCAAAATCAACTGAACTATTCCCTAAGAGTGATAGTCAATACATATATTGATTATGACAATTGATTGCAAAGGTGATCTTTTGATCTTTAAATTCATAGACATGAATTACAAACTTACCAACGGACATATTTTCAAAACTCATTAAGAAAAAAATGAAATGAGTAAGACAAAACGAATAGAACCTGTAACAAAAGAACAAAATGATGATTTGCAAAAAAAAAAAAACAGTCTTTAGATATTGCTTCGTGGATTACTCTTTACATTATTATTATGTGTATTATATTTTTTATGTGTAAAAAATTTACTTAATTTTAAAAAAATTTAAGTTATAATTTAAAGCCAAGTAGATGCTTAGTTGGTAAAGTACATGAATTCTAAAGACACAGCAATAAATATGTGTGTGTGTGTGATAAGACCGGAATTAGGTTAAAAAAATTTAAATTTAAAGAAACACACTATAAATATGTGTGTGTGTGTGTGATAAGACTGGAATTAGGTTAAAAAATATTTGAATTTAAGGAAACACACTAATTTGAAAGAAACACCAAATAATAATATAAATTTCAATACAGTTAATAAAGAAATAAATGATTTAAATTTAAATAAATATTTTTATTTGTTTATTAGTTTCATTGAAAACAAAATATTTTATTTTTTATCAACATTTTGTGGGAGAGTAGCATACATCTAATAAGATTAGTGTGATACATATACATGTTACTGCCAGTGACACGTTTCAAACCTTTGAATTTTGCGTTTGAATTAAATAATGACAATAAGTAGTTATAATAATTAAGCAGCCGGACATTTTTCAGTATTATAGGCCAAAAATTTTGAATATCGTGTTTGAATATTGGTAAAATTAAATAAAAAAAAAAGAACTAGTTATGATAATTGAGCAGCCGGAATTTTTTCGGTATTATGGCCAAACATTTTGAATTTATGTGTTTCAATCAAACAATTGAATTAAAACTTGAGTATTGATAAAATTAAATAAAAGAATTTCTAATGTTGAGTAAGTTGAATAAGAAATGCTCATGTGCCACAAAAGTCTAGTTATGAAAGCCTTCATCAGTTTAAAATTGAAGGCACACAAAACATGGATGTTATCACGTATAATTTCTTATGATTTTAAATTTTATTCTTCTAATATTTTAAATGATACATATATGATTATCTTTTACATTCAAAATTAAATCAAAATAAAAAAAAATACCCTTAAATCAAGAAAAAAAATTATATTTGTATACTAGGATGAGATTATGACGGTAAATTTTTAGAAATAAGATTTTTTATCAATTTTTTTTATCAGATATTATATGTATTATTATATATATACGAGACAGATTTCATAATTCATGTAAGATAAGAGGAAAATATTTAATATATGAATAAATTCATAATTTTATCATTGTTTTTTTTTATTGTTGGATTATGGAAAATTTCACATATCCTTCAAGTTTGTGGAGAACTCATTTTGCAGAATATTATGTGAAAAGGCAGATTTATCGCCATTGAATTCTTTGTTGAGTAACACCACTCTTTTTAATTACATAAATAACCCCAGTAGTTAAATTAAAAACAATGTCCTCTCCAACAATGCCGAACATCAACAACAAAAAATTGTTTCTCATTATATATATTTATACCATTACATATATTGCATTGATCTCTCTCTAATTGTTTATGGGAGTAAAATTTTGTCCCAAAAATAAAACATTTCATCTACATCAAATGTTAAATAAAAATATTTCTTAATTTAGAATAATAAAATATTTTGGAGATGTTTATAAATTCTACTATTGGTTATGATTGTAATTTTAATATTAAAAAATTTAAATTCAGCATAAGAAATTTAATTTCGTATTAATATTAATAAACTTACAAATATACATGTTAATAGATCTCTAATTAAAAAAGTTGAAACTTATTTTTAGTAGGAATTAGTAACAAATAAATAAATTTATTTAATAATAATAATAACAAATAAAGGTTATTTATTAATAATTTTTAAAATTAAATTAATAAGGTAGGATTCAATTATAAATCTAAATTGTGTAATTGGAATGCATTTACGTATTAGGGTGCAATCTCAATTATTAAAAAGTATCATTTAAGAAAAAGACACCCGTGAATAACATAAAGACAAAAGACCCAAAAAAATATTAAAAAAATCAGAAAAATCTGTAACTTGAAAAGTCATTGGCATCAAAAGAAACTTTCTGACCTCAAGAGGAGGAAGCTCGAACCAGTTGAAATCCGCATGAATAAGCCCCAGGTTAGACAACATATCCGCGGCACCGTTATTTTCTCTAAAAGGGTGAAGGATTTGAAGTTATTTTCTCCAAAAGTGTGCGAGAATCTTAAGGTGTATAACAATTTCACCATCAATTCCCCAGAAGATATACGACTAACATAGAGTCAGTCACTCTCAAGCCAAAGATTGTCCCAACGCTTTGCAGTGGCATGCTCAGTAACTAAAATAACAAGCATTTGTGTTGCTTCAATCTCAATTCAATGAAGAACAATCAACAAATTTGTGGTATAATCAAACCCTAGAAAAATAATTGTGTATGTTTAGTTAGAAAAAAAGAGTGAGATAGGAAAAGAATTCTGAAAGGTAGAAGTTTTTATTTTTTTTTGGGTATGTTTGGTTGATAGAAATAAAGGACACGAGAAATTTTTATTTGATTGAAGCATGGAGCGAAAAGACAATTTCTAAAATTTCTTTTTCTCTGGTGTTGAGCAATGAGAATTACTCTCTCAAGAGTTAAAAATCCTTATTCTATCACTCTAAATGACCAACTTTTAATTTTATTATTTATTTATATATTTTTAATTAACTAATCAATTATTATATTGGTTTAATTATATATAATAATAATTATGATTGTAATATTAATTTAAAATTATTATCATTGTATAATTTTAGTTTATTTTATTTATAAATTATTATATAATCATTAATGTTTATTGTTTAAATTCAATATCATCTTATTAAACAATAGCTATTACTATTTTTTGTCTTCATTCTAATTCTAAATATTTTTTATGTATTTTATTTATATATTAATTTATAATTTTATTTTATAACTTTATATTTATCATAATAATCCATATAACTAGTTATATGTATTTGATTTTTAAAATTTTTGCTACATAATAATTAATTATTGATATAAATTATATCTTTATTTTTTAAAATAATTTTAAAGATAAACTAACTTCCAAATTTAAAAAAAGGGTAATATTATTGTGGTTATAATAAAATTTTATAAGTATTATTAAAAATTAAATGCACTTTTAATATTCAAATCCAATTTATTCATGAAATTTTGTTTGTAATTGAACTTATAAATTTTAAACAAAATTAAGAGATGTATCAAAAATATAAAATATTTTTTTGCAATATTTGTAGAATATTTCTTTTAATCAACAATTATATTTACATAGTATAACTTTAAATATTTGTTATTAAATTACCTATTAAATTTATAGGATTCAATTATTTCATATTTAAAAATAAAATTATTAGTTGATTCAATTTTTTTAATTATGAAATGCATAAACTATTTAAGTCAAAAAAAAAAATTTTTCAAATAAAATATAATTAATTAATATAACATGTATTATATTTAAGAATATTAACAATATGTTTATTAAATATTTATTAAAAATAAAAGGAAGAAATAGTTGAAAATTTTAATTCATTAATAAATATTAATAAATTCATAAGTAGAGATATTTTTGTCTAAATAATAAATAATACATTATTTTCATTAATGATTCTGTGGTACAACCAAACAAATAAAAACTCTTTTTTTTTTCCTTTCTACTTTTATTTTCACACTTCAAATCAAATATAAACTTTGTGTGTAAATCATTCAAACATTGCTACATATTACAAGCCTTTTGTTACATGGCAACAATACACAACTGTCAACACACGTATGTTTTTTTGTAGTAGCTAACTAACCAAGAAACTTAACTAAATTATTACTAATAGCTTAGCTAACCTTTCCACATCTGCTTTTGCTAACTGCAATGCAACCAACCTTTGACTTCTAACAAAGGAAAACAAAATTTCTTCAATAATTCTCCGCCTTCAGTTTGAATTTTCTCAACACACAAGAAGTCCCTCTTTTCAAGTCCTAAGACTTTCACAGACAAGCACTACACACACATAAAATTTATCACAAGCAAACTCATTAGCAATTTCTTGAGTTTAATCTTCCAAGTTCAGTAACTTCAACCAATGCCTAAACCTAGTAAATTGAGCAACTTGGATCAGCATGTTTACTAGAATATCCAAAATGTTGATCTTGAGTAGTCTAATCCTTCCATTTGCTATTTCTTCATGAATGAAATGTAGTCCAACATCAATTTTTTTAGTCCTCTTATGAAATACTTGATGTCTTGCCAATTGAATTACATTTTGTTATCACAAAAGATGACAAGAGACTCTTTCTTCAAATTATGTTTTCATGCAATTCTTTTCACCAATTTGCTCCCTCCACTGCCTCTATGGTTGCCATATGCTCAACTTTTATGGTTGATAAGGCTATAACATGCTGCAACGAGGACTACCAAATTAGCACACGTCCACAAAAAGTGAGCATAAAGCCTATTAAAGCCTCCTCTTATTAGTTTCTATAGCATAACAAGAATCAATGTAGCCTACAGTGTTGTTTGCTCAGAACCTCTTCCATAAACAAGATTGCATTCTACACTACCTTGAAAATAATTCATTTGACTATTGCCTAATGATCCTTACTACGATTTCCCGTATACTTACTGCTCTAGTTAAGTGAGTGAAATTATGTCTTGAACATATCACGGCATGTATAAGGCTTTCAACGGCACTAGGTACTCTATCCATAAACAATTTCTTAGCATCTTTCCTTGGACTTTGTTCACATGGCAGTTTGAAATGTGTAGCAAAAGGTTTGCTGACAGCTTTGCATCCTTCATTCCAACTTTTCAATCATCTTGGTCAGATACTGCTTCTGAGATGGTTTTTTGCTCTTGATTCCTTTAATTTCATTCCCATAATCTTCTTAGCATGTCCTAAGTACTTCATACCATATTAAAAAATGAGCTGCTCCTTTAACTTGTTAATTTTGTCCATTTTCTTGTAGGCAATAAGTAGATCATCAACATAAATCAGCAAATAAAATATTTCAGCATATCCTATTTATTTAAATACACATAACAATCATATAAACTTTTGGTGTAGCATTTGTTGTGCATATGTTCATCAAACCTTAGGTTTCATAACCTAGCGATTGCCTAAAACCATAAATGGACTTATCTAACCAACATATGATATCTCTAGTGACCAATTTATGTACATATAATTTTACATACTGTGAGTGATAGTTGCTCTAGCAAGTAAAATTTTTTAAGTATAAGAGATTTGAGTTTAAATGCGTAAACATTAAAGGTGGTAGGTGGTGTTGAATTATTTTCCTAGTAATATTTAAAAGACATACTATACTCAATTAACATTATTAAAGTAGGGCTAGAGTTAGACTTTAAATTGAAAGGGTCAATAAGTTTTGAGAACTTATAAGATCAAATATATATATATAGATATATTTAAAGTAAAATAATAATTATTACCTACTTTTGGACTTCATGTTAAATAATATAAGTTGGATGTGGACTATAGATGAGAAACTATTGGGAGTAATGTAGCTTCACCATTCACTTGAAGGGGTGAAACCATATTACAAAATACAAAATAATATGTTCACCTATCAAATAATTATAATTTATCACAGTTACTCAAAAAAATTAAATTAAATTTATTAAAGTTGCCATGCTATCCAAATTATACCATTCAAGTATCTAATCCATATTAAATTTCAAATGCTTTTGAAGACAAAAAAAAGTTTAATAATACCTAATATAGCTCTATATTTCTAACAGGGTCTTATTCTTTAAGTAAACTAAAATATGAAAAAGAAATCTATGTTATTAAAAAACAAAAATTTAAGACATACTTAATAAAACTCTAATTAAACTGAAAAAAATGTGAGAATACGATAATTTTTTTTTTCTCATTTTGTCTTACATTATTAATAGTCTTAAAAAATCAAAATAAATCTATTACTTATAGAAGGCATTAAATCAGAAAATTTTAACACGTAGATAAGAAATCATTTCTTATCATAAAAAACTTATAGAAAGAAATTAACAAACAAATTTACACTTACCGCAACAATGAAAGAATGAATAACACAAGAAACCTCGTGTCTTAGCTAATTAATTTACAACCTTGTAATTTTTTATGATCTCACCCTGTGAGCCAGTGAGAACTTTAATTGCACCCATTTTCACCATGGTTGCAACAAAGTTGTCAACCTAAGCAATTCTAAACCTCATATTTTAGCTCATTAATTTACAACCTTATAATTTTTTCTAATCTCACCTTGCGAGCCAGTGAGAACTTTAATTGCACTCATTTTCACCATGGCTACAACAAACTTGTTAACTTAAGCAATTCTATGTTTTGTATTGTTGCTAATAATCGTAGCAGTTGAAAGATTACTCAAAAGTGTCCGGTCAAAAGTTAACAATCCATGGCAATTTTTCAAGTTTCTATAATATTTATTATCAAGCCTGTTTAGTGTAATGGCATCAGGAACCACTGTGGGATCGTTATTAGCTATTCTTGAATTTGATAGAGGAGAAAATTTCTTCTTCAATTCTTTCACAAACATAGAATCCAATGAAAGGTCTTACGGATAAGTAGAATTAAACGAGTATAAACAATTGGAAAATGAAGAATAGTTTGCAACCTCAATTGAATGCGCACCAGGAAGTGTCATCATTTCATCAAGAGTAAGTCCTTTACATGCAAAGTTTTTTTTTCAAGTTATTTAGCATTGAAGAAAGAAGAAGGAAGATGAAGTGAAGGCTCATCTTTGATAGAAACTAGGCCATCATGGCGCGGGATTACATAATTAATGCAGCCAACTTGTTTAACACTATCATGGGTTACAAATGTGAGAGAAACTATTTGTAGACATTAAGCTTTGATTTTTACCTTTGCCTCATCAATCACTTCGAATCCTTGTAAAATCGTATTGTTAGCTACATGTTCTTTCCTTGATGGATTTTCAGGTGCTGAATCAAGTAGGATAGAAGCATCAAAACCCTATAATGTGCACATTAAGAATTTAGATCAATTATACGTTAACAATATTATTTAACTATAAGAATCAATTAAAAAAAATACCATGGATAAAAGAAGCATACCTTAACGAAACAATCATGAAATGCCTCCTGATAAGGTTAACAGCTATGCTAGGATTTCTCAATATAGCCTCATTCACAACTTTTTTAACGATAGCTTCGGCTAATGGACAAGTTGATTAATAAAAATCCATTTTGAGGGTAGCCAATGAAATAGATATCATACAGCTATAGTGAGAATGAAAGCCATACACAAGCTTAAGTTTGACATAATACTAAAGTAATTAGAAATAGATAGGAAACATAATGAATTAAAGAAGATTTAGGACACTGAGAAATGAAAACAATGAAAGAAAAATATATTAAAGATGTAAGTATAGAGTGATGGAGATGGAGAAAATGGTTGATGGTAACTGGGTATATATAGGTTAAGAATCCAAAACGTGTAATAGTATCAAAAGACAACTTTTAAGTTTGAATAGTTTTACTCTTTAGAAAAAAATTGTAACAACTTAATCCCACTAACTATTAAGCACATATTGTCTATTTTCGGTACATGCTTATCATAGGTTTGATTTTGGGCTTTTCAATCCAAAACACATATATTTAATTAAGAGAATATAAACAATATAACATATAGTCCAAACCCAACAATTATTGAGTAAATATTATCTGCTTTAGGCACATAATTTATCACGAGTTTGTTCTTATGTTTTATAATTCAAAAAGCATCTACATAGTTAAAAAAAACTAAACTATGTAAACTACAGCCTAAACTCATCCATTAGCGATTTGAAATGTAATATTCTGTCCATTTCATTTGGATCTTACGAGCAGATATTTTACATATATCACAGTTTAAAATATTCACACATCAGGTCATGGATTGGCTCTAATACCAAATGTAATAGCCAAAATCCAATAACTACTGAGCAGATATTGTCCGCTTTACGCAAATAATTCTTCACTAGGATTATATAACATATAATATTCTTCCTAGTGAAGAATATTCTAATCTCACTAGCTAGTGATGTGGAATATAATATTCTTCCTCTCTTTAGACCTCGTATTCTTGTTAGTGGGCCATAACAAACATTTATATATAAGAAGACAAATTACAGATTAGAATATTCACACATTGAGTTATAAGCCAACTTTGATACCATATATAAGAGTTTAAACTCAACAATTACTAAAGAGATATTGTTTGCTTTAAACACACAATCCATTTATATGTAACAGCCCAAACTCAATAACTATTGAGTAAATATTGTTTTCTTTGGGAACATAACCCAATATGGGTTTGCTTTTAGGTTTTACAACCCAAAATATATATACTTTGTTAGAAGAACCTAAACTATATAAGTTAGAATCTAGATTCACTTGTTAATGATATGAAATGTGACATTTTTTTCTTCTTTAGGCTTCATGTTCTCTTAAGAAGGCTAGAACAAACATTTCATAGGGCAAAAGATATAACTAGACTAGATTATCTATACATCAGGTTATAAATTAACTCTAATACCATATGTAATAGCCCAAACTCAATAACTACTGAGTAGATATTAATTATTTTGAGCACACAGCACTAATCATGGTTTGCTTTCAAGATTTGTAACTCAAAACACCTCTATTCAGTTAGAAAAATCCAAACTATATAAGTTATGATTCGAACTCACTCAATAATGATGTGGGATGTAACATTTGCTATTGCATATAAATTGTAAAGTTTAAGAAAAAACTCGTAACAGACTGTGTGCTCAAAACTAATAATATTTATTTAGTAGTAGTTAGGTTTAAGCTGTTACATTTGGTATCATAGTTAGCTCACGACCCAATATATAGATGTTCTAGTTTTTGATCTACTTTCTGATATGTAAATATTTTTCATGACCCTATCATGAGAATATGAAGTCCAAAAGGGAAAGAATGTTGCGTTCCACATTACTAATGAGTGAGTTTAGACTATATGTTATGTAGCTTGGATTATTCTAAATAAGTAAATGCATTTTGGATTGTAAACCCAAAAATAAACCCATGATAAGTTGTATGCCCAAAGTAGATAATACCTGCTCAATTATTGGGTTTGCATTGTTACATATGGGTTGTAAAACTTAAAAACAAACTTGTAATAGGCTGCATAATCAAAGCAGACAATATCTACTTAGTAGGTATTAAGCATAGGCTATCATATCACATATTGTTAACAGCTGAATTTAGGCTACAATTTATAATTTTTCTAATTAATAGATACATTTTGGGTTACAAAACCTAAAAACGAACCCTTAATGACCTGTGCCTCCAAAGAAAACAAGATTTACTTAATAGTTGTTGGGTTTGGACTGTTATATATAATATCAGAACTAGCACATAACCCAATATGTGAATGTTCTTGTCTGCGATTTGTTTTTTGATATATGAGTGTTTGTGATGACCCTTCACGAGAATGTGAGATTAAAAAGGAAGAAAATATTACATCTCACATCGCTAGTAAGTGAGTTTGAACTATATGTTATACAGTTTGAGTTCTCCTAACTAAATAAATACATTTTAAGTTAATAAAGCACATGATCAAATTTGTGACACACTGTGTGTTTAAAATAAACAATATTTATTCACTTATTGTTAGACCTAAACTATTACAAAAATAATATTAGTATTGTTTACACTTAGTTATGTGCATAGCTATTCATTTTTTTTTAACTTTCATATGTCAACTTTGTTATAAACTAGATAATATTAATCAAAATAAAGTGATTACACGAAAATTTATTATTATTATACTTGGTTATAGGCATAGCTATCCATTTTTTTTTTTTTGACTTTCACATGTCAACTTTGTTATAGAGTAGATAATATTGATCAAAACAAAATGACTACACGAAAATTTATTATTTTTATTATTATTATTATATTGTCGTTAAATGTTTAATTGTATCTTAAACTTTTGGTTTGCTTTTAAAATACATAAAAATTTAGAAAAATTTTTAAAATAGTCTTATTTTTAAGATAATTTATGTAAATAATTAACTTTACTTTTTTTTGACTAATGTAGCCAATTCCAAAACCTTGAACAAAATTGCCTCATATTTAAGCATATACAAGTATAAACTATAGTGTTTACATTATATGTCTTCTTAACAATTTCATTGTCTAAAAATTTTAGTCAATATTCAAACATTGAATGTGTAAGCTTAGTTGTGAAAATTAATCATAAAATGGTTGTAAAATAAAAAATAACATATTAGATTAGAACGATTTTGAAAATATACGAATACAAACACAAGTTTTGTTTTCTCTTATTTTTTTTTATTTTTGTTTAATTTAGTTTAATGAATCAATAATTGTATATTAATATTATGAATTTTTATTATCACTAGTTAATTTATTTGTTAATTTTTTAATATGAAAAGTATTAGAAAAACCTTGAATTTAGAAAACGCAATGTAAAAAGTAGTTATGGCTGCAAGCTTAAGTCAATTTTGAGCACATAAATTTTGAGTTAAAAGATGCATTATAGAGATAGAAGAGGGCTAGAATTACGGCTGAAACGGACTCACAATAAAAGTTGAAACTAGGTCTTACTGGTTAAAATAAGCTTAGAAGTGAGCCTATGGACGGTTTGATTTTGATAAAAAATAATTATATTTTATTTTGTATTATGTGATTACTTTTAATTTATTTTTATATTAATGTGAGTTATGTGAAATAAATTTTATAAAATTATTTTAGTATTGATGATATTTGTTACTGTTTAACATATGTGGCTAAAATTTTTTTGATTATAACTATTGAATACAAATGAGTTTGGCAAACATCTTCTGATGGTATGCAGGAATGTATTGATGGAGATATTAGACTTTTAACTATTCCAAAGAATATCAACTATCCGTAATTACTACACTAAATACAAAACATTTTAATATTGGTTCGAAACAATTTAATATTAACATAAAAATATGTTTGAAACATGTTCTTACAAAATTTATTGTATATGTATCTATAAAAGATGATGTTGATATATTTGCTTTCGTGAACAGTATGGTGATTGCACACTCTAAGATTTTTAGTCCATTATTTGTCACCATAGAATGCATAGTTATTATAGATCATAGAGCTTCATGTATTCCTCCTTTGTAGTCTAATAATGTTGAAGTTCTTATATAACCATTTATTTTTTCTAGAGACAACAATCAACTCAGTCAGATTTAACATTATTATGCTAATGAGCGTGTCGTTCTATGTCTATGCTTAACTCCTCTTATAAAGTATGTCACTCTTCTTATAATGAGTTTGAAAGCACATAAAAAAAGTTGAAATTAATACATCTAAATGCTATTAGCTATTTACACAATAGAGTTGGATTTTATAGGTGGGTTAAATATTATTTTTTAACAAGACAATAGGATATAATGATAACTAATATTACTGAGAGTTTAAAAGTAGTACTAAAGAATGCACGTAATCTTTCAATTATGGTTTTAACAAATTGAATACAAATAATGTTATAGTGTTAATTTTAAGAAAAGAGAGAATAAGTAGTAAAACATGCAGTAAATTCTCTGGCCAAAATTGCACACGAGAAAATGATAAACCAAATGTAACATCACTTACCTTGTTTGTGTATCTAGTATCATGTTATAAATTTCAAGTCAAAGGCAAGGGTGATGAGGTTATTATTAATTTGAGCTTAAAGACGTGTCAATGTACGCAATTTCAATTGCAATAGCTAACATGTTCACATGCCTTGGTAGTAATTAGATAAGTTCGAGGATAATATAAAAATTTTTGTTCAAATTATTATAAGAACGGACTAATTGTAATAGCATATATTAAATAAATTCATTTGCTTAGGGATTCGAGATTGTGGATTGTTCCATAAGAAATAAGATCCATCAATGTTAAGTAGCTAATAGATCTCATTCTGACAAGTCGATTAATAGACCAATGCATTTCATCTACATGTAAGAAAGTAGTTATTCGAATATGTTCTTATAATCATTACGAGTGACACAATTGCACATCTTGCTAGAACCCAATATATTATAACTAGATTGATATATAGATTTAGATGTAATAATATTATTTTTATTAAATCTCCTGTATAAATTATGTTATTATTATTGTAACTTAGGTATAGACAACTTTTTTTAGTTACTATTATTGAATTTTATATATCATGTTATTATCTTGTTTGTTTGTGTTTGTTTAAAATAATAAATATATTAGAGTTATTATATTTATGAGATCACTGTAGTTTAATTAGTATGTAATACATTAATGGTTCCAAAAATAATTTATTTATATTGTAAATTTATGTATAATTTATAAATTATATCACATCACTAAGAAATGAAATGCTTTTCTTTGACAAATAAATTAGACTAATTAACAAATTAAAATTGAGATTAATTAATTGATGCTTTATTCTCACTTTCAGTCCCAATTTTGAGCATGCCAAGGAAATATATATTCTAAAAATAAACTTAAATAATATTTAACTAACATGGATAAAGTAATCTAATTTCGATTGGTATTGACTTTAATCATGTTATGCAAACATAAATCATAAGGGTATGTAATAATATTATATCGTTAATAAATGTGACGGTTCACTATATGTATATTATATTATTAATTAATTATTTTTTATAATGATTGATTGTTATAATTATATATTTATAATAATTATATGTACTTTTGTGATGTAATAAATACAGCGTTATATTAATGATGCATGTCAAAGTCAAATATACAACTTAATATAAAATTTCAATGTAAAAGTCAAGTATTATATTTATCAAAAAAAATAATCCATCCTTAAAAATAAAGTCCCACTTACAACCTAAACCTAAATATTTGATAAACTTACATGTGAATGTACCACAATCTATACTACCTATAGTTTGGCATGACAAGTCACTATAATAGATAAAGCTAAATTCAACAATACTATCATTCACATCTGATCTCTCCTCGTATAACTTACCTACTCTGAAAATATATAAAAATAACTTATACAATAGTTGGAATGCATTATGCATTGATTCTTTAGAATGTTTAGTTGGGGCTGAGTTGTATACTGTAAAATATCGACGAGACAAGTGTATGACACATGCAATCCAATGATCATTGCATACCAATGCAGGAATAAAAATAATGTTTACAATACTCTAATCTTTGTACGCCATCTATATCATCTTTCATGTACTGATCTATATTTTGGCTTAGGTAAAAAATGCCTAACTTAAGACGATTTACACAATGCTCCTCTCACATGAAAAGTTGTTTGGCCTGCATCACAAAATATTAAGGCAAAATATATCATATCAAACAATGTTATACAAGAGAACAAAATTAGTTCATATATACATAAAAGTGCAATGATATGATCGTCCACCATTGTGGCACAACATCGAGGCATGAACATTGTCAGTATACAAGCATGCCCATATACTTATTAGTATACTGATACAAAAAGACAGAGATATTAGTTGAAAATATACGTTAATATCAATATCATAATGCATATATTACTCACACAATCCTCTAACTATGAGTTTGAATATGATATAATACATAGCCATTGTTGTGTCAATATAACTGAATGTGTTTCTATGTATGTATTTGATTTTTTCAACCACTACATGTATTTGATGTATTCACTAACATCATAAAGCATCATAGTATTGACAACGAGGCCGAATGGATATTTTGATAATGACCAAATAAAAGAGACCAAACAATGTCTCTTTAACAAATTGATGTATGAGCTTTAGCCATATGGGTCCTACTTGTATATTTGTTTAAAATGACTCCTACATTGTAATAGCATAAATCTAACAATATTAATTACGATCTCATTATGCACCTTTTTCTCTTGTTAAATTAAATGTAGATAAAATATCATTAATATATTTATACATTGAAAACAAAAATGAAGATGATTTTGTTTATATGAAGATAACAACTTGTGCATAACAAACCAAACAGGGAAAAAATTCAAATTTTTACTCAAGTATCGAAATGAATATTCATCACATGTATTCACTTGTAGAACTACGTCAGTCAAGGATGAACGAGGATCATCGTATTATGTACCCACATCCACTAAAAAAAAATCCATAGATAATTTATTATTTTTTCCACCAAAGTATGATATATCCTACGTCTTGCCTTGAAAATCATGCATAACTTCTTCTTGCATGTCTTGAAACTCTTGATGTAGGTTTTGGATATCTCTAATAATCCCCTCAAAGCATGACCTCGCCTTTCTCCAGAAATTGTCATAATAGTGTAATACATACAATTGATGAGATAAGGCATACAATACATGTTGATATTAAGGTAAGACTTGTTATATATAATGCTCATAAGGGGAGACATGCAATGATGGAATAAAAGTATGTCTCAACAATTGTACTTCCTACAAATGCACATAGGAGACATCAATACATGTACATGACTAAACAAACAAAGGCTTAACAATTATAATTAAAACCATACTTATAGGGTATAAGTGTGACTCACATGTGACTCTGCTAAACTGTACTAATGTCTCAACAACAAGCAATAAGCTCCAAGAGAACGTGACCTTCATATACTCTCTCAGGCTCTGAAATTTCCATCAACTACTATACCTACTAATGAGCCATTTTATCTAGCTTTGACTCTAAAATGAGAAGCACACGAGGTATCTAAAGCAAAACACAGACACATTAAGCTTTAAACACCCAAAATCGAAACTTAGTATATTATATTACTATAAAATATAAATATTTATCGAGTCTCGAAAAAAAAAGGTTCATAATTAATGACTTCTTATTAAAATATTCCTCCATATCTTCCACCTTAGAATTTATGGGATGTTGTTGTTTCTCCTCGAAATGAGGTTATTTTGTAAGCTATGTATAATTTCGTATATCCAAGCCTATAAAATATTATAAGTAAAAAATATAAATTATTAAAAAATATATTAAGTAAGCTATAAACAAATAAAATGTGTTATTTAAATATAATTAATTTTTAAATACATACCTAAAACATAATAGACATCCCAAGTAGATTGCACTATCCTTTAAATGGCTTACAGCTACTGTTAGTTGCAATGCATTTTTTGGTATAGTGAACATACTAGTGATGAATTATACATTGCAAGCATTTGAAAGTATATTGTCATATAATATTTTCCCATAATTATTGGTTAAATTGATCAAAATCTTTCAATATGTCCAAAATTCACAAATTTGCATAGTTCTTATTACTTCAAATGAGCAAGAACCTCTCCAATAAAAAAAAAAGTAATAATTGAACTGTTTCTGACTCAAGAATAAATGTAAAATCAAGCTCATCGTATGTCCTATTTGTACCGTTTAGAATAATAACCACCTGACCATTAAAATAGTTATCTTTAAGTTAGGTACTCTTAACTAAATCCTCAATAAAAAGTGTTTAAAATCTAAACTGATAATTTATCTAAACTCCACTTTCAAGAACCGAATGCTCCTGTCTCTAACAAGAAACAATATCTCGTTGTTACCACTATTTACAATAACCACTCACAATAACATATAATGAACAAGATTACTTGAAAAATATAATTTTTGTACATTCAAAAAATACCTAAAACATATTTGCAAAAATAGACCGAGTTGTACTACTATTTATTTCATTTTGATTTAGATTATAGCTACCAGTTGCGATAATGAGGTTGGATTGGAATGAAATTGTTTGTCCAAACCAATTTTTAATTGTACGTAGCTCTATATATTTCTTGTTCAAATAACAAAAAAAATATTAATTATTACACAAAAAAACAATTATTGTTCAAATCAAATAAAATAAATCATTACAAAATTTTATTAATTATTTTCAAAAGAAAAATTAGCAAAATAAAAATAAAATAAATAAATTAAAAAATTTTTTGAAAAAATGACCCAGCAATATTTGACCCGCTTTGGTTGAACAGAGCTCGAAATTGAGCCTTGGACTGGGTTCAAAAACGAGCCCATTGGTCTCAATTTCGAGTCCAGTCCTGGATTCAATTTTCAACCCAGTCGTGGGCTTGATTTTGAGCCCATGAAGGAGTCAATTTCAAGCCCATGACTGGGCTCCAACCCAGGAGCAGCCAGTAAGGATCCCACGGTGGTCGTTGATGTCATTACACCAAATAGGGTCGATAACAAGTATTATGTTGGTGTGGAGAATCGTCATGAATTGTTAACTTCTGATCAGACACTTTTGAGTAGTCCTTCAACTGATGGGATCGTGAGCAACAATGCAAAGGATGGAACTACTTGGGTTAACAAGTTTGCTGCAGCCATGGTGAAAATGGGTGCGATTGAAGTCTTACTAGTTTGCAGGGGGGTATCAGAAAAAACTACAGGGTTGTCAATTAATTAGCTAAAATATGAGATTTCTTGAATTATTTTATTCTTTCATCGTTGTAGCAAGTGTAAATTTTTTTGTACGTCTTTTTTACGAGGTGAAGCTACATTAATACCAAAAGTTATTCTCATGTATAGACCAAGTTATAATACCTCGCAACGTGAAGTAATAAAATAAGTAACAATTATTTTTGAACCCTTTAAATATTTTTTTTTAATTTATTTTGATCTTATAAGTTCTTTAAAACTTATAGTTTGACCCTTTCAATTTAAATTATAACTCAGACCCTACTTATCTAATACTAGTGGGGCATAACATGTCTTTTAAATATTACTAGAAGATAACTCAAACCCTACGAATTTAAACCCAAACTTCTCGTACTATTTAATAATTTACTTGCCACAGAAACTACCTCTCACAATATGTTTACTTCTACGTACAATAAATGGCCATTGAGTACTTAGTAAATAGTTTATTGTTTTGTGACGCATTCACATAGCAAGATGTTCATCTAAACGATGTTCATAAACATTCGAACCAGAATTCCCACAGAATTTTCATCGTTGTCAACAGCGAACTATAGACGTGTGTTGTTGTTTTTCTCATTAGCCTATACCTTCATCTTAGCAATAATAAACAAGTCAGCGTTTGCAGAGAAAGGCAAAACTAAAAATGCGTCAGATTGAAGGACAACATACATTTACGTATTCCTGAAGGTTTTGGATTTTGTTGACAACTTTAAGGGTAAACTGAGCATGGAGTTTGTTTGAAAACGCTAAACAAAGAAACTGCTTTAGCTTTTTCAACTAAGTTACTTGCATTAGTGGACAACTCTTAAGATTTTCTATGTCGTGATCAATGTCGAACTAACAAACAGTCACTAAATTTTGGAAAAGAATATACGCCAGTCTACCAAAACATCTGGTCGATCTATCATACACGTGTATTATTAATCTTTTTAACGCCACTTTCTCTCCACTGATACAACACTTGCAAGTCTATAAAAACTTTTAGTGGCTTCCTCATTCGTGCACGTACCTTAATAAGTTAGCTTGTTTTGTTTGTGTAATGCAAAGAAACAGATGGACATTTTAGGTGTGGTCATGGGTCATCTGGCATGTCGCCAACGAATGCAAGTTGATGATAAGGATCGTACTTAGAGTTCCTAGAAACCGAGTTTTTCTTGAACGGTGCTCTCGGCAGAGGTCTTGATAGTATAGCTCCACAATTAGCGGCTGGTGGTCCACCCCCTGTTTGCACCCGAAAGTGCGAACTTTGACTTTCTTACAAAACAAATCATCAAAGAATTTGGTTATCAAGAAATTGATCATCTCAGGTCCTTGGTAGCAAATTTTCTTAATTTTTTTGGTTCAATTACACATAATATTCAATTAAAGCAGTATCATGTTAACGAAAATATATGGCTATAGTTATTAATTGCATGGCATTGCTTTCATTCTATTTCTGCTACTAATTATTAATGTTTCTTTTTTGAAATTCGGTGGGTGTTATGTTCAGGGCTATTATAACAACAGTTGGAGGATTTTCAAGACCTCCGTTGGACTCAGCCCTCAACAGTTTGCTAAGATATTTGACCCAGTAGCTTGCTACAAACTGGATTCGACCCTTACTCCTGCACAGTCAATTATGTTCCTGCACTGTCAATTATCTGATAGCATGCTACGCTTTCCCTTGTGTGGGACTCGTGGGCTATGTTGGCACCATCCCCAACCTTGTTAACTATATTTCTCGTAGTGTGAGAACTAGAAATCCTATTTATCTTCCTTTATTATTTCTTCTGCATATTAAGTTTGAACCTTGTCAAAAAAAAAAAAAAAACACATTTTGTTTTTATCTCTTTTGTAGCTAGTTGCTGGGCTGGACAAGATGAAGTTATACGCGCGTTGCTATACCAGAAAGCTAATGACAAGGTGCTTCCATATAGCATGACAGTGGCTGACTTTACAAATCGTATTTCTGACCTTAAGAATCAACTTGCCTTGAGCGGCAACAAAGACGAAGGCCTGATTGTACCACGTGAAGTTGGCGCGGAGAACAGAACACAAAGTAATATCCTATCAGCGGATGCTAGTTCTTTATCGTATTCAAGAGCTCCACCAGAAATTTTCAGGATTGTGTACGGAACTGACAGTGAAAACAGGCCTGGTGGATTCCTTGTTTAAAGGTGGTTTGAGTGCCTAGTACCTGAGCGTGGATTGTTTTGTCATCTATTTTAAAAGTATAGATTTGGGTAAAAAAAGACACGCCTAAAATGATGTTTTGGTTGAGATTTTTAACTAAAATAAAACTATTTTTAAAACAATAATTTTTGTTATAGATTTGAATTTTGGATAGTTTGTACCTAATATTGAGGTTTGAACCATTTGTACTACTAAGTCGTTCATAGATTTTTCATAATAATGAGTTGAAATGATTCCTTCTCTAATGTAGTTTTGATCAGCTCTTAAATTTACTAAAACAGTTGTGTTGAAATGAAAACTATTACCTATATGTAATGAAATATTGACGTATCATTTTTGAAAATTTATCCTATTAATGAGTTAAATAAAATTACTTTCATCTAATTGTTAAACTAGATCAATAATCTAACTAGAATGAACTTGCTGATTTACAGTTTATTCATCTATGACTGTTTTGCCCTTACTTTGAGAATTTTCTAATAATTCTAGCCTAACATTAGTTTGTAATTGTTGTATTTGTTGTTCCTGGAGTTTCTGGTTTAAATCCTTGATTTATTTTTTTAGTATCTTGACTTCTTCTTGAAATTTTCCTGTTGTAACCTGCCTAAAGAGATTTTGAATAGGGTATGTTTTGAAAATCTTATTGAAACTAAAAGGTTCTGGATTGCTAACTTGATTTTTTTAGGTAATAATTTTCTTGATTTTAAGTAAATATTCTCTCTTGATTTTTGGATCATCTATTTTATCTATAATGTCTAATAAAAATTGTTTATCCTGTTTGTTTTTACTGAATTGATACTAACACAGTTACATATTCCTTCAGAACAATTACAACTTTGGGTATTTTTACTACTCTATTAAAGTGGAGTAGTTCTTGGTAATAATTACTAGTTGAACTATTTTTTCAATTGATTTTGGGCCAATGCTGTTTTTGGACTCTATCTATTTGAATAAGCTTTCCATCACTAATTTGAATACTATTGGTCTCATCTATTGTGTTGATATTGGATGGGCCTAATAACAAAGTCAATTTTTTATTGATTTGGTTCAAAAAGTCTATTTTTAGAAAAGTAATTGGTTCATGTTATGGTTGTGGTAAATTGTAAGATTTGAATAGAGGTGGTGAAATGTTTGAAGGAAATTTGATTGAAATGTTTGGTTTGAATGTTATTTAATTTTATCTTCTATTTAACTAACCTATTTGGAAATGGTATGTAAGATTTGACTCTAGTAGTTATTTTATTCATAAACTTTTTTGATATCTCTTAAATTTAAAGTATTTGTCTTAGGTTTACTATCGGCTATTTTGAATGAATATGCTGGAATACTATTCTCAATTACCTTAAGGTTAATTAATTCTAAGGGTGGATGAATAGACTAAATTACACCATGATTTTTGGTTTCCCATTTTCTAAGTTAATTATGGTTAACATTAATATCTATGATCTTAAAAGGATAATCTATATTATGGTTGTCTATGTACATTGCAAACCAAGTGAAGAATGGAATACTAACCTTGAGTCTATTCATCTCTTCATACCAAACCTCTCTAATTTAAATACGTCTTGATTCATCAAAAGTTTTATAAAATCATTCTACTTTGAGTTTGTTGGTTTCAGTTTTGAAATCTTGCCTAAAAAAGTCTTTGTCTATTTAAAAGTTTTCATTGGTAATCATATTGATAGATTAGAAATCAGACAATGTTGGAGATTTTGGATTAGGAATTTGTTATGTTACTGGTTCGGTTATGAGATTTGAGTAACTAACAGAATTTTGAGTTTCTACCTTCTCTATCTTATTTGTTCTAGAGGTTGAAGGAATTGAAAATGATGATCTACCAGCTTGAAATTTAGAAAAGCTTATAGGTATTATTGGTTGTTTAAAGGAATTGAATTTAAATAAAACTTGATTGTCAGGGATTTCTAATACCTATTTGATATTTTTTTAACTAAGTTTTTAGGAACTTGAAAGTTTTGGAATTTTCAAATTTATGGGATTGTAATTTCATTCCACTGAAAAGTCTTGGGGTGTATATAGATATTAGTATATCTTCTCTTTCTGTTTAAATACTAATCATAGTTGTCTCTCATCTGTTATCTTTGAGTAAGCATCTCAGGTTAAACTGAGAATTATTTATTTAAAATAAATCCTATAAAACAACATATAACATTGTCTATATTGAGGGAATTTGGTTTTTGGGGCATGAATATTGAGTATTAAAGTATCTAAAATGGTTGGATTTAAAAGATTAAGTTGAAATTTAAAGCACAATTGAAATAGATAGAGCTATTGCACAAGTTTAATTAGACTATTTCTAAGATTTAATTCTCGAATTTGAGTAAAGTTTTGTCTTTAAGCATGAGTAAGATTAGAGAATCTAAACATGTTTGTGATAAGGGTTTAATTGCTATTAGGACTAAATCAAAATGGATGTAGTTAAAATCTTATTCTTTGTACTTATTGATTGTAGTGGAGTTAAGTAACCTAATTTTTCAAATTTATTTTGAAGAGAAAAAGTTTCCTCGTATTCTTTGATTGCAGCCTTATAGTCAAAATATCCTATATCATAGATTGTACTACAAGAAATGTTGGGTAAGGTATCCTTGCTAATTTTTTTAATGAAATTATTGATTTTAATCATAAACTCTCTAGATTTTATTATCCTAGAGTTATCATTGGTCTTAAAGCTAAATAGATTTTTAATTGAAAAAGAAATATTCAAAATTATTATTGAACAATTATTCTAAATCTACATTTCAAAATTACTATCAAGTAAATATCTTAAAATACAAAATTCTGGAATCAAAGTAGCTACTGGAACACCTAAATTTACTAACTATCTAATGGCTTCTCTCGAACTTATTGCATAGAATACCCAGTTTGCCAAAGTATGAATAGTACTTCGAATATTCAAATCTTGTATCTTAAAACACTTAAATGATAATGACTTTTTAATGTATTTCTAAAACTTTTGTACAATAATAATATTTCCTATTTCTTCAACAACTTTGAAAACTACTTAGACTCTGATACCAATAATAATAAAATTTTGAAAACTTGAGACAATAATTTGAAATTAAATTTCAAAATTGTAAGGAATTTGATAAATGTAATTGTAATTATAAATCTTAATTAATAAAAGTTTGAGATGAAAATTTTAAATATTGATAAAATTGAATATATGAAATACGTAGGAAAAGTATATTGAAATTATTGAAAGATTTTATTGTAAAGAAAAGATTTTACAGAAGAATTGTATAAAGGGTTTTTGAAGGATTGCTCAGAGTAGAATTGCTTTTTCTTTCCACTTATTTTCAACTTTATTTTCCTAACTTCAGTAAAATTTCATTAGTAAACAAATCAATCTTATAAAAAACAAAGAAAATCATATCCAAACTTTACAAAAAGAAATCCATTATTTCAAAATAAAAAAATAACTATGGAATCTTACTATTCAAATAAAAATCTTCAATATTCAAAAACTTTTTGAAAAAGAAGTATGCTTCAACATGCCCACTATTTTTTGAGAAAGGAAAAATTATATTGTCTACCTATCCTATGAAAAGGATTTTTTTTTTAATGAAAAACAAATACTTAACAAAGTCAGACCTATCCAAATAAATCATGATCTTTTCGAACATTGTAAAAAAAAAAATTCAAGATCTACTTAACAAAAATTTTATCTGTAAATCAAAATTCTCTTAAAAATGTTCATTGTTTTACGTCAACAAAAATTTAGAAATAAAACGAGAAGCATTCAGATTAGTCATCAATTATAAATCATTAAATAAAATTTTACAAGAGATTAGGTACCCGATTTCTAATAAAAAAGATCTACTCAAACGCTTATATGACTCAACCATATTTTTAAAATTTGACATGAATAGTGGGTTTTGACAAATCCAAATAGTCGAACAAGATAGGTATAAAACTATCTTTACAGTACTATTTGGTCATTATAAATGGAACGTAATGCCATTTGATCTTAAAAATACTCTTTCAAAATTTCAAACATCATAAATGAAATATTCAATTCTTATTGTCTATATTGATAGTGTGTTAATATTCTCAAAATCCATAAAACAACATTTCAAGCATCTCCATATTTTTCTTCAAATAGTCAAAAGAAATGGTCTAGTGGTGTTGGCCATTAAGATAAAACTATTTCAAACAAAAATTAAGTTTTTAAGCCATAAGATTTATTAAAATACTATTCAATCAATCAATAGGACTATTGAATTTGTATCTAAATTTTCAGATAAAATCAAAGAAAAATCCTAATTATAGAAATTTTTAGAATCTCTCAATTATGTTATAGATTTTTTTTCAAATATTAGACAAATTTGTGAGCTTTTGTACAAAAAGTTACAAAATAATCCAATTCTTTAAACAGATCAACATACCCAAGTAGTCAAATTAATCAAGGACAAAGTCAAGGTTATTTCATGCTTAACAATCCTTAATCTTAGTGCATTTCTTATTGTAGAAATCGATGCTTCAAATATAAGATATAGAGGAATTCTCAAACAAATATTAGATGGGACAAATAGAGAATTAATTGTTAGATATTATTCAGGTATCTAACTTAGATTTTAAAAAAATTACTCAACAATTAAAAAAAATTATCAAATATTTTGTGCATCATAAAATTTCAAGCTAATTTATTTAATAAAAATTTCTTGTTACAAATTGATTACAAATCTGCCAAAAAAGTTTTAGAAAAAATTAGTTTCAAAACAAATTTTTTCCAAATGACAAATAATTTTTTCAAACTTTGATTTTTAAATTGCCTATATAAAGGGTGAAGATAATTTCCTTCCTGATTATCTTATAAGAGAGTTCTTACAAGGCAAACTAAATACTTAAACACCATATCCAATAAGCCAATCATAAAAGTTTTAAGCTATGCAATGAAGAAGCAACAAATAGGTAAAATTCTTTTTTCTTAATTCCCTTCTTTCTCTTATTCTCAACTTCTCAAAATAGGATCTTCTACCCAACTTAGGTCATCTACCCAAAAAGATGAGGATTCTTCTTCAGTTCAACCCAAAAAATCCTTCTACAAAACCAAACAACTAGTCCTACATATTCAAATTACCACTTACTCCTAACCTGTCCTAGTAAGAGAAATTCAAAACTTAGCCAGAAAATTTTTTACCAAAAAAACCTAATTTATTATTGATGACCTAAACAAAAATCGAAAATTCTATGAACTAATTCTTATTGATACTAATTTTATAAAAATTACTCATCACAAAAATCCTTAAAACTGAAATGATATAGCTTATTTAACCTACAAAATTATACAAATTCTTACTTCAAGTGATTTTATTATATTACACACAACTCACTAATTTTCATCCCCTGTATACCAAATAGTTACAACTTTATTGATTATCAAAGAGTATGGTTCAACATGTTTTATGTCAAATCTTATAACCATTCTTATTTTATTCAATTTCATAAAAATTATCCAAAAATATTCCCAACATGGTTTGAAGAATGATAGTTTTTCTTTGGACTAAATGAATCAATTTATTCAGAAAAAATTAACTATTTTTCCTTACCTTGGTATAAGAAAAATATATCAAAACACCATATCTCTCAACAATTAACTTTCCATATAGCTTTTCAAATTTTATGAATTATTTCATGGAATTATTCTGTAGCCCAATTTTATCCAAACTATAATTTTTTCTTTATAAAGGAATTTAGAATTAAATTATAGGATAAATTTGATTTTAATAGAGTTTCTCTCACCACAATGCAAAAATAGAAATAAGATGGGTTCAAAATAAAAAAAAAAAAAAAAAGTAGTCAGAGAAGTATTTAGGATGGCTTTAGCCCCAACGTCTCCTCCAACTCTAGTCAGCAAGAACAAATAATCAACCTCTTCTAGAAAAGACAAGAAGAAAAGGTATGCAAAATTGTTCGATGAAATAATCAAGCAAATAGAAGATAATAGTGAAGAATTTTCAAACAAATTCAAACCAAGTGTCAAATAACCTCTTTAGTGATCCACTATCTCAAGACCCTTTTGATTATTAATAAAAGAAATTATTCAAATCAAGATAAGCAACTTTCAGTACACAATTTCAAGTTCATTTATAAAATTAAAACAAACAATTTTTGAGTACATTATTCAACCTGCAGGACCCACAAGTAATTATGAAGACAACTTTATCAAAAAAAATACTGTAATAATTCAAGACTATTTTTCAAAATTCGACATCAAAATAAAAATAAGTTTTTAAAAAGAAGTATGATAATGTTTTTTCAATAATCTAATTGTAATAGTTAATTTTACGACGTATAAATGTAATTAAAATCGAAGCATTTTTTAAAATCAGGAAAATAGAGTTGAAAATAGGTAAAGAGAGAAAGCAATTCTACTCTGAGCAATCCCTCGAAAACTCTTTATACAATTCCTCTGTAAAATCTTTTCTTTATAATAAAATCTTTCAATATTTTTAATATACTTTTCCTACATATTTCATATAATCAATTTCATTAATATTTAAATTTTTCATTTCAAACTTTTATTAATTAAGATTTATAATTATAATTACATTTATTAAATTCCTTACAATTTTAATCTCTGTTAAACAAGAAATTTTCTCGTCTAAAGAGAAGAAACCTCGAACCAATCGAACTCTGCATAATCAAACCCTAGCTTAGCCAACATATCTGCGGCAACATTACTCTCTCTATTATAAGTGTGCGAGGATTTGAAGATTATTTTCTCTAAAAGCTTTGTGAGGATCTGAAGAGTAAACAATTTAACCATTGATTCCACAAAAGATACATGATAACATAAGGTCACTCTGAAGCCGGGACAAAAATTGGTAACGAAAGCAACATGAGCCTCACAATCAACCCAAGTACATCGCCGGTCGTTGAGCCGGGAATGTACTACCTGCAAGTGGCGGCAGCGGCCCGGTGGCGTTGAGCAGAATCATCAGGCCAGCCTGCTTGCCTAATATAAGCTGCATGCATATCATATGGATGGATTGCCCAGTTCAAATATTGTGCCTTTTCCGTGTTTTTTGGTCGGCTGTGAAATTTATATGTTGTTTAAATGTAATTAATGCATCCTTAACATAAAAACTATTATATAATTAAATATAACCTTAATTACAGTTCCTTCATCCTTGTTTTATAAAATTGTGGTTTTGCGAAAATTTTAGAACTAAGCTTTTATCTATATACATATATTTAGTATTAAAATTAAAAAAAAAACAACTCATAATTTAATAATAAAAAATAAATAAATTATTAAATTATAACATTATAGTCACCGTCTAATTACAATACGAGTTACAAGTATAACTCTCGTTCAAATATTTTGATATTATAAAGTTAAATCAATTATTACTCATTTGAAAAAAATAACTGATTCTTTTAATTACATCAAAAAATAATTTTTTTTTTAAATGCTTCTCTAAAGTTAGAATTTTATTATTCATGATATTTTTCATACCAAAATCTCATAAACCATTAAAACTCATATTAATAAAACAATTACTTTAATCATTACTAGACTAAATAATTAAATTCCAATAATTAATTTGTATGAATTGACAATTGGGGGTGGGGGGTAGGTGAGATCAACTTCTTTTGTGATAACGTGGATTCTAACGTCTCGCTATAAGTTGGGTCAAACTTTAACCTTACTGTATTTAAACACTTGGTTGTAATTGAATTTTCTTCCTTTATTAATTTGACACGTGTTTAATTTCTTTTAAAATGGTCAAAAGTTTCAAAGTCCAAGGACCCAATATTGAATTGACCAAAATTTATTTGGTAAATGCTTATGATTATCAACAGAAGTATCAAGTTTTCAATTTGAATTGGAGTTTTTTGTTGATTTATTTTACTTTTCAACAACCAAAAGCATGTGTTGTATTTAAGAGTCAAACAATTATATATATATATATATATATTAATTCATAAATAGATAAATACATAAATATTATGTTTTAATGAAAGTTTATATATTAAATTACATGTTAAATTCATCACAATATTGACCTAAATTTTACTAAAAACCCAAGATTCAAATCAATATAGAATATTTAAAACATGAAGCAACATGCCTTGACTAAGATTAATAAAAATATTCTTTTGAAAGTATTGTAAATTAAGAGGAATAAAAAGATGCACAATAAAAGAATTGAAATAAACATGTATAAAATTATTCTTTATAATTTTTAATTTTTTAAAAAATTTATAATTTTTTTTTGTAATTATTAATTTATTAAAATAAACTTAAATACAATAAAAAATTAATAATTATGACAAAAAAAAAAGAGTTGGTGATTGAAAAAATTTTTTAAAAAAAAATTATAATTTTGTATAAAACATTAGCTAGTCTTTCACCCACGTAACAAGTGACTAACCAACCACGTAAGAATGCCACGTGTTCGTTAAGCTTTGGGTTTGTTTGGGTGGATGCCGTGTTGCTGGTGACTTAGCGCGTTGTCAATCTCCGGTCATTAATTTTAGCAATTGCACATTATTAAAAAGATAATAATAAAAATCTTATTAATTTTTTTTAAAATCACCAAATTATTTTTATTTTTTACATTAATTTTTTAATTTTTAAATCAATACACAATCAATAAAATCAAATCTAATATATCTAATTAATACATTAATTAAAATTAATTTAATAATATAATAAATTGTGTAAAAAAAAAAAAGTATAAATTTTAGGTCCAAATAATAATAATATAAAAGGCCTGCATTTTGTTGTGCTATATAATTTTTATTTCTTCTGTTGTAATTCATAATTTTTAAATTATATTTAAAAGTTTTGACAAATACAATAAATATTTAAATTATAACAAAAATTTTTAAAAATTACAATGAACATGGCAGTATAATCCAAGTGAAAATAAGTGACATGATCAGCCGGCTTCAATTATTGGGAAACATGACCGGACACGATCACTGTAGTTAAGTTGACATATTTAAGAACAAATATATTGATAGAATCTGTTGTTGTCCACACAAACATGTATGTATATGTATTCATGAATTTAGCTACGGTACATTGAATGTAAGCATAGAAAATTTTGAAATTGGGTAACTCCAATAATTGATTACAATTTTTAAAATTCTAAAAATTTTAAGAAATTTAAGAAATTCATAATTATCTTTAAATATAATTTATATTGTTTTTTGTAATTTTTATATTAACTATTTTAAATATTATATTGATGTTTTAAATTATTTAAGTCATATATTTAAAAAAAAAATTAGATTAATTGTTCAAATTAATCATTCAACCCCTCAAAAACTTGGAGCAAAAATTAAACGTGTATGGTAGCCAAAGCAGGAAACACAAGGCAGACAAACGAATCAACCAAGTAAGTCAATCAAGAACATGAAACAACACATGCACAAGATTTTTATAAAATTACATAAATAATTAATGAAAATTTTGCATGGGACAGCCAGCCTTTGCTTTCACACTCGCTTATATCTCTTCCCTTTTGTTTTATTTGTTTATTTATTTAATTTATAATTGTATTGAGAAATTAATTAATTAATCAATCAATTAAAGCAAGGCATGAACCAGACACGGCCTTTCTCATTCCATGTGCCCTCTCTGGCAATAGCCTGGATCTTCATTTCTATGAGTGTCGGCAGGCCAATTATTTATTCTTCGCCCCTCTCACTCACTCTCTTTACATGTAACAAGGTTACTGTGCATTTTACCATGCCCCTTGTGTGTGCATTTTATTTTATCTAAATTTTTTTTATTATAATTTTAAATCTTTCTTTATAATATTTAATTCTTTCATTTTAAATTTAAAATTTTTTGAATTATTTTTATAAATTAAAATTTACGACAAACATGAGAGTTGAAATTACAATTACAGTTGACTATTACACACATACAAGTTAGATTAAAAAAGAAAATTGTGATTCAGTTTTATGTATGTAGCATAGCAGGTCTCCATTGATGAACAACAACTTTCCCAACTTATTTGCTTGCAATAGAATTCAGATAAACTATTCTCATAATTCATGATATATTACATTAAAAATGTGTTATATATTTATTTTGACGTAATAAATTTTGAGTAATATTACTTTTTTTTAAGTTTTATTTTAATTTTTTTCACAAATAGTTATGTAATTTTATTAATTAAATAATAAAATGACACAATTAATCATTTTAAAAATTATAAAAATTTATCATTCACTGAAAAAATATTGAAATATAAAATCGAAACAAAATTTAAGAAGTCTAATATTACTCATAAAACTACTAATGGTCAATTGTACGTGCTTTGTAAAGTAGATATTTATTAAATATTCACAAATTAGTAAATTTGAACATTTTAATTCACTAAACACTTTAATTTAGTTAGTATAATTGGAGTTCACTAGATACTTTAATTTACATACTTTTTATTCTTGTTAAAAAAATTAATTACTTTAGTATTTTGTCGAAAAAATAAGAGGTCAAAATTTGATTTCTCCTTACACTAATTTATAAAAATTGTTATTTTTTAAATTTACATTAATTTTTTAACTCTAAATTTCTTTTTATCAACTTAACTAATTATTGCTTCACAAATAATAATAATAATAATAATAATAATAATTATTATTATAAATTAAAACGGACCTTATTACAAAAAATATCAATATTATTTATTATCATATTATTATTTAACGTTATTTAAGTAAAAATCATTTAGAGTGATTGAAATTTGATATTGATACAAACAAATCTAAATTTTTGCATCTTTTAATAATGATTTTGCGTAAAAGTGATGATTTTATTTGAAAAAAATTCAATAATATATTTTTAATAAATTCAAAAATACATTTTTGAAAGATCATTGCCTTGTATAATAAATAATTCATACATTATTTATTTCCATTCTTCCTATTGTTAAGTTAATCTTTGTTCATCTCTTTAAACATAATTAATTGCTAATTCAATACGTTTATCTCAAAAGTAGAACATATTAAACAATAAATTGTAATAAATCAATAATTAAAAAAATTAATAAGTCGTTAAACATCAAATCGTGCTTGCAGTATTCGTCGTCGAAATACCAATTCCGGGTTGGTGAAAAACCAATGTCAACCGGTTCAGCCGGTAAACAAATTACCAAACCGCGTACGCAAATGCACGTTAAAAAACAATAAATCAAAAATCTCTTATAATTCGGTGTCTCTGTCGTTTTCTCCACCGACCCCATCAAATCCCGACCCTCCATCTTCACTCATCGGACGGTTCGAACACAATTCTCTCCAGATCTGGGCCCACGATAATCCCACAGAAGAAAGAAATTAAAAAATAAAAAATCCCACCATTTTCAGCTATAAATAGCTCGCCAAAGCTTCACCTTAAGTGTCACAATTTCTTCTCTCTCAAGTAGACTCTCTCTCTATTACAGATCTACCCATTTCACAGGTAGACTTTCTCTCAATGCCCATTTTTTTTATTTTCATTTTTCAAATTTATATTTTGGTGAAGTTGTTTTAGATCTGCGTTTGAAGGATTGGTGAAAAATTTTGAAATGTGGTGTGTGTTAATCTGCTAGATCTGATAGTTTTTGTTAATGGTTTGTTGAATTTTTATGAATTTGTTTGAAATTTGGTTTTTGATTTGCAGATTTTGAAGAAAAAATGGAGTCTTTTTTGTTCACCTCAGAATCCGTGAACGAGGGTCATCCAGATAAGCTCTGCGATCAGGTTTCCGACGCAATTCTCGACGCCTGCCTCGAACAGGACCCAGATAGCAAGGTAGCTTGCGAAACCTGTACCAAAACCAACATGGTTATGGTTTTTGGAGAAATCACAACCAAAGCTAATGTAGACTATGAGAAAATCGTTCGGAGCACTTGCAGGAACATCGGATTTGTATCGGATGATGTGGGTTTGGACGCTGATAACTGTAAGGTTTTAGTTTGCATTGAACAACAAAGTCCTGATATTGCCCAGGGTGTTCATGGTCATTTGACTAAACGCCCTGAAGAAATTGGTGCTGGTGATCAGGGTCACATGTTTGGTTATGCTACCAATGAAACACCTGAATTGATGCCTCTTAGTCATGTCCTTGCCACGAAACTCGGTGCTCGTCTTACTGAAGTTCGTAAGAATGGAACTTGCCCATGGTTGAGACCAGACGGGAAAACACAAGTTACTGTTGAGTACATCAATGAAAATGGCGCCATGATTCCAGTGAGAGTTCACACAGTTTTGATCTCAACACAGCATGATGAAACTGTGACTAATGACGAGATTGCTGCTGATTTGAAAGAGCATGTGATTAAGCCTGTGATTCCGGAAAAATACCTTGATGAGAAGACTATCTTCCATTTGAATCCGTCCGGTCGTTTCGTGATTGGAGGACCTCATGGCGATGCGGGTTTGACCGGCCGCAAGATTATTATTGACACATACGGTGGTTGGGGAGCTCACGGTGGTGGTGCATTTTCAGGGAAGGATCCAACCAAGGTGGACAGGAGTGGTGCTTACATTGTGAGGCAGGCAGCAAAGAGCATCGTTGCCAGTGGCCTTGCTAGGCGCTGCATTGTACAAGTTTCGTATGCAATTGGTGTCCCGGAACCTTTGTCTGTGTTTGTTGACACTTATGGAACCGGTAAGATTCCGGACAAGGAGATTCTCAAGATTGTGAAGGAGAATTTTGACTTCAGGCCGGGGATGATTTCCATCAACTTGGATCTCAAGAGAGGTGGCAATGGCAGGTTTTTGAAGACTGCTGCGTACGGGCATTTTGGAAGAGACGACCCAGACTTCACATGGGAGGTTGTGAAGCCACTCAAGTGGGAGAAACCACAAGAGTAAATTATACGTGCAATTCAATTCACTGCTTAAACCTATCAATAATTTGATTGTTTTTCATGTGCTTGTCCTTATCTTTTCTTTTCTGAAATTTATTTTATTTTTATTTAACGAGTTTGCCATATATAGAAAAAGGTAGATGGGGTCTAATTGAGTCTTAGTGATGGACAAATTAGAAAGACATAGGGAAGCAAGAAAGGCTCTGTTCGGCGGGAAACATTAATGTGCTATTAAAGGATTTCTTTGTTGACAATGAAACTATTATTATTGATCATCTTTTTTATTTATCTCTGTATCGCTTCATTTCTCCAGTTGTAATGCTCGTATAACCATTTGGCTTTTAAGCAAGCTTCACCACAGTGTCGGCAATCCTTGTTAGATATTTCACGAAATTTAGGTGTAACACCCTCTTCAAATGCTACCGACAAATCTCTGATTAATGGATGAAGGTTTCAGATTGGAATCCTTCTATAATTTTCTTGCTCTAGACGCTAATGTTGATTATTTTTGAGGTGCACTTTTGTGGTGATTAGTTGAAGGTGGTACAAATTTGAGTAAAAGAGTGAAAGTGGTTTGCTAATTATTTAGTACAATGATCGGAAAACACGTCGTACTAACTTGGGCTCATTGTATATGTAAATTTCCATGCTTGCTGGTAGAAAACCGAGAAGCAAAACTGACAAGTGTGGAACTATGAGTACCAATCCAGTCTAAAACATAATGCAATGATAAATTTTTGTTACTTAAAACCCAATTGTACTGACAACATGATGTATTACGCTATTCTCTAGTCCAAGATGAATAACACATTACTTAGGACGAAAGAATTGGGATAATACTCGAAACAATACTTGAAACGTGTGATATTATTGGTATTTATACACAATCAATTTCGAAAATCATTCATCTGTGCTGGAAGTTCAAGCGGCCTACAAAAAATGCAAAAAGAGAAGCAAATGCAATAGGGTAGATAGCAAGGACAATAGCTGAAATAGCCAAGTGATGATGGTCAAAGCCGAAGTACTCTTTCAAGAAGGCAGAAATTGTCCTAGTCTCTCCAAATACCAGAACTTCCTTCTTTACATCTCCATATTGTGAAGTAAGCAAACCATTTACTGTCCAAGATGAAGGCATCAAGTAATACAACCAGATCCACCACTTTGGAATTTGCTGCAAAATGAACAAAAGAACCAAGTTAGTTTCTCCAGCACGCACTGCAGTAACGAGCTACCACGCATATAATGACATGCAAATTTAGGCTTAATTTGAGACTGCTATACTTTTGTTATGTTTTGAAAGGATTGCAGCAATCGTTTATCACCTGTTCCCAAACTCACACTTATACTTTATGGTTAGTCTCATTTCACTCCAAGTAATCAACGAAACCTTGAGGTAGGTTATTGACTATTACCGGTTTTGGAACGAAGAACCCAGAAAACAGGTTTAGCAAGGGGTAGCAAGCTGCAGACATAATTGCTGCTACCATGAAGCTTGGAGTCAATGACATGAGCAACATTCCCAGATAACTATAATACAGTTGCGTACAGAGCATCATGTAGAAGAACCAAAGGATCTTATGTGCTGATATGCAATATCCGATCATTGGATATGTGACGATGATAAATATAGTAGTTTGAATGAAGACATAAGGAACCTCGATTGCAACCTGAAAAATCAGTACAAACACATAAACACAAGGCTGCTTTTCAAACTATTTTTCATCTATATTGTCATAAACTTCAAGTTGATAGTTCGGTATGATAACAAAACGCCTGGATTAAAGGTATGTTCAAAGTTGGGGTGCTGTGATTTTTATTTATAGTTGTGAAAAAACAGTGAGTTGTAGTAAATAATAGCGTGCTTTAAAGTAAAGAAAGTATATAAGAGTTACAAACATACCATTAATGATGAATCATGACTTGACATTGGAGAGAATGTGCTTAATAGTTTCAAGGAAAGTTATACCTGCGCAAGTGCATAAGCCCTCGGAGAGTACATCCCAGCAAATCTTTCCCGGTACATTACATTTCGCTCTGTTTCAACATATGGTAATATTGATGTGCAGTTGCTTATGCCAAAGAAAACCATGGCAGCACTCAGTGAACCGAATACATCGAAGAAATTCTGCTGGTTATTGCTGGAAAATGCAAAATATCGTTACAGAGAATTCTAAGTCTTGATTTCTACAAAATAGGAACGTCCGCATCTGAGAATTCTTATTAAATTATGATATACTCAGCATAAAGAAAAATTAAAGTTATAACAGGAAAACTTACATTTTCTTTGCATGGTTCCAGTATATTACTCCAAAAAGGAAAGATCCGATAACCGCATGTGTGATACGTGTTAAATTGAATGAAGGACTTCTCCAATAAGACAAGTGCTGTTTCCATAGGCAAAATCTGAATTGTTTCCAACCATTTTGTGCAAACTGTGTTGGAAAATACAGATCTCTTGATCCAGGAGGTGGAGTATTCATTCGCCTTACTACATCTTTGTTATTCCTACAAATGGTGAAATATAGAATAGCGTCAGTAGACAATCTTAAAAATTTGAAAACCTTTCTCAGGAAACTTAATGAATCCACTCCATATAATCAATGGATATTGTACATCTTTTAGTAAAAAACTACAAGTAATTGTAATTGAACTCACTCGTATAGAGTAGAGTCCATGTAAATTTGGGCGAAATCTACATTAAGTTGAGCTTCAGAAGATGTAGAAGTGACCTCTAACATCCATGTCGCCGGATTATAATTACTCCTTATCTTCGGGACCCCAGAGATACTCTGTACCAGAATTACATATTGGCTTACACAAAGAAAATAGAATATGACAATATCAGAGAAGAGTTCAAACGTTTGCAAGCATTCCTATGATTCACTAACCTGAAAATACTGGATAACATGATTTGAATGGCATCCTAATGATCCAGAGTAGATTATGCGGCCACCGGCTTTTAACAGAATCAACTGCAAATGACAAGAATAAAATATTAAGGATCAATCACTATTCACTTGATATATCAGCTTTATGCTTTTGCTAGAGATGAGTTAACAGAAAATTTGAAGTTTCCTTGGAGTTTTACCTCATCAAATGATTCAAAAATATCAATACTTGGTTGGTGGATAGTGCAGACAATTGTTCTTCCTGTATCAGCTACATTCTTTACAGCTCGCATGACAATTGCAGCTGCTCTCGCATCCAGACCGGATGTGGGTTCATCCATGAAAATTAGGGAGGGATTAGCAACAAGCTCTACAGCTATTGTAAGCCGCTTGCGCTGCTCAACTGATAGACCACTAACACCAGGCATGCCAACTAAGGAATCCTTGATTCCATCGAGCTCAATGGTTTCAAGGACTTCATTGACAAATTCCTGACAGAAAAAAGTTGTACCAGGTTTCAATATTAAGTTAGTCAGAACATATTTAGAAACAAAAATGACGCCGGACACAGAGATCATTACAGTCTTAGTTTTTGAGTCAATCTGCGGAGCTAGACGCAGCCAAGCGGAGAAAACAAGAGATTCTTCTACTGTAATTTGTGGAGAGTGTGTGTCATTTTGCTCACAATAACCTGAAATCCTAGCAAACGTTTGTTGAACCTTGGGATACCCGTTAATTTTTATTTCCCCTTCAACGTAGCCATTTGTTTTTCTTCCAGCTAGAACGTCAAGAAGAGTAGTTTTTCCAGCTCCAGTTACACCCATCAATGCTGTGAGAATTCCAGGTCTGAATGCCCCGGTAATATCGGAAAGAAGCTGCAATTTCTTCTGAGAAAATCCACGTTTTTTCATTTCCTATGACCAAGATTCAAGATTCAAACAAAATAATTATTGTTCTATGTAATAGATCTTAATATCTTACAACAACTAGGAAATTAAAAGAACGAATGTTTTATATGATTACCCAAGGGGTGTCAATGTAGTACTGAACATCCTCAAAAGTAAGTGTTAAGGGTTCAAATGGTAAGACGACGCTGCCTGTTAATTGAGACAAGGCAAAAATAGTATCATTGTCCATAATGAACATGCACAGTCTTAAAATACAACAAAGTGAAGAGCAATTATAAAATCAAGCATACTAATTGACCTCTAATGGTTACGTTTCTAGTAGTCGGGGGAAAACTTCTAGGCCTCTCTTTCACGTATGTGCCGTTGCTAAGACCTTCACCATTTTGTGTGCTAGAAAGTTGTTCGTATGAAATAATGGCACGGGAGACTCTGGAAGCTGAATGAGAAATTGACAGGATGAACAACCCAGTCTCTGCCCGGTTGGATCAAAATAGGATTACAAGAAACATGAACTTACGTTTCAGAAGACTCAAGGCCAGTGTAAAGCCAATGTTGAAAACTACAGTGAACCCAATCAAGGTGCCAAGTGAAATCCAGAAGAAGTATTCATCAAAGTTTAGTCCCCGGCTTTCCAATGTTACTCTTCCTATTGTTACTCTGCCTATTGTACTGTTTGCGAACAATGTCTACAAATTAGACCGAGAAAATCACTGAGCCATGTCATCATGTTGCCTTATACTGCAAATCAATAATTGCATTAGAGGATTACCTTTTGCCACCGTGGAGCAAGAAACTCATTTACGGAGAGGCCTATCTCTGCATATGTCACAGGGACAATCCAAAATCCCCAATTTAACCAATCTGGCATAGAGGCTGAGAAATAGACAGTGCAAGTTCATCATTTTTGTTCATAATTCTCAACTCGAAATTGAATATATAAGAGTTATGAAACTTACCTCTTGAGATGACAATGCCACTAAATAATAAAAGTACTAATCCAACAATACTAGCAATTGCCATAGCGGCAGCTTGATTCTGAGCCACGGAGCCCAAAAAACGAAACATGGATGTTGATGTTGCGTGCAGTGCAAAGAGCATAGCAAAATGGCGAAGGAACCTGATAACATGGCAAATGCAAAAATTCAAACTCATAACCAGGAGAAATTGAGATACTTTCTGCTCTTAAATTCCCAGTCGTCTGCAATAAAATCAAATACTAGTTTCACCTCCAGAGCTCAGGGCTGTAACCAATGACATAATAAGTAAGACATGTCCAGATCAAAGACTCCAAAAATGAAAAGGGAAGCTTTAAAAGAGCAGCTGGAATTGCATAAGCCCACGCTGGGTAGAAACACAACTCCTTTTGTTTGTAAAAAATTGAAAGTCTCGCAACAGTCATCGACACCTCTGGAAGTCCATTGACGACAAGTATGTAGAGTGTGTAAAACAATGCACCCACGTAGTAATTTGCATGAAGAACATCAATATCCATCTGTGTACGCAAAAACACTGTGGCAACAATGATTGCAATTATAGCAAGCTGTGGACAAAAGTAGAACATAATATGAATTTAACTTTACAATGATAGAAATGATGAAAGAATTTCACTGACTGTAGGCACATAAGAAAAGAATGATGAAGTAAAAATCATAACCTGAATTGTTTTGAATACATAAATAAAAGAATTTCTCTTCATAAGAAGGAGCTCCCTGGACATGCAAGCTCTAAATATTTCCCATCGGGAAACAGAATATTTAGAAAAGTAAAGGGCATTCTTGTGGCTTCTCGATTTATCATATGGCTCTGAAAGATCCTCATAAAGCTTCTTACCAAGAGGAGATTCCTTGAATTTCCTAGAGAACATATCTACTGAAACGTAAGTGTAAGGAAGTTCAGTGCGGTACCAGTACTGTTCTTGATCTTTTCTAGATATAATCTGTGGGAAAATGAAGGATTAGAGGATGAAGTACTCCAATAATCAGAGTATGACAAGAAAATGATTTGAAGGTGCAACGAACCTACCTCCAGGAGGAAGTCAGCGACTGCTTTCCTTTCAGGACACCTGAACCCACAACCCTCAAAAAATTCTAGAACACTTTCACGTGGACCATGATAAACGATCTTCCCCTGGGCCATGATTATAATGTCATCAAAGAGATCAAAGGTTTCCGGCGATGGTTGAAGAAGTGAAATTAGTATGGTAGCGTCAGTGATATGTGCCAATTGTTGAAGACAAGAAACGATTTTGAATGTGGTTGAAATGTCTAAGCCATTTGTTATTTCATCCATAAACAAGGCTTTTGTAGGACCTATTATCATTTCCCCTGCATATGTATAGCATAATTTCTCAGTTAAATTAAAACAGAGAATATATTCTTCCCTACCCTAGAATCATCTTGGTATCACTACCTGTAGTCAATCTTTTTTTCTGTCCTCCAGAAATACCTCTTCTCATGGCACTTCCAACCAGTGTCTCAGCACAATTATCTAGTCCCAGTATCTGAAAAGCAAAGGAAATGATAGGACTGTTAACTGAAAAAGCATTTGATATGTCAAAAAAGAGAGAAACGATGTCAGCTCTATACATAAGAATTGCCTTTAAAACGTAGTCTGTTTGAAGGGTTTTTTTCAGTCCTTCGATGGATGTTGCCTGTAAAAACAAACTATTACTCTTATCATGTCACGGAGGAACAATATTACAAAATACAGGACCATGGTTAACAAGCTCTCAATAATTACATGAAAATAAAATGATACCTATGGAAACGACTCTTGAGTACCTTCATATAAGTATCTATGTCTGGATCCGGTACAATTCCTGCCTTCTTCTCCCTTCTACTGACTTCACACATAATATCTTCACGGGCAGAAACAAACATTACCAGTTTCGTAGATCGATAGGGTACCTAAAATCCAATTATCTGCATTTATGGAAACCTACCTGCTCGGCTTCCAACACCCTGACAACGGGCAGAAAAATCAAGCGTCTCCCTTACAGTCATCTCAGGAATGTGCATGTCATATTGGCTTATGTACGTAGACGTTTTCTGGGGTACGAACTCTTCTAGCTTGTACCCATTGTAAGAAATTTCTCCAGTCACCTATAGAAGAAAAGAGGACAGAGAACAACTCAAAAGCTCTTGTCATCAATTTGTTTCTCTGGGACGTGATGGGCCGACTACTCGACAAATGCTAATTACAATTTACAACAGTTAGATATGAATTACTTGAATTTTCAGAATTAATTTTAACTTCACCTGTGATTCTGCATTAGATTCTATCCATGTTTGTAGCTGATCCAGAACAGAATAATCACAAAGTCATATAAAGAAAATTTGTACCTTGAGAAATTGGGTTAAATTTCCTGACAGAACCTTCAAAAGGGATGTCTTCCCACATCCTGGTGGACCAAGTAGTAGTGTCATCCTGCACGAAAATCAAGTTTGCATGCATTTTTCTATCATTAGAAGAAACAAGTCCAAATTCAGTAAGATGCAAAAGATATTTACAGATGGCTTAAGTATGCTACCTTCCAGGCTTTATGACACCATTAACATCATCAATGATTCTTATCTTGGCTTGCTGTGACATGCAACCTGATAACTTTGTAAAGACCTGCAGGGAAAACCCAAATCACTTGTAAAATCATAATGAGAACTAGTGAGCTATCACATTGGGGAATGGCTGTAGATGCGATCAATTCTAGATGTGATAGCAAAATTCTTGCTTGTAAATCATTCGAAAGTTTGAATTAGTAGGTACAGATTCAAAGCCTCAAATAACAGTATCAAACAGGCCAATGGGTCCTCTCGTGTACAAGAACGATACTAAAGGATTTTGTCATGAGAATCAAGCCCAAAACATAAATTGAAGTTAGAATACAAGCCATCTTCTATAGCTGCTATTAAACATTGGAAAAATAGAACTAGATCTTGTAGACAGAATGCGAATATTCACCGTGTTAATCTTGTAGAAGACACACCTACGGGATGACTTAAAGAATACCAATTTGCAGGATTTAAGTTGGCATTCCGGAATTTACATTTGGGACAGTAACATTTAGGTCCCTAATTTTTTAGATTTTCGTAAATAATAACCAATTTTATCTATTTTATCACATAGGTCCTTGACCTGACCCCTATTCAAATGATCAATTTACCCTCATAATATTGAATTTTAAGCATAACCGTTTGAGATGTGTAAATACTGAAGACTAATTCCGTCATCTCAGATACAAATGGGCAAACTATATCCTTTTGTGCAAAAATGTAATAAATCAGGGACCCAAACATTATTAGCCTACGTACTTAAGATCTGTAAATTGCGACGGCTCAGGAGACCCAACTTCGAGATAAATACCGATATATGTACTTACTGAAAGCTTGCTTTTGAGGGAATTCCATAGCGTAGGCAGGGGCTTTCCATGAACTACCTCACACTCAGCTTCCATGCGCAAATTTTTGTATCTCACTTCTACCGTGGGCAACTTAACACCAACTCTACACAAACCATAGGTGAGTGTATACAATGAGGCAAATTAACAGTAGGATTATGACATCGGATTGCAGACGTTCACCCTTCTAAAATACAAATTTGAAACACCGCAGATATGAACAAGATCTGTGCACAACATGTGCTAAGTTCACAAGTATCAAAATGGGAAGAAGAAAATTGCTAAAGAGAGAAGCAAAGTTTGTCTTCGTGCAAAATGAAAACACTTACTTGTCTATTCTATCTCTTGTTTTCTGCAACAAACGATTGTTGTCCTCCTCAATATGTTTGATGAGCTTATCTATAAAAGTACGCCGTTGTAATGCTTCAAGCTTCGTTACATCAATCATCTTCTTTCTATGATCATCTTCATCATCATCATCTTCATCAAACAAAGACGATCTCAACCGTTCAAATGTAGGTAACCTATCAATTTCAGCCCAACGTGAGGCACATTCACCATTATCAGACAGCTCAACTTCCATTGTCTAATTCTGGGAGAGCTTTGGTGTAGAAGATAGAGCAGGTTATATATAGAGGCATCCATATAAAGAATTTCTTGCGTCTACTTACACATATTGAAAGGAAATAATAAATATTATTCAGTGCTTGCAATTGAAATCCTGCACATCACAACGACTGTGTGAGAACTTCTAGAGCTTGTAGTAATAATTTTTTTTTAAAATTTTTTTTGGGTTATCTTGTTAGAATCAGAAACCGGGATGAAGAGAAAATAATTGTAGAACAGGAAGTCCACATAGTGCAACTACAATATCCGAGCACATATATAAAATGAGTGACGATATTTGACTAAATACAAATAAAAGATCATTGTTGTCACACGCTGATAACTGAAAGCATTAGATGTGAACCTCGTTTTAATCAAGATTCGCTGGAAGTGCATGCAGTGCTCGAAATATAACTGCATGTTGCATAGATTATCATTCTTGTCCATTAATTGAAGCATTAATTCGACCTAAATTTTGGATTTCAGGACAAAAAAAGCAAACAAACTATTTAACTAGGAACAAATAAATTAAGAAATGACTGAAATTGTGATGGTCATAAATGAGAAGTACTTGTATGCAAATTAGAAATCATAAAAATTACATCGAATAATACAGATTTAATTACGTGGTGTATTTGAGCATAATTACCTACAAACTTAAATCATAAATTTATCAAAATAACTAGTGCCTTAAAGAAATTTTCTAATAAAATATTTTTAATTTCCTTGCCTAGTAAGTCTACATGGGTGTGCTTATAAATATAACATCAAAATAAAAAGTAACATAGAGATCGATTAATTTCTACTATAATACAAGATATTTTATATGAATAAGATTTTGCATATAAATTATCTATAGGAGCTGATATAATAAGATATGACTGGAAGGATGAAAACAAAAAAGTCCAAACAATAAGAGTAAGGAGGAAGCTACTACGAGTCGTGAAGTGTCTTTTTCCTCTCCAAGTCATACAGAATTTTTAAAATTTAAATATAAAAGATCTATAACGAGGACAAATATTATTATTTATTTACATTTTGACCTCTCTAACTTTAAAAGGTAAGCATATAACCCCAAAAATTATCAAATGTTGCTAAAAATTTGGCCCGTCAATTTTAGTTATTTAATACTTTATCTTTAATTTCAACAATAGTGAGTAATTATTTTCATAATCTATAAATTATTTTAATACTTTAGCCTTATAATTTTATTTTATTTTTAGCATTTTCACCCCTTAACTTTTTATTTCTAACTCTGCCCTTGAATAAGTGAACAAAAAAATCCTTCTACACGTTTTATGCGATATGTAGTTTGTTTACATATAATTAACACTTTGATATTATTCAATTTATACAGTGATGCTCTGATGAGCGAAAAATTTAGTAAAAAAAATAATGTAAATCTAATAAATGTGTGTAAAAACTAGGGTTGCAAATCTTATTTTGATCTTTTCTATTATTATCTTAACCATATTTTGACATGTGACTTGACTAAATTTTAATAACTATGATTGTAAAATTCAATTGGTTTATCTTTCATTTTTTAGTGTTTTTATGTTCGTAAAATATAAAATTAATTAATGAATTTTGTTAAAACACAATTTAAACTTTAATTATGTCATAAGTCACTAAATGTTTAAAAGACAAGAATAGAAAAATCAGAAAAGGATCCTAATCCAAAAACTAGAATTAGATGTACCAATGAGTAGATGATATGACAATCTAAGATATTGCGAAAGGCTAATTTTATTTTATTATAGTTTTTTTTTGCCCCTTTCTCTTTTATTCTCTACTATTGAATAAGATGATCTCTAAGGGCAATTAAAATCAATAGAATAGTAAATGTGAATGGAAGTTTACAATTGTTTATTGTGCATCACATGTATACTACACAAATAAAAAAACAATGGTCACCGGACTGTTTTAAGAAAATGTATATAGTAATAAATACTAGTAAATAAGAACATTTCTTGAATTCTAATTGAAATGGCTGAGAGCAGTTTGATTGCTTTTCTAATTTAGACCTAGGTCGTAAGGGATTATGTTTGATCGGATAATAACATTAAGGTCCATTATTACAAATAATTTTGTATTGACATTAAATGGGTTTCTAATTTGACTCTTATTGAAAATAAATGAAATACCATTTATTTTTTTAAGTTACAACTCTTGCATCAAAATGGTCAAAATTCAACACTATAAAAAAATCTTAATTATTTTGATAAAAATCAAAAACTTATTAAAAATAGTTAAAATATCCCCTTGCTTCTTATTTTGTAATGTGATATGATAGGGAGAAGTAACTGGTTATTTAAGCTAACTCAATTAATCAAACTAAAGAAGTTATAAGAAAAATAAAAATTGCTTAATTTTAAGAAAAATATCAGCATCTGCATTAGAAGCTCTAAATTGCTAAGATATGCAATAGATTACTATTTTCTTGTGGTATTATCAAATGTTTAATCAGTGTTACTACATTTTTGCATAGAAATTGACAAAAAAGTTTACAACTCAATCAGGCAATTTTACGTCATTAGTACAATTGATCAAAACACTATATACAATTATTAATTACTTTGCATATGCTAAATATGCATACTCATGAATGGGGAGAGATTCATTCATTTACATTAGAAATACAATTGCCCAATAAAATATGAAAAAAATGAAAGCAAATGGTATAGGAAGATACCAAGAACAATTGTTGAAATTGTTAAATCATCAAGATCAAAGCTGAAATAATTTTGTAGACAGCCATTTACTGCTTTGATCTCTCCAAATACCATAATTTCCTTGTCTATGCCTTCATATTGGCAAGTCAGCAAACTTTTTAGTGTCCAGGATGAGAGAATTAAGTAATAGAACCAAATCCACCATTTTGGAATTTGTTGTAAAATGAACATAAGAATAAAATTAGTTTCCAAAAATGTAACACTGTACAATTTAAAGGCTTGTGCAACTTGAATGGAATGAAAAATCCTAATAACAAACTTAGCATGGTGAATGATGCTTCGGATAAAATTGATGCTACGATGAAATTTGGCATCAATGACACAAGGAGCATTACCAAATAATTGTAGTACAACAAGGTGTAAAAAATCATATAAAAGGACCAAATGATCTTTTCCACTGATCCATAATATCCGGTCATGGATACAATTAAAAACTATGATCTAACCACCAAGAAATAATTAAGAAAATGTAAAAAAATTTATTAAAACAGTTTAAGAATTGAAAAAATAAAGAAAATATGAATGAATTCAAGAGAAATTTTTTTTATTGCATTAATTTCTCAAATTTTAGAGTCATTTCTAATATAAGATAATATATATTTAAAGTATCTTAGTAACTACTCATAGTTGTTACTAATAATTTTAACTATTTTTTAACCAAAAAAATAAATGATTTAACTAATTAAACTATGTAGTCAATTAGTTTATTTTTTTTTAATTTTTATTAATCTAACTCAGCTAACTTTTAACTACCAAAATTAATAAATTTTGGTTAATGATTTGAAATACATTCATAATCTCCACCTTAATTCAAATCCTAAATATCACTAGTTTTCATCTTCTATCTTCGGCAAACTCAAGCAATGCTTAAACTTTTTATATGAACTACTTTAGTTAGCATATCAGCTAGATTATTGGAAGTGTGAATGTTCAACACCTTTACATCTCCTCTTGTTATCACATCTTTGTTGCAATGCAACCTTACATCAATATGTTTAGTCCTTTTATGATGAGTTTAATGCTTTGAGAGTTGTATAGCACTCTAGGTATCATAAAACAGCTCCACTACTTCCTGTTTCATTCCTAACTCAGTTATCATGCTTTTCAACCAGATAGCTTCTTTTATAGCTTTTGCAGATTAATGTACTCAACTTTAATTATAGACAATAGCACCACATGTTGAAGTGAAAACTTCTAACTGATCACACAGTTGCAAAATGACAACACAAATTCAGATAATGATCTTCTTGTGTTTAAGTCTACTGTATAGTCTACATTTCTTTTCATTTTCATAGATCAACTTGAATTTAAAGCTTCCTTTAATGTACCTTAGCATTCATTTTATTGTTTCTCAGTGACAATTTTTAGGAATTGTCTTGAACAGACTATAGCACACATAATGCTTCCCACGGCATTTGCTATCATGAACTTTATTTCTTCATCATATACAAGTGCCTAATTAGTTGACAAACTAAAATGAGCTACAAATGGCAATTTCATTCCTGTAGCATCATTGATTCTAAATTTCTCTAAGATCTTCTAAAGATAATGTTCCTGAGATAGCTTTAACACCTTTTGCTTCCTATCTCTTGGTATTTCAATGCCTAAAATTCTCTTTTTTGCCCCCATATCCTTCATTTCGAATTTAGAACTTAATTGATGCTCAAGACCATCAGTTTTCTCCATATTCTTCATAGCAATTAAAATATCATTTACATACACCAGTAGATAAACCATTTCTTGTAAAGCGTTCCTTTAACAGATACACAGTTGTCATATTGGCTTCTATTATACCCTTGCCTTAGCATAAGCTTGTCAAATCTAATATTCCATTATCTAGAGGATTGTTTAAGTCCTTACATTGACTTTTTTAGTAAGCACACCTTATTTTCCTTACCATTCTTCACAAATCCTTTTGGTTAAGCCATATAAATCTCCTTCTTTAAGTTTCCATATAAGAAAGTAATTCTTACATCCATTTGCCTAATTCAAGATTAAAAATAGCATCAAAAGCAAGTAAAAATTTGGTGACAAGTGTCTAACTACTAGTGTAAAGACCTTAGTAAAGTCAATACCTTCATTTTGTGAAAACCCCTTTGCTACCAACCTTGATTTAAACTTTAAAGCTTCACTTACAATCCCATCCTATTCTTTTTTTATTTTTTTTATTTTTTGAAGATTCACTTGCAGCCTATAATTTTATTTTATTTTATTTTATTTTATTTTATTTTTGAGAATCAAACTGACACTTATCATTTGATATAAGTAGATTTATTATTTACTATTAGATTGGATCTATTTGGTGGAGATCAAACCTGACCGTAAACCAATCCAAATGGACAATGCTCACCCACCCATCCGTTGGTATATTAGCGGTTACAAATAAGCAGTTCTCCAACCATAAAACATTCTGTTAAGACTTTCCAGTGATTGAACGGATATTATATGAATACTAAATCATGTAAACCCCTTGTAATCTGATATTAGCTGGGAAAACAATAACCACAATGCTACTGTTACCAAAAACAGAAGAAATGCAAAGGCAAATCCAAATATACGCTGGTCATTAGTCTTAAGCATAGCATTTCCCGTAAATTAATATTTGTTTAAGACAAAAGATGACTTGCTTTGCAATACACTATGACGACTCAAGTAATAATACACATGGAGCAATGGTAATCACAAATTTGGGTTTTTAGGTAAAATATAACAATATCTTTAGATTTAAAATATATCTTAAAATCTCTATTGAAAGTGGTTGAAATCTACAGATGTTGTACATTAATATAATTGGTCCTTTTTTAATTTCTTTGTTTTACTAACATTAAGTTAAAATTAATGGATTCTCTAAATATTTATACTCGGACAATATTTTGTGCTTTTAAACTACTGTCTGCAAAACAAATCACAAGGATGACAGTGCAGTAGACCTGAATATTGGTGAAAATTGTGAGTACCATATCTTTGGTTATAGTCATCATGTTGGAATGTTCTAGTACTCTGTAGAAAGCTGAGAATCCCCCCTTCTGTGATTTCCATTGTTGTTAATAAAAGCTTTTCTGTGTTTGTTCATCCCGGTGGAGCTGAATCACGTAATCTTGTTATTCATTTGTCAATTGATTGTTTCTGAATAATTTCGAGATTAGTTCTTTGTTCTTATTTTTTTTACATTGAAGAAGGAATCTTGAATCGTTTTCTGGGTTAAAATGCTAACAAACTACTTTAAAGCTTAGGGTTTCTTGAGATTCATGGCTTCTTCCAAGTTTGACATCGAGAAGCTTGCAGCCGAGACAGATTTCAATATTTGGAGATTGAAAATGCGAGCCTTGCTGGTTCATTAAAGTATTGATAAAGCTCTAGAAGATGAGACGAAGCTTGCGGCAACATTGAGTGAAAAAGAGAAGAAAGATTTGATGAGAAGAGCACGCAGTGCTAGGGTTATGAGTTTAGGTGATGGTGTTCTTAAAGAAGTATCATAGCAAACTACAGCTGTTTCCTTATGGCTTAAGCTGGAAAGCTGTTCATGTCCAAGTCTCTGACAAACAGGTTGCATAGAGAGAGGCAATGAACCATATAGCTGTAAGAGGCCTAGAAACCAATATACTTCCATTAGACCATTTAGCTAAAATACCGCTATAGACAATGAATTTTGTCTTCATGAACATGCATAATTTGATACATTGATTAAAACACTCTATACGAACACAAGGTTTATTGCCGCAAGCAATATATAAACATAACGAATCAACGGGGAGATTCATTTATCTATGCTGCAAGTTCAAGCGGCCTACAAAAAATGCTAAAAGAGAAGCAAAAGCTAAAGGGTACATAGCAAGAACCATAGCTGAAATAAGTAAGTGATCATGCTCAAAACCAAAAAAATCTTTGAGGAAGGCAGGTACTGTTTTAATCTCTCCGAATACCAGAACTTCTTGGTCTATATCTCAATATTGGGAAGTCAGTAAACTGTTTATTGTCCAAGATGAAGGCATTAAGTAATAGAACCAGATCCACCACTTTGGAAGTTGCTGTTAAATGAACGATAGAATCGAATTAGTTTCTTAGGCCTGCATCTGCAAGTTTCTAAATATGTAATAGTATGCAGTTCGAAGGCATGTTAGTCAGTTATTACCCGTTGAGGAATGAAGAACCCAATGAAAAGATTTAGAATGTAGTGGAAGGCAGAGGACAGAATTGCAGCTACCATGATGTTTGGCGTCAATGACTTGAGTAACATCCCCAGATAATTGTAGTACAGCAATGTGCAAAACATTGCATAGAAGTGCCAAAAGATTTTATATGCTGATCCAGAATATCCAATCATTGAATAAGTAATAATGATTAAATATAGTTGTTGGGATGCATATATATAAGGAATCTCGACTATGACCTGAAAAATCATTACACGTGTTTCAAAGACAATATCTCTACAAACACAAGGCGGATTTCAAAATTTTTGTATCCGAATGTCATAATCTTGGCAACGGGTATGGACAATCAATCATGTATAATTAGCAGCATGGTTTTATTCAAGACAATGAGAAACGGTTAAAATTCATAGAGCAAACAAGTTGATGTATAGGAGCGATAATTGAAGTGTTTTAAACTTAACAGAGCATTCATATTGTTTTGAAAGGTTTACCATGTAGAACATAAGTTGACAAAAATGAAAATGATGCACGATGCCTTGATACTCAAGTTGAGAGATTAATGGTTCCCAAAACGATTATAACTGCGCCAATGCATAAGCCCACGATGAATACATCCCTGCAAAACAATTACAGTTCGTTCTCTGTCAACATATGGTAATACCGAGGAGCAATTATTTAAGCCGAAGACGGTACATTGAATAAATTTTGCCAATGAAGAATTCTAAATAGGATAACGTACAAAAATTTTCACAATTTCTGAACAGATGCTAAACAAGGATATAGGTTGGAGCATTTTATCTGCTAGCTATTGGATCCAAGGGTCATCTCAATGCAGCAAACTCAAGGTGATTTATCATAGCAAGTGTTGACGAGCGAGCCTAAAGCTTTGGCTAGCTAACAAACTAGTCACATTCATCACACAAGAACACAACAGGCTGGGTACATGAAAGAAATGAAATCAGGAAGAAAAGCAAAAAAATGTAGAGAAGAAATTTTACTATCTGAATATTCTCTTTTAATTAATTGAATCCTTCCTTTTTACAATTCATATATATATTCAGCAAAAGAATAACTAAGAGCAAAACAAAAGTTTAGTGCCTATGATTCTGCAGCAGAAAAAGGCCTTCGGCTGACTAAAATTATACAGCTCAGTAATAAGACAAAATAACAAAACAGAAAGAGAAAAGAAAAAAAAATGATAAAAGAAATTCTATGAATCAATCTTTCTCTCGTGTGTATTCAGTAGGGCATAGATAACTTGTAGTTAAATCTCCAGGTAAGTACCGGCTTGTAGTTTTTGTATTCTGTAATACCCTCCCACAAGATGGAGAATATATGTTGATAATTCCCATCTTGAGCAAATGAGACTGATGAAGAGTCGATGGCAGTACTTTAGTAAGGAGGTTAGCTCGTTGCAGGTGAGTAAGAACATAGCTTGTAGAGATAGAACCTTCAACAATCTTGTCTCTAATGAGATGACAGTCCAATTCTGTATGCTTAGTATACTCATGACAAATAGGATTTGCGACAATGTGGAGTGCAGCCTAGTTATCACAATAAAGTATGGCTGCTTGAGAATGTGATACTTTAAGATTAGCAAGAATGAATCGTATCCAAGTCAGCTCACAACATGTGGTAGCCGTAGCTCTATATTCAGCTTCAATTGAGTAACGAAATACAACACTCTACTTCATGGACTTCCTAGAAACCAAATATTGTCCTACATCAAGAAAATACTATGAGAAAAAATCAAATAAAATAAATTATTTGGGATTTCTAAATCAACTTTAGCTCACTAAGGTCTTTTAATCTAAATTATTAATTTCATCCAAATTATTTCATTAACTAAGTTTTCAATTAATTCTATATCTCTCTCCTAAGTTTTCACATAATACTATATATAGTATTTCTAATCAATACTCCTATATAATTAAATTAGCTATGTATACATTAAGACCCAACTATTAAAGTTATGTAATCAATAACTGCAATCATGCTAATTATTTCTTACGTTATATAACTTGTGATCTAATGTTCTATATTTTTCCCTTCAAATACTCAATTTTTCGCATCACAAATTAATCAATTAAATGGCCAATTAAATTGAAAGTATTGAGAATAAATTATAAAAATAGAATTACTGTAAAATTTATTGATATTTAGAAATAATTAACACATAGTTCATAAAAGTTTCATCATTTCCCTAACTCAAGAAAATCTAACTACTCATGATTTTGAGTTCAACAACACAAAGAATTAAATAAAACATAAGCACAAGCAAAGAAATAAGAAGACCAAAAAACATAAATCTTCCATCCTTGATTGTCTATTCTACCTCTCCTTCTTGCATTAGTCTCCTTAATCCCCTGTGTTCTTCTTTAGCTTAGTGGCTTTTTTTATTTTTTTTATTTTTTTGTATATCTCTTTTGTAGAGTTAAAGTCCTTTTCATACTAGGATTTTGAAAGTCTTCCACTTTTTCTCTTATGAATTAAACTTTTCATTTGAATTTACTTCTAAATTTCTTATTTATTTCTTTCCTAGAACTCTTTTTTTCTTCTAGAGCTCTTCTGACTAATTAGTTCTCTTCTTTGACTTAAATTCTCTTTTTAAGCTAAGAGTCAAAATTTTTTATTTTTAACTGTTGCAACCTCACTGCAATTTCTTAGAATTTTTCCATTGCAGTAGTAGCTTCGATTTTCCTAGCTTCAGTGGCTTCAAATCCCTTCATTGTAGTAATTATGTAAAATCTACTCTTTGTAACTTTTGTCTCCAAATTTACTATTTTCTAAAGTTATCCTATTCTATTAACGTGCAAAATAAAAATTACAAAAATACTATAAAATAAAATTGAATTGCTATGAAACTACCAAAATACTAAACAAAAATAACTTGCTAAAATTAAGTTATCAAATTTCCCCAAACTTAGTATTTGTTAGTCCCGAGTAAATCATGAACAAAGATAAAGAGAAAAATAAAAACAAAAGCATAAAATAATTCTAATTTACTTTCATAGGTATCAAGGTTGCATTTAGTGTATGCAACAAGCTTTTGAAACCCCTAGGCTATCCCTTGTGAATGAATGAAGTCTCATAAGGGCTTCCAAAGGATATGCCCACAAAATCCATCAACACGAAGGCACAAATAAAATAAAACATGCATTAAATCCATTCGCAAAATTATATACACAATACCAAATAATAGATCAGTAATACAGTACACTTCTCATAGTATTGACATCCTAAAATAAAATTTGATTTAGTTCTCGAGCTAGTTACTCGTGCATTAGATTAGCGCTTGTTTAAATTTATTAAAGTATGCCCTTCAAAAGTCAATATACCTCACAACCTGCTTTCAATCAGTTTTGACCATGACACTATAAAAATCACATTTTCTTGTTACCAGCAACATTTAAGCACTACTCGATCTTTTTACACGAATGTTCAACATAGGTAATGCTAACACCCAGTTACTTAATCTTGTAAGGACTTAAGCTGTTTTATATACTCTTATCTCAATCTACTGTTTTATGTGAGGATATACACTTCATGGCCATTACCCTCAGTTACTAGGTATTCTGACACATTGGAGTATTTTATTATACTTCTTTCTTTGTTTTTAATTAAAAATGTCTTACTCTTCCATTCCAAGTGATTAAAACAAAAGTCAAGATTTTCTAACTGATAAATTACAGTTATAAGACAAATGACTTCTAAGGCATATATTTTCATTACCACGTTTTAGATCGATACACTTGCAACCTTCCATCGCACTTCATCAACTTTTATTTCTTCTATCATACAATGAAAATGAATATCATACCTCCAACTTCATTATTCAGTATCCACAAACAAACATGCATGCGTTCACACAAAATCATAACTTTTTTTTTTTTTAACTGAATATGAATACTATATATATATATATATATACACACACACAATTTTCAGAAAATCCATTTCCACTTACAAACGTTTCCCAGATAGCAATCTCTCTTAAACTTTATAATTGAGCAATGTCCCCACTACTTACATCAATACGCTATTAGATAAGAATCACATACTTGAGGATGAAAGTCATCTTAGCCCTTACTCATCATCCCCGTCAGTCTCATCCTCCTCATCCTCATTTGCTACTTCCTCCTCCTCGTCCTCATCATCCTCAACTGTTACTTTATTTGCGAGTTTAATAGTAGGAAATTGGCTCAGATCAATATCAAGTGAGCTCCTGATAATATGAAAACATGCTATCATAACCTGTATATCCTATACGTGAGGCAGTCTCATCTGGTGGAGGTCACACTGGATCCGATCTACTTTTGCCGCCAATTCTAACGTAGTAACCGTCTTCCTTTGTTCTGCTCATGGTAGTCATATGGATGGTCCCTTATGGCTAGGTTGAGCCTTGCCAATTCGATCCACTATGCCTTCGTTGATGTTAGCTTTTAGCTGCAGTAGCTCTTGGGACTTGATATGAACCTTGGCTCCATTGATAAGCTCAGTAATAAGATATGGGAAAAATAAATCTATTGACATATTTTTGGCAAAATGTTTGATGTTATTGAAGATCCACTCTCCAACATTGGTTTCCAAGCCTTTTCAATCCTATTTAGTAACAAAGCCTACTCTCTGCTCACCTCAGTCATACGAGATATGGGGCTCAGACTGGCACAAATGAAATGGTACCAAATCCTCATTTGCGGCTTCAGGTGCTTGGTGGAAAATTACGTGTAATTCTTATTAACAATCGTCCATGGCACATCTTCTATAAATTAAATGCAAATCGTCATCATAAGCTCTTTAAGAGAGAGACTCTCCTTCAATGGCTCCACAGCATCAGTCACATTTTGAGTCCTAAGAAGGGAATTGATGTCCATGTGGCAATATAAAACATGAGCATCCCGAACTTGGACCACTCTAGAATAAGTTCCCTTAGCATTTACGCAGAGTTCTCTTACCAATGTCATGTTTATGGGATTGAATTGCTTGCAAAATTGGTTCCAATGTCTGTTTCAAACAATTGTGGCAACGTTGGGCAAGTCATGCTTTATTCCTCTTTCTTTTAGCCCCATTCGTTTGACCATAAAACTATAAAATAGCTTCTCGGCATCCATAGACAAGAGCAGGATCTTAACGAAGACTCCATTCGTTTCACCACTACTTGTCTTGCGTTTCTTTGCTATCTATTTCTTCGGCATTGTGGGTGATGCGAGAATTTGATCGGTAAAATTTATTGGTGATTGGCAGGGTTGGATGTGATTGGGTCGGCCCTAAACTTGTGGTTTTGTTGGTAAATGTGTATGAAATTAAATGTGAATTGGTGCAAAATGGATGTGAGGAATGGTAGATCAAATGTATAGCAGTCGAATTGCATCTTAATCGGTGGAGATTGGCCAAAAAAAATGTAGATGACGAAGTCAGCAGCGATGGATGCGGCTTTTAAGGTTTTTAAAAAAAATATGGCAGTTGCAATGATGTATCTAAACTTTGAGTTCTTGCTACAACGGAACTAATTTTGTCGCTGCAATGGCATTTTTAGGTTTAATCGCTGTATAGAGAAGTATCTTGCCTTACCGTATTGGTAAGCCTCGTATTTTTTTGGCGGCTGCGGGAGTTATTTTAGTCTAGCTGCAATGGTGGCCCAGAACTTTTCGCTACAACGGGTAGTGTTAGGTTTTCTGGCTACAGCAGGAGTTATTTAATCTGGCTGCACCGAGCTTACCTGGATTTACTACATACATGCTATCTTGTCTTTCCCCCAAACTTTAATGTCCTTGTAAAAATTGAACACCTACATAATTGAACACAAGTAAAATAAACATAATTAAAATAACACAAAATAAATCACAAATTTGGGTTACCTCTCAACTAGCGCTTGGTTTAATGTCTATAGCTAGACATTGCTGCTTTGATGTTCATTTTGCATCAACAAGATGGATGGCCTCTTTACTTGGCTTGTCCATTCCACGGTATAACTTGAGTCTTTGTCCATTAACACAGAATGGTTAATCTTGTGGGTTTTCTCATCCACTACTCCATATAATAGTACTTAAAGAATTTTATAAGGTTCCGATCATCTAGACTTCAACTTCCCTAGAAATAACCTCAATCTAAAGTTGAATATTAGAACTTGTTGGGCCATGATTAAAGTCTTTCCGTCAAATCTAATTGTCATGCCATTTCTTGGTCTTTTCCTTATAATTTCTAGAGTTCTCATAGGCTTCTTTCTATATTTCATCTGATCTCATTGAGTTGAAAGAGTCACTGCTCACCAAAGGCTTTCCAATCAAAATTGGGCTTCTTGATTTTCTTGTATGCCCTACATTTTAATTCAATTAGTAGATGATATGTCTTTCCAAACACCGACTGATAGGGTAACATTTATATTGGTGTTTTGAATACTGTCTAATATGCCTACAATGCATTATCTAACTTGATGGACCAGTCCTTACGATTGTACTGACTGTTTTCTCGAGGATTTGTTTGATTTTTGTGTTCTAGACTTTCGCTTGTCTATTAATAAGCTAACGCAATCTTATGCTTGACCTCATACTTTTTAGCAAAGCATTAACTGCTTTATTGTGAAAATGAAGGCCTTTGTCATTGATGATGGCTCGTGGCGTTTCTAATCTTATAAAAATATTTTTTTGAAGAAACTTCAACACCACCTTGGCATCGTTCGTTGGCGTAGATACTGCTTTTACTTTCTTTGACACATAATCGATTGCCAAAAGTATGTATCGGTGGTTAAAAGAAGAAGAAAATGGTCCCGTGAAGTCGATGCACTGCACATCAAATAACTTACTTCTAATATGACATTCAATGGCATTTTGTTCTATCTTGAAATTTTATCTCTTCTCTGACACTATTCGCACTTTTGAATGACACCCTTCAAGAATATTCTTAGTCTCTTCCTCAGCTATGCATCTTCGGATAATGCAGTCTGCAAACCTTTTGAGTAGTTACAAATCATCCCAAAGGTAACTCTTTGCGTCGTTGAGAAATTTCTTCTTTTGATGGTATGTTAAGTCTTGTGGTAGCAACTTACAAGTGACATAATTTACAAAATCAGCATACCACGGCAATTGCTTGTTGATACCAAAGAACTATTCATTCGGGAACCATTCTTGGATGGGTTACTATGCCACTTCTCCCGCTTCTATCCATGAAAAATGATCTACTGCAACATTTTCACTTCCTTTCTTATCACGGATCTCCAGGTCAAACTCTTGAAGCAAAAGAATCCAACTTATTATTTATGGCTTGTCATCTTTCTTCAGGAATAAGTACCGAATGGCTGCATGATAAGTAAAGTCGCCACTTTTGTGCCTAAGATGTAAGATTGAAACTTTTCTACCACGAATATTACTGCCTACATCTCTTTCTCGGTAGTTGTGTAGTTCAGTTGTGCTTCATTGAGCATAACACTTGCGTAGTAAATTGCTCTGAATATCTTATTCTTCGTTGGCTAAGAATTGCGCCTACTACATAATCGCTGGCGTTTCACATTATTTCAAAAGGTTCACTCTAGTCCAGTGTGATCACAATATGTACTGAAATCAATTTCTGCTACTAACTTCAAATACTTTCATGCAATCTTCATTAAATCTGAAAGGAATATCTGTTTCTAGTAGGTTACAAAGGGGTTTGCTACCTTGGAAAAATCTTTTATGAATCTTCTGTTAGATCGCATTTGTGCTTTTAAAATCAACTAATCTATGTTGTTGTCCTTTCTTTCTTTGTTTGCCCGCAAAGTGCTTATTTGACTAAAAAAATAAGTAAATTCATAAGTTGGTTAAACTAAAATGAATCCCAAAATGTATCGCAAAAATCCGCTAGGCGTACCCTTCCTGGCCTTACGCACTTGCAGAGGTGTAGGCTTTCTGTAACTGCTTCATTTCAAGTAAAAATGTTTTCTTAATCAAAATTTGCGCACTACATTTGTAGGGTGATAGTTGGGATTCCTTGTATACTTATTCAAGCAGTTGCGTTTGTGATCACAACGTATCCGACGATTGGATATTATGGTTCAGTGTAAAAGATTTTCTGGAATTTCTACGCTATTTTCTGCATAATCTTGTTTTTCGGTTATCTGGAAATGCTGCTTGTGTCATTGACACCAAATGTCATGGTTGCCTCAATTCTCTTGTCTGCTTTGTACGCCGCATTCAACATTTTCTCTGTGTTCTTGATTCCACGACCGGTAAGCCCTACTGATTCTATTATACTTGTATCAAAAATTCTGGGTTTTCTGCGACTGACAAATTCATCTGGACGTGTTGTTAAAATTCTGTATTTGGCGCGGCAAAACCTGCTTTTCTCAAGTTATATACGTCACGCAAATTCTATCACATTCTATCGTTCATCAAACATCCTACAGATAAGTTCACATATCCACTTTACATATAAAGAACACATGCCATGTCCACGATAAGATTGTGAACATAAAGTAGGCCACTCTATAGAAGTTTCGGAACAAAAAAGGATTATAGAAGTGTTACAAAAACACAATAGACTGTTTTTGTTGTTGTTGTTTAGAAGATTAGAAGAAACAGAGCCTACCAAAACATGAATGATTGGAACATGAGCATCTTTAAGCAACATTTACATCCTCTCCATGGATTTTAGCGTCTCTGAAAGTTCAATCTTCCTATGAAAAATGAGAAAAGAAAAGCAAGAACTAGTGGAAAGATGATAAGAACGACAGCTGTAACAGCCAAGTGGTCTTGGTGAAACCCAAAATAATCCTCTAAGAAGGAAGATACTGCTTTTGTTTGTCCAAAAACAATAATTTCCTTATCTATATCTCCATATTGTGAAGTAAGAACACCATTTAGTGTCCATGAGGTAGGATTTAGATAGTACAACCAAATCCACCACTTTGGAATTTTCTGCAAAAACAAAGAAAGATCAAAATAATCAGTCTGCCAATTATGCAAATAAAAGTCTTAGCACATATATGTTTTGTGTGCAGAGTTTAGTAGCTTACCGGACCAGGAATCAAAAATCCAGCAAAAACGTTGAATAGGATATAGAATGCAGAGGACAGAATTGAAGCAATCATGAAATTTGGTGTCAATGAAACAAGCAGCATTCCAAGATAATTATAAGTCAACATTGAGCTGAACATCCCGTAGAAATTCCAAAAAACCTTATTTGCTGACCCAAAATATCCGATCATTGGGTAAGTAATGATCACATATGCAGCAGCTTGAATAAACAAATAAGGAACCTCAACTATCACCTACAAAATTAGTATGCATAAGCTAAATAAGAAATTATTTTCAATACAAAAAAACCCATTACAATATTCACAATTCTCTTTTTCACTAGCTCAAAACCAAAATAAACAAACAAGTAGAGTTCATGTGTCCATATTTGTACCTGAGCAACTGCATAAGCCCATGGAGAGTACATCCCCGCAAATTTTTCTCGATACATGACAGTTCGCTCCATTGCAACATATTGTAAAACTGATGAACAGTTGTTTATGCCTAAGAATATCACCGAAGTGTACAAAGAACCGAGTATATTGAATAAACTCTGCTGGTTATTTCTGACAGATCGAGAGAAAATAGGTAGATGTTAGGTAAATTAATCGAATTTTATCTAGTAAATGTAATCAGTAGATGTAAACAGAAATGAATGGAATTAGAAACTTACATTTTCTTTCCTTGGTCCCAAAAAAGTGCACCAAAAAGAAAAGATGATGCAATTGTGTGCATGATACGCATTAAGTTGTAAGAAGGACTTCTCCAATAAGACCAGTGTTGTTTCCAAAGACATGATGTGAATTGTCCCCAACCATTTCGCGAAAACCGGGTTGGAAAATGCAAATCTCTTGAACCCAGAGGTGGAGTACTCAACTGCTTTACAAGCTCGTTGTTGTTCCTGGAAGCAGCAAAAAAAAAGAATCATAAATGATTATTTTCAAATATATAATATGATAAAAGAAACAAAATTTATGAAATTCTATCATAAAAGAAACTCAGCTTGTTCTCTAATATGACACAGCTTGCTAGTTATAAACCCTTGTTTCAAAACAACAGCAACAGCAATAACATGACACTATATTTTCTAAATCACACAAAAGGAAAAATCTACGCGGGATCCTTTCCCCAACGGAGTTCAAATCTTCCAGTGATAAATATGAGCATGAGAATTAGTGTAGGGCTCTGGTTAGTTTTCATGAATTAGTATAACTTACTTGTATAAAACAGAGTCTTTGTATATTTGGGCAAAATCAACGCCAAGTTTTACTTCTGCAGACGTAGAAGTGACTTCTAATACCCATGTTGCTGGATTATAATTATTTCTAATCTTCGCCACACCAGAGATACCCTGTCATGAATTGTTGCTTAGTTAAGGGGTTTGTTAGAGATTGTTTGCAAGAAGCAAACATAAAATACAGGCCAAGTAGCAAAGTAACCTCAAAATATCCTATTACATCACGTGAATGCTTTCCCAATGGCCCCGAGTAGATGAGGCGCCCACCAGCTTTCAAGAGGATCAACTAAAAAAATAAGGAATACAAAATTATCATCTTAAAGGCAGAAAATCTTGAAGCCTATAAATATATCTCTTCATCAGTAAGTGAAAGCAACAAGTCAACCAAACCCATAACAACTGACTATAAAAGTACTCCAACAATTGTTTTACCTCATCAAATGCTTCGAATATGTCAATACTTGGTTGGTGGATAGTGCAGACAATTGTCCTTCCGGTATCAACAACATTCTTCACAGCTCGCATGACAATTGCTGCTGCACGCGCATCCAAACTAGTTGTAGGTTCATCCATAAAGATTATAGAAGGATTGGCAACAAGTTCGACAGCTATAGTAAGGCGTTTGCGTTGCTCAGTCGATAGACCACTAGCACCGGGTATGCCAACTAAGGAATCCTTAATTTCATCTAGTTCAATGGTTTCAAGAACTTCATTGACAAATTCCTGATAGAACATGCTGCAGAATTTTTAGTATATGTTATCTAAATCCAAGCAAAGAATAAGAGAGCAACAGAGTCCTACAATTTTAGTTTTTGAATTAATCTCGGGAGCCAGACGCAGCCAAGCAGAAAAAATCACAGATTCTTCTACAGTGATTTGGGGAGAATGAATGTCTGTTTGCTCACAATAACCTGAAACTCTAGCAAATGTTTCTTGAATCTTCGGATACCCACCAATTTTTATTTCACCCTCAATGTAGCCGCTAGTTTTTCTTCCTGCAAGAACATCTAGAAGAGTTGTTTTTCCAGCTCCACTAACACCCATTAATGCTGTCAGAACACCGGGCCTTAGGGCACCAGTAACATCAGAAAGTAGTTGAAGTTTCTTCTCAGTAAATCCTCTTTCTCTCATTTCCTAAAACCACAGAGGAAGAAGGGAACCATATAAATATCCTGCAATGTCCAATATTATGATTAAAAGAATGGATAACTTGATTACCAAAGGGGTGTCGACATAGTATTTCACATCATGAAATGCTACCGTTAAAGGTTGAAAAGGCAACACCATCCTGCCCGCTGATTAACATAAAGTACTAGTAAAATCTGTGAACAAATTGGTATGCCACAACCTGAAAATTAATTAAGGTATTGAATTAACCTTTATAAGATTCTCTATTAGCATTAGGCGAATTTTGCAACTTTTCCTTCACAAGTTCATCATTCAAGGAATCTTCACTTCCTTGTATCTTGGAAAATTTTTCTTGCGAAATTATAGCCCGTGATCCCGGTGCTGCATTCATAATCAGATGAACAGAGTTAAATTTCTCTGACAACTCTTTAGTTAGTATATGACAACTTCCAAAATTGATTACTTACGCTTTAAGAAACTCAAGGCCAAGATAAAGCCAATGTTAAAAAGCAAAGCAAATCCAAACAAGGCACCAAGTGATATCCAGTAAAGATATCCATCAAAGTTTAGTCCGCGACTTTCAAGTATTTCTTGCCCTATTGTATTGTTTGTTGGTAGCATCTACAATCATATTAAGAAGCAAAAAGAGCAACAGTTAAATTGTGATTTTGGCTAGAAAGAAGCAGCATATTGACCAAATATGCCAATAGGATGAGGACTTTTGTGTGGAAGAGTGAATCTTCATGTATAAATAATGTCATATATTTGGTCAAACAAAATCTAGCCGAAAATTTAGAAACCAGTCACTTCCACCGCAAGAGACTTACCTTTTGCCACCGAGGTGCACGAAATTCATTTAAAGAAAGACCCATTTCCCCATATGTAAGAGGAGAAACCCAGAAACCCCACTCCAACCACACTGGCATGGATGCTGCATACAAATGACATAGCATGAGTTTAACCATCCATTTAGCTCACAATTCAAAAATCAAATTGGAGAAGGTATAAGTTGGCTTACGTTTTGTGATAATGAAGCCTCCAAATAGTAAGACAAATAATATAACAAAGCTACCGGCCGTCACAGAAGCAACCATTGTCGGGAAGACTGATGCCAAGAATCGGAACATGGATACTGATGTAAAATGCACAGAAAATAGTAGGATGAAATGACGAAGGAACCTGAAAAATACTGCAATCAATCAAATTTTAGCCCAACAAAATGAGAGGACTCTGACTTTCAAGTGATACTCTTACCTCCAGACTTCTGGGCTGTACCCAATGACATAATAAGTAATAGATGACCAAGCAAAAGACTCAACTAATGACAGGGGAACTCTCAAAATTGTGGATGGAATTGCATATGCCCATGCTGGGTAAAAGCACAATTCTTTCTGTTTATAGAAAACTGGAAGTCTTGAAATAGTCATAGCTAATTCTGAAATTCCATCTACAAGGAGCATGTTGAGTGAAAAGAACAAAGATCCCATGTAGTAATTTGCATGAAAAACATCAATATCCATCCGAGTCCTCAGAAAAATAGTCATTGTGATCACTGCAACTGTAATAAGCTGTAAAACAAAAAGGTTCAATCAACAAATCAATTCAAGAACATGAGAGAAATCAAAGCTACAAATCTTTTAAATTAAGGATGAATGAATAAATAGTAACACCTGAGTGGTTTTAAATACATAGACAAAAGAATCTCTCTTCATGAGAAGAAGTTCCCTTGACATGCAAGCTTTGAATAATTCCCATTTAGAAAGAGAGTACACACTGAAGGAAACTGCATTCTTGTGGCTTTTTGATTTATCATATGGCACTGAAAGTTCCTCATCAAGCTTCTTTCCAAGAGGAGATTCCTTAAATTTTCTACAGAACATATCTACTGAAATGTACTTGTAGGGAAGTTCATTGTGGAACCAATATTGTGCTTGATCCTTTCTAGATATAACCTACAAAGTTATCAGATAATCAAATTATGAAGAAGTGTGATTTAAGCTGGAAAAGAAAAGACCGCAGGAAACTAAAATGCACTTGCCTCCTGGAGGAAATCGGCTACTCCTTTCCTTTCAGGACAGATAAATCCACATTCCTCAAAAAATTCTAGAACATGATCCTTTGGTCCATGATATACAATTTTCCCTTTGGCCATTAAAATGATGTCATCAAAGAGTTCAAAGGCTTCTGGCGCTGGCTGAAGAAGTGAAATCAATGCAGTTGCATCTGTTATATGCACCATCTGCCGTAGACAAGCAACAATTTGATATGCTGTGGAACTGTCTAAACCATTTGTTATTTCATCCATAAACAGTGCTTTGGTTGGACCAACAATCATCTCCCCTGCATGATTCAATAAAAATTTGAACCTCAATAGTGTGTCAAGACTCAACATACTAATTATAATTCTTTGAATTAAAAATTTTATGTTGAACTTACCTGTAGTGAGTCTCTTTTTTTGACCTCCAGAGATACCTCTTCTCATGGCATCTCCCACCAAGGTGTCAGCACATATGTCAAGTCCAAGAACCTGAGAAGGCACAGAGACAATGAACAAAGTAACCAATGAAGAATTTGCATAAATAAAATCAACTTAAATAAATACTGTCACATCTCTCAAAAGGAGAATTCACTTTCAAAATGTAATCTGTTTGAAGGGTACTTTCAACTCCTTTGGCACAAATTGCCTGTCACAACAAAAATATCTATCAGAATCAAATGTTACAAATTGGGTGAAACAACACCGCCAAGATGTTAAATGCACCTTCATATAAGCATCTACATCAAGATCTGGAATAATTCCTGCCTCCTTCTCCTTTCTGCTTACCTCTATCATAATCTCTACATGGGCAGAACATGCCTATTATTTTACTTATCATCTACTATAGGACATTGTGCACACGACTATAAGTGGAACATCAATGAAAACTTGACCAAAAGCTATACCTTCTCGGCTTCCGACACCCTGACAACGTGCAGAAAAGTCGAGAGTTTCCCTGACTGTCATTTCAGCTATGTGCAGGTCATTTTGGCTTATATATGCTGAAGTTTTCTGGGGGACAAATTCTTCTAGCTTGAATCCACTGTAGGAAACTTCCCCAATGGCCTTTTCAAGACGACAGTTCAGTTTTAGAATATTGCATCAAACTACAAATTGGGAAGCTTATATTTGTGTGGTAGAAAACAAGAGAGATGTCTCGTGACATAGATTTAATCAGCTACTACAAGATTAAGATATTAAAAGAGTGAAAATTGTTTGTATTTGATCTTCAATAGAGTAATATTTGCAAAGTTAATTACTTACAAGCCTTGATAAAGTATAAAGGGAAAATTTAAAACCTTTAAAGATTGAACTAGATTTCCTGAAAGAGCCTTTAAGAGGGAGCTCTTCCCACATCCTGGAGGGCCAAGAAGAAGAGTCATCCTGCAACAAATTCAATTTTCTTCTACATTAAATAATGGCTTCACAGGCGAAATTGGTAGACTAATCTTTTAAAAAAAATTAATTTACCGTCCAGGTTTAATGATGCCACTGGCATCATTAATTATCTTTATCTTTGCTTCAAATGAATTTGAACCTGAAAGCAATGGGAAGACCTGTAAAACAAGACCAGAAAAATATAAGATTATATATCTGATTTCATCTCTAAAATTAATTTGATGAGAATATGAAAGTAGATACGTACAGAAAACATGCTTTTGAAAGAATTCCATAAAGTTGGTAGTGGTTTTCCATGAACAACCTCACACTTTGCCTCCACAGACAAATTCTTGTATCTCACCTCTATAATGGGCAATTTTACTCCAACTCTGCACAATTGAATTCATCTTATCCAACAAATTAATGCATATATGGCTTCTCAGACTGACATATTTTGGTCAGGTGTTTACCGAGAGTCTAGATCATTTCTATGACAGCTTAGCCCGGAAATTTACATTACTGAAATATGTTAGTTAAAAGTCTCCCAAGAGTCTAGATTATACCTATGATAGCTCACTCCAGAAATCTAGATTATTTCTTTGATAGCTCATCCAAGAAATCGATATCCAACACAAGTTGGGCAATTTCTACTCCTATTTTTATGCTTGGGAAGGGAAAAATGGAGGCATTAACAGCATCTCAGAACTGAAAATTAAATAAAAGCAACTCTTCATACTTTTGCATACTCATTTAAACAGATTCATAGTTAACAGGAGGAAAGGAAAGCAGAATGCATACTTGTCAATTCTTTTTCTAATTTTCCGCAACAACTGAAGATTATCATGCTCAATATGTTTGATAAGTTTCTCAATAAACACATGTTTTTCGGCAGCTCCAAGCTTTGTAACATCAATGACTTGTTTTCCTTCACTGTCAACCAAGTTTCCATCACCACCAATACCAAACAAAGAAAGTTTCAATCTTTTACAAGATGGTAATCTCTCAATTTCAGCCCACAGCAAAGCATGATCAACTTCATCGCCTTCCTTCCTTGAGCTTACAACTGAGCTGCTTCTGAAACTTGACGTCTGTCGCCGGAACGACGATCTCAGGCCTCTTCCAATCTCTGCTAACTCAATCCTCGCTGACTCTATCTCATCTGTGCCAACCATTTCAGCCATTTTCAATGGCTTGGAGATCTCCAAATTCTGAAAACGAGTCAGGTGGAAGAGAGTTGTATGTGAATGTAAGTGCATTACATATACATGGTCGTAATTAAATGATGAAATTTTTAGGTAGCAATGATATAATCATTGCTTATGCTGAATATATAAAGGAAGTTGACTATGCTTTCCATGATAAAAAAATATACAACTTACAGTTCTCAATTAAACTTTTTTTTTTTAATATTAATTAAAAATTAAATAAAAATATAATAATTTCAAACGCAAATTAAGAAGTTACAAGTGTGATTTGCGCGTGATTAGATGCAAGCCACAAACTTCAAACGCAAATGATGATGTTGGAATTATAAACTTCCATTTCTTAAATAAATAAATAGATAGATTAAAAAATAATAATAATAAGCAAACAATGAGTGGGCAGCACTTGAAGAAGAAAATCTTTTCCTTTGATATGAAAATTGTTGGACAAAGGCTAGTCAAACAAACACTTCTCCTTCCCCACCCAATATTAGATAAAAATTGGTCCAGAATCTAAATAGCATTATGCCTTACACATATTGGGAATTTAATACAAATTGGAAAATGGAAATGGTAGGTGTGAAGTAAACAGAATAATAAACTAAAAGACATACATTGTATATTCCATGGGAGAGGTTGTAGATTCAAACATTTTAAATTTCTCAATAAGCATGTCTTTCGGCAGCTTCAAGCTTTGTAACATCGATTCATTGTCAACCATCACCACCAATATCAAACAAAGAAGCTTTCAACCTTTTAAAAGATGGCAAGTAATCTCTCAATTTTAGCCCACAGCAAAGCATGATCAACTTCATCGTCTTCCTTCCTTGAGCTTACTACTGAACTGCCTCTGAAACTTGACGTCTGTGGCCGGCCGGAACAACGATCTCAGGCTTCTTCCATATCTCTTCTAAATCAATCCTCACTATCTCATCTGTGCCAACCATTTGAGCCATTTTCAATGGCTTGGAGAGCTCCAAATTCTGAAAACTAGTAAAGGTGGAAGAGAGTTGTATGTGAATATAAATGTACTACATATACAAGGTCGTAATTAATTGATGAAATTTTGAACAAGGAAATAAACCATGCTTATGCTGAATGTATAAGGAAATTGACAATGCTTTTCATGATAAAATATTTATGACAACTCGAAATGTAAAAGAGAATCTAAGAACTCATACTTCAGCTAATCAAAATCACAGTCACTAGAAATTCATTGTACTGTATCATCACCCTCAGGTCCAATGGCCTAGGATAGACATTGAGCTTGGAATGAAAGGCAGCAAATTGAGGATATGGTAGAGGCTTGGTCAAGACATCTGCAATTTGATCTGAGCTGGGAACATAATGAACCTGGATTTCTTTGTTAAGCACCTTATCATGAACGAAATAGATATCAAGTTCATTATGACTGGTGTGAGTATGGAAGACAGGCTTCTACACCAAAGCAGCAACAATGACATTATCTAACCAGATAATACGAGGAGAAGAATGCAGCAAATGTAGTTCAAATGATAAGGATTGAATCGAGTTGATTTTCGTAGAAGCAGAGGCTAATGTACGGTATTCAAAATTGGTACTCGAAAGAGCAACAACTTATGCCTCTTGGAGGACCAAGACACCAAGTTATCGCCCATGTACACACGTTAGGCACCTACACTCCTATGATCATCAAGATCACACCCCCAATCTACATCTGAGTATACAATGATCTCAAAACAACCTGAGTTGTGAAATTTGAGTCCAAAAGAAGAAGTTTCATGCAAGTAATGTAAGAGTTTCTTACAGGCCTGTCAATGTGAAACAGATGGACAAGATCAAAATTGACCAAACTTATTCACAACAAAAGTAATATTAGGACCTACCAACTATTTGAGCCATTTCAATGGCTTAGAAAGCTTCCAATTCTGAATACTAATCAGGTGGAAGAGAGTTATATTTGAATACATATTACTGAAAGATATAGGTCAAAAGATGCAACTGAATCACCACCAATACAAGCCCCAAGCTTCGGCAGAGAAAACCAATACAACCAAGGCCTAAGCCCACAGTTTAATTGAAACAACAAAAACAGAAGAAGACAAGACACCCGCTCAAAGATAACACAATTGTGAATACAGAAGTGATGAAGGACTTTACCATAGTAAGGACAACACAATCATTTCTAATTCAATAGATAGTACAATTGTATTTAGTCAAAATTGTTCTTCCTTTACAAGCTGTTAGCGGTTTCCTTGAATCATCTCTCTGTTGTATAAAACGCACATGTACTTCTTTGTAAATGTTATTTGATGAAATACAAAAAAAAAAAAAATTAAAGTATTCTCTTAATATACATATTATTCATCTTTTTTCAACTTGATATCAAAGCTTCTTGATCCAACAATGGCTTCGAATAGCAACATTCAACCACTAAACACATATCGATAATACAAACCAGTATTCCCTTGTCTTCATAGCTCCCATCAAACTTATAAACTCAAATTACCTGCTATGTAAAACACAAGCTTTGATTGGAGTTAGAGCCAATAATCTTGAGCATCTGATTGATGACAGAACAGAGCTATGAAAGAGAATGATAACAAGTATTGATGAAACTTAGAACATCATTACAACTAGGAATCTTGAATACTTATTATGGGAAAAGCAAGACCAAACTCTAATGAGTTGGCTGCTTTCTTCAATAACAAAAGGGGTACTCAAGTTAGTCATGGAGTGCCAAAATTCACATGAACTGGGGAAATCTCCAGAGAAACTCTTCACTACTCAGACCAGAGCAAGGTCAATGCAACTCAAAGCTTAGATTCAAAACACAAGAAAGGAAGGAACATCAATGAAGGACTATTATGTGAAAATGAAGTCACTAGTTGAAAGACTCAAATCAGCAAGTAATAAAGTCACTGATAATGAATTTGTTTTGTTCCTAATGAAGGGTATAACGGTTGATTATGACTCAATGGTAATAAACATTACCTCTAGAGCATATAGACTTTCTCTGCACGATATTTATTCCAGGCTCCTTAACCATGAAAGTAGAAGTGAGAAGAATATGTCTGTTGAAAGCATCAACATGCCACCAAATTTCTCAACTAACTATGCTTAATGAGGCTACAAATTTCAAAAAAGAACCTAGCCAAGGGACAGAAACAACACTCATAACTACCCTTAAACTTTTCAAAACCAACTTGTAGGTTATCAAAACTAGCATGAAGGAGTAAACCAGTTAAAAGGAAAAAGCAAAAATAATTCAAAATAAGGTTTCAAGCCTACCTGCCAAAAACGTATTAAGGTGGGTCATGTGGCTGCCTCTTGTTAGCATAGATTCAACAAGGAATTCACTCCCTCAGCACCTGTAAGAACTAAAAAGAGACGAGCCTATGTTGCAACACCAGAGAACACAATTGACCACTCTTGGTACCTAGACAATGGAGCAATAGATCATGTATCCAACAACTAGGAGAACCTGAACATAAGCCCAGAGTTCAAAAGAAACGATCAACTGACAATAGGTAATCGAAATAAACTCTCTATCACTCATAATGATCATTCATCCTTACCCACATTGCACCCATAAATCACCAAATATTTGCCTTTGAATCACTTCCTACTAGTGCCTATAATTACAAAGAACCTAATCAATATATCCAAACTAATTCAAAATAATGATATTAGCATTGAATTTAACAATGATTTGTGTGTGATAAAGGCCCAAAGACTTAAGAAAGCCCCCCTGTAAGGAGTGAGAGGTGGACTTTATCAGCTCCTAATATGCCTTTCCAGTCATAGTACATCTCCATCTTTATTTTCAGTAGCTCAATCTTTAAATTTAGTTGTCAAGAGTCTAGAGCCCATGCTATTTTCATATTTGAATATCTTAAAGTTTGTTAACAAGAAAACAAATGTCGATAGTGATTGAAATGTATGGCACAGAAGGTTAGGACACCCTCATTTCAATGCACACAAGAAGTGTCTAACATAATGTACCTCTTTAGACATCAATAAGAATTCTGATTTTCTCGTATGCAATGCTTACCAAATTGGAAAGTCACATAGACTGAATTTTAAAGAAACTAAAACCAAAACCACAAAACATCTTTAAATAATTCATTCGGACTTGTAGCAATCTTCCTTCAATCTCATATAACCAAGGATCCAAGTACATAACATTTGTTGATGACAAAATATGTTTTACTTGAACTTACCCACTAACCAATAAGAGAGAAGCTCTTAACACCTTTAAGACGTTCAAAAAATAGATTGAGAACACACTTGACAAGAAAATTAAATATTTTCAATGTGATAAAGGAGGGGAATTTAGAGCCTTTGAAAACTACCTAAAGTAAGAGGGAATAAGTCTAAGATTCTCCTGCCCACAGACTCACTACCAAAATGGAAAGGCAGAAAGAAAACATGGACATATTATGAAAAAAGGACTTATCTTGTTAGCCCAAGAAAGCATGCCTCTAAAATTATGGTGGGAAGCCTTTAGCACTGCCACATATTTGATAAATAGACTTGCCACACCTGTCCTCAAAGACATTTCTCCATTTGAATCACTTTTTAGATCAAAACCAAGCTATAATTTAATCAAGGCATTTGGCTATGAATGTTTTCCCTTTCTCATCCGTTATAGAAACACAAATTTGATTTTCATAGTTTAAAATGTGTGCTTTTGGAACTCAGTGCATACCACAAAGGTTATTTATGTTTGCACTACACTGATAGAATATATGTAGCCAGGCACATTACATTCAACGAGAATGCACTTCCTTTTTCAAATGATGATGTTACGTTCCCAAATTTGGGAGAATTTGTAGTGTGATTTTTCTTAACTTACAGAGTCTAAATTGCGCAAAGGCATTTAAATTAACACAAAAGTTCTTAATTATTCATCAAAGTAACTAACCAAACAAGATAATACTTAATCTTCAAAACCTTCAAAAACTAAAGCAAAACATAAATATGAAACCTAATAAACTATGAAACCAAGTAACTCTCAAAACTTCGATGCCAAATCCACTATATCCTTCCAAAATAATAATTTTTAATACCTCATAATCACAATAAACTATAGTGAATGATAACTCAGTAAATAAGTTAATTTTTTAAAGTTTTCGAAAATAAAATATTTTGATCACACGTACAAATCCACAATGCACATTTATGCAGAATGATGCAAATGAGTTTTCTTTCTTTTCTTTCAACAATATTAACTAATCTTGACTTAGGAACTTTTCATAACAAAAAGGAGTCTAAACATCATAGTGAAAATATACAAACAAAAATTTGACTATGGCGGATCGAAACACATAAACGAAAATTTTATCCACTGAATGAAAAACAAAACTCCATAAATAAAGTCCACTAAGCCTTAAAACATTCAAATTTTCTTTCAGAAATCACTTTCATGCCATGCCTTATGCCAATACACAAAACACAATCATGCTTATCATATACTTTCAACATAAAAGAAAATATAACTATGTATATGATAAATACTTTCATGACGAAAATACACACAAGTGATAAACACGACATTGATTCATTCATAACACATACACTCACACACATACATAAATACATATGTTTATTGTGATTTGTTTAAAACAAAAGTTTGACTTACTTTCGCATCATTGATACACACATAACACATACATACATATATATATATATGTTTATTGTGATTCTTTAAAACAAATATCTAACTTACTTACACATCATTGATAAACATACAGCACATATATACATATGTTTATTGTGAATCGTTTAAATAAAAGTCTAGCTTACTTACCTCTTAAATATCACAAGTTAACTTAAACACTTTGACCTATAATCAAATATTAACATTCACAGGTCTCGTATACATTATCAAAAAGTATAATATAACTTATTAGATCTTAGTGCTATTTTATTATATCCATCTAGACAACTTAATACTTCTAAAATTATCTAATCTGATCTTTTGTTACTTAAGAATTTTTCTTATACCTTAAACGATATTCTTTTCTCATGAGATCATAACATAATTCTCATGAAACAAAATATAAGTTTTAATAAAAAAAATATCAACTTCTTAGTCCTCTTAAAACTAAGCCTTTTTATATTTTAAATTTAATTACTTATCCTGACAATGTTATGCTATACATTAAGTAACACTCACTTTTTGATTTTTAAAAAATATAATACACATTCTAATATCTTAGAGATGCTATAAACATATAGATAGTAAGTTAATAAAAATTTCAAGTCAAAATTGTTTTATAACTATTTCAAATAAATTTCGTTTTGAAATTCCCAAATTTTAAAAAACAAAAATTTGAATATGATATAATAGACATATTTAAAAATTAGTATATAAAATTTCATAATTTTTAGAGGTCATTTGGTTAATTAAAATAATTTTATCATTCAAACTTCCTGGAAAAACGAGTAGTTTCTAGTATTCTAGGGCTAGATTCAAAAAACATTAAAAATCAAAAACTTAATATTTTTGAACGAAACAAAATTCTTCATGACCCTACAGATGTCTAATTTATTCAAAATCAATTTTGTCAAATTCATAATACTTAATTTTACAAAATTTACGAACTAAACTACTATCATTTATCAATTCTACAGAAATTCTTTTTCTTCCACTCATTATTCACAGGTAATAATCATTAATCCATTATTATAAGAAATCCATGCTTAAACACCAAAATCATATCAGAGACTCTTCTAATTATCATCTTTCATGCACATATATGACCACAATTATATGATAAACACTTAATAATCATCATTACTATAAAAACAAGGAAAAATCTTGAACTTACATTCAATCTCCAAATCTCCTCATATGAAACCTAGCCTCCCTTTGAACAAACGTATGAGAAGTCTCCTCATATAAATAACCTATTTATAATATAGGATTTTTCTTATATTTCAAGAAAGCCTAATCCTAAATAAATAACAAAATCTTATTATGGGCTCTTTATTATTAAATAAGTCCAATCCATAATAATGACCCATAAAAGTCTTGGTCCATAAAATTGTTGTAATATGAATTTAATACTATAATATTATTGACAATATTCGGGTGTTACAGATGAGTCTTTAAAAACATGCATAAACTATTTCAAATAACTTATTTAACTTGATGCATCAATTCTACAACACATTGTCTCAATTATGCACCCCATTAGAAAACATTATGAAGTTTCACATAGCCACACTTCAATAGCAGCAGAGGGATCTCATCACAGCTAAGGAAATACCTCTTCACACAATCAAGTTCAGACTTTGATTCTAGCACAAACACATCACGTTCAAACACTGAAATAGGAACTATACCTCTGCCTTAAAAGCTTACTACCTACTCACCGAATGATCACCCAAAGTAAGGATGGAATCTTCAAGCCTAAGTGTTATGTTAGCTGGACAATAGATCTCACAAACACAGAAACACCACTAGATGTTATAGTAGCTCCCTCGGATCCAAAATGGAATCAAGCCATGAAGGAAGAATTACAAGCTTTAAATGAGAATAACACATGGTCCTTAATGCCTACAAAAGCTAAACGAGGCTGGTTGGAAATAAATGGGTGTACAAGGTCAAGCAAAATCCAGATGGCTTAGTTGCAAGGATCAAGGCTATATTAGTAAGCAAGGGCTATCATCAAACAACAGGGCTAGACTAGAATGAAACCTATGGTCCTGTTGTGAAAGCCTCAACTACCAAAATTATTCTAAGCATAGCAGTAATCAACAGATGGGAATTAAAGCAAATAGATGTCAATAATGCCTTCCTAAATGAGGATTTGAAAGAAACAATTTACACAGTGCAACCTAAAGGGTTTGTTGATCCAACAAGACCCAATGATGTGTGCAAACTCAAGAAAGTACTCTATGGCTTAAAGCAAGCTCCTAGGGCATGGTTTGAGAAATTGAAGACAACTATATAAACTTAGGGCTTTACCAATTCAAGATAAGACACATCACTATTCATTAGGAAAAAGAAAACTGAAATCATTATTGTGTTCCTCTATGGAGATGACATTCTAGTAGTAATATCTTATAGATTGAGTACCATAAAGAAAATGCATGGAAAAATTGCCCTAAGAGACTTGGGACAGCTTTACTTCTTTCTTGGTATTGAAGTTGTAAGATCAAATGATAAAGCCACTCAATCTCAAGGCAAATATACATCTTAGACCTACTGAATAGAGTTAATATGAAGAATTGCAATGGTATCAAAACACCATTCAGTACCAGTGATAAACTCTCCAAGAAAGAAGGCAAACCTTTTAAAGATGGAACACTTTACAAAAGTGTTATTAGGGCTCTACAATTACACCACTTTGACAAGACCAAATCTCACTTTTGTTGTCTTGGCCTAAGTACCAAAAAGAAATCATAGATTACGGTATCAAATTTCACAATTCTAATAATTACAATCCGATAGCATATTGTGATGTGGACTAGGGATGTGACACTAATGATCGAAAATCAATCAATGGCTACTGTGTTTACTTAGGAGGCAATCAGTAACCTAGTGCTCAAAGAAATAGTGTAGTGGCACGCTCAAGCGCAGAACCAGAATCTAAAGCAATTACACAAACCTATTTAGAATTGATGTGGATTTCTTCTCTTGGGAATGAATTGGGTTCGAAGTCTTCAGCAACACCATTAATTTTCAGTGACAGCAAAAGTGCAGTAGCAGTGGCAGCCAACCTAGTCTTTCATGCTCACACGAAGCACATCAAAATTGACCTGCACTTTGTAAGAGATAAGGTAGCCACAAGTGAAGTCAAAATCTTGTACATCCCCAGGGAAGAACAGACTGCAGACCTCTTCACCAAAGGATTATCATTTGAGAGTTCAATTTTTTTTTTTTTTTTCCGTTTCAAAGGCAAGCAAAATTAAAGTCGAAAGAACTTCGTGGGAGAATGTTGAAAGACACAGGTCCAAAGGTGCAAATGGATCACCACCAATCCAAGCCCAAAGCTGCAGCAATGAGAGCTCAAGCCCACAATTTTAATAAAATAACAAAAACAGAAGAAAACAAGACACTCACTGAAGGACACCACAATTGCTAATACAGAAGGGATGAAGGACTTCACCATAACAAGAATGACACAATCAATTTCTTTTTTTTTTAATTCAATAGCAACACAATTGTATTTTAGTTAAAATTAATTTTTTTTTCCTTTAGAGACTGTTGGAGTTTCCTTGAATCCTCTCTCCCATTGTATATAAAAAGCACAGAAACCTCCTTGTAAAATGTTATGAGATGAAATGCAAAAACAACTTAGAATATTCTCTGAATATACCTGCTGTTGTCATTTGTCCTTTTTTTTCAACTCATATGTATGTATTACCTATAAAAGGTTTTAATTAATTTGATGAAATTTTGATGAAGTAAGGAAATAATACATCATGCTTATGCTGAATGTATAAGGAAGTTGACAATGCTTTCCATGATAAAATTATTTATTTCAAACTCAAAGTATGAAAGAGAACATTAGAACTCACACCCACAAATATAGCACAGGGGCAGAGAAGTGCGTTGCAGTTGTTGATCAGTTCAAACTCAATCTTGAATAAACAAATATATATATATAACTTCAAGTTACCATGCAGTGGGCCTGACTTTCTTTTTCGTCCAGTTGCTAATTTCCATTAAAAAAAGCTGTGCAGAAAGTTCAGAGATGGATTAATGCATTTGTTTATAATTCTTCCAATACTCATGTTTTATTAAAATAATTTATTTAGATATAAATAACACATAATTTAAAACTTGTAACACCAAAATTCACTTGTCCCTTTAGTCAAATAACCATTTTTGAAGCAAAATGCTTCCTTGACCGTGATTGTTGTCCTTTCTTTGTTTGTTTGTCCGCAAAGTGCTTATTTGACTAAAAGAATTAGTAAATTCATAAATTGTTTAAACTAAAATGAATCCCAAAATTGCTAAGTAGCAAAATTTGCTAGGATTTAATGTATCGCAAAAATCCGCTAGGCGTACTCTTCATGGCCTTATGCAGTTGCACAGGTGTAGTTTTTCTGTAACTGCTTCATTTCAAGTAAAAATGTTTTCTTAATCAAAATTTGCGCACTACATTTGTAGGTGATAGTTGGGATTCCTTGTATACTTGTTCAAGCTGTTGCATTTGAGATCATAACGTATCCGACGATTGCATATTATGGTTCAGTGTAAAAGATTTTCTGGAATTTCTACGCTATTTTCTGCACAATCTTGTACTTCAGTTATCTAGAAATGCTGCTTGTGTTATTGACACCAAATGTCATGGTTGCCTCAATTCTCTTGTCTGCTTTGCACACCACATTCAACATTTTCTCTGCGTTCTTGATTCCACGACCGGTAAGCCCTACTGATTCTATTATACTTGTATCAAAAATTCTGAGTTTTCTGTGACTGACAAATTGATCTGGACGTGTTGTTAAAATTCTGTATTTGGCGCGGCAAAACCTGCTTTTCTCAAGTTATATACGTCACGCAAATTCTATCACATTCTATCGTTCATCAAACATCCTTCAGATAAGTTTACATATCAACTTTACATATAAAGAACATGTGCCATGTCCACGATAAGATTGTGAACATAAAGTAGGCCACTCTATACAAGTTTCGGAACAAAAAAAAAAGATTATAGAGGTGTTACATAAACACAATAGACTGTTTTTGTTGTCGTTGTTTAGAAGATTAGAAGAAACAGAGCCTACCAAAACATGAATGATTGGAACATGAACATCTTTAAGCAACATTTGCATCCTCTCCATGGATTTCAGCGTCTCTGAAAGTTCAATCTTCCTATGAAAAATGCGAAAAGAAAAGCAAGTACTAGTGGAAAGATGATAAGAACGACAGCTGTAGCAGCCAAGCGGTCATGGTGAAAACCATAATAATCCTCTAAGAAGGAAGTTACTGCTTTTCTTTCCCCAAACACAGTGATTTGCTTCTCTATATCTCCATATTGTGAAGTAAGCATACCATTCAATATCCAAGAGGAAGGAGTTAGATAGTACAACCAAATCCACCACTTTGGAATTTTCTACAGAAAAAAAAAAAAAAGAAAGAAAGAAAAAAGATCAAGATGTTCGAATCAATTTGCCAATTATACACACAAAAGTCTTAACATAAAGATATGTTTTGTGGACAGAGTTTAGTAGCTTACTGGACCAGGAATCAAAAATCCGGCAAAAAGATTGAATATGGTATAGAACACCGAGGATAGAATTGAAGCAATCATGAAATTTGGTGTCAATGAAACAAGTAGCATTCCAAGATAATTGTAGGTCAACATTGAGCAGAAAATCCCGTAAAAATTCCAGAAAACCTTATATGCTGACCCAAAATATCCGATCATTGGATAAGTGATGATCACATATGCAGCTGCTTGAATAAACAAGTATGGAACCTCAACTGTTACCTACAAAATCAGTATGCACAACCTAGATAAGAAATTATTCTCAATACAAAGAACACATCACAAGATTCACAATTCTATTTTTCACAAGCAAAAAACCAATATAAACAAACAAGAAGAGTTCATGTGTGCAGATTTATACTTGAGCGAGTGCATAAGCCCATGGAGAGTACATCCCAGCAAATTTTTCTCGATACATGACAGTTCGCTCCATTGCAACATATTGTAAAACTGATGAACAGTTGTTTATGCCTAAGAAAATCACCGAAGTGTACAAAGAACCGAGTATATTGAATAAACTCTGCTGGTTATTTCTGACAGATCGAGAGAAAATAGATAGATGTTAGGTAGATTAATTGAATTTTATCTAGCAAATGTAATCAGTAGATGTAAACAGAAATAAATGGAATTAGAAACTTACATTTTCTTTCCTTGGTCCCAAAAAAGTGCACCAAAAAGAAAAGATGATGCAATTGTGTGCATGATACGCATTAAGTTGTAAGAAGGACTTCTCCAATAAGACCAGTGTTGTTTCCACAGACAAGATTTGAATTGTCCCCAACCATTTCGCGAAAATCGGGTTGCAAAATGCAAATCTCTTGAACCCGGCGGTGGAGTATTCAACTGCTTTACAAGCTCTCTGTTGTTCCTGCTAGCAGCAAAAACAACGAATCGAAAGTGATTATTGTCGAACATATGATTTGGAGTATGATAAAAGAAACAGAAGTTATGAAATTCTATCATGAAAGAAACTCGGCATTTTTCTAATATGACATAACTTGCTAGTTATAAACCCTTGCTCAAAACAACAGAAATGGCATGGCACTATATTTTCTAAATCACACAGAAGGAACAACCAATGCGGGATCCTTTCACTAACTGATAGTTCAAATCTTCCTGTGATGTTTATGAGCACTAGAATTAGTCTATGGCTCTAATTAGTTTAACTTACTTGTATAAAACAGAATCTCTGTATATTTGGGCAAAATCGATCCCAAGTTCTGCTTCTGCAGACGTGGAAGTGACTTCTAATAACCATGTTGCTGGATTATAATTATTTCTAATCTTCGGCACACCAGAGATACCCTGTCAAGAATTTTTGTTTAGTTAAAGGTTTTATAACACATTGTTTACAAGAAGCAAACAGAAAATGCAGGACAAGAAGCAAAATAACCTCAAAATATCCTATAACATCACTTGAATGCTTTCCCAATGGCCCCGAGTAGATGAGGCGCCCACCAGCTTTCAAGAGGATCAACTGAAAATATAGAGTACAAAATTATCGTCTATAAGTCAGAAAATCTTGAAGCCTATAAATATATCTCTTCGTCAATAAGTAAAAGCAACTATACAGCCCAACCTATAACCATAAAAGCACTCCTATAATTGTTTTACCTCATCAAATGCTTCGAATATGTCAATGCTTGGTTGGTGGATAGTGCAAACAATTGTCCTTCCTGTATCAACAACATTCTTCACTGCTCGCATGACAATTGCTGCTGCCCGGGCATCCAGACCAGTTGTAGGTTCATCCATAAAGATTATAGAAGGATTGGCAACAAGTTCGACAGCTATAGTAAGGCGTTTGCGCTGCTCCGTTGATAGACCACTAACACCGGGTATGCCAACTAAGGAATCCTTAATTTCATCTAGTTCAATTGTTTGAAGGACTTCATTGACAAATTCCTGATAAAACACGCAGCAGAAGTTTTACTATATGTTATCTGAATTCAAACAATGAACAGGAGAGCTACAGAACCTTACAATTTTAGTTTTTGAATTAATCTCGGAAGCCAGACGTAGCCAAGCAGAAAAAATCACAGATTCTTCTACGGTGATTTGGGGTGAATGAATGTCTGTTTGCTCACAATATCCTGAAACTCTAGCAAATGTTTCTTGAACCTTCGGATACCCACCAATTTTTATTTCCCCCTCAATGTAGCCGCTAGTTTTTCTTCCTGCAAGAACATCTAGAAGAGTTGTTTTTCCAGCCCCGCTAACACCCATTAATGCTGTCATGACACCGGGCCTTAGGGCACCAGTGACATCAGAAAGTAGTTGAAGTTTCTTCTCAGTAAATCCTCTTTCTCTCATTTCCTAAAACCAAAGAGGAAGAAGGGAACCATATAAATATCCAGCGGTGTCCAATATTATGATTGAAAGAGTGGATAACTTGATTACCAAAGGGGTGTCGACATAGTATTGCACATCCTGAAATGCTACCGTTAAAGGTTGAAATGGAAACACCATCCTGCCTGCTGATTAACATAAAGTACTAGTAAAAGCTGTGAACAAATTGGTATGCGACAACCTGAAAATTGATTAAGGAATTGAATTAACCTTTGTAAGATTCTCTATTAGCATTGGGCGAATTCTGCAATTTTTCCTCCACAAGTTCATCATTCAAGGAATCTTCACTTCTTTGTATCTTGGAAAATTTTTCTTGCGAAATTATAGCCCGTGATCCCATTGCTGCATTCATATTCAATCAGATGAACAGATTTAAATTTCTCTGACAACTCTTTAGTTAGTATATGACAACTTCCAAAAATGGTAACTTACGCTTCAAGAAACTCAAGGCCAAGGTAAAGCCAAGGTTAAAAAGTAAAGCAAATCCAAACAAGGCACCAACTGATATCCAGTAAAGATATCCATCAAAGTTCAGTCCGCGGCTTTCAAGTGTCTCTTGCCCTATTGTATTGTTTGTTGGTAGCATCTACAATTATATTAAGAAGCAAAAAGAGCAACAATTAAACAGTGCATTTGGCTAGTAAGAAGCAACATATGGACCAAATATGCAAATAGGACGAGGACTTTTGTATAGAAGAGTGAAACTACGAAGTATAAAGAATGTAGTAATCTTATCTTGTCAAACAAAATCCGGCTGAAAATTTAGAAACCAATCACTACTGCTGTGAGTACCTTTTGCCACCGAGGAGAAAGAAATTCGTTTAAAGAAAGACCTATTTCCCCATATGTAACAGGAGAAACCCAAAAACTCCACTGCAGCCACACTGGCATGGAGGCTGCATATAAATGATATAGCACGAGTTTAACCACCCATTTAGCTGACAATCCAAAATTCAAATTGGAGAAGGTATAAGTTGGCTTACGTTTCGTGATAATGAAGCCTCCAAATAGTAAGACAAATAATATAGCAAAGCTACCGGCTGTCATAGAAGCAACCATAGTCTGGAAGACTGATGCCAAGAGTCGAAACATGGATATTGATGTAAAATGCACAAAAAATAGTAGAATGAATTGACGAAAGAACCTGAAAAATACCGCAATCAATCAAATTCTAGCACAACCAAATGAGAGAATTCTGACTTTCAAATGAAACTCTTACCTCAAGACTTCTGGGCTGTAACCAATGACATAATATGTAATAGATGACCAAGCAAAAGATTCAACTAATGACAGAGGAACTTTCAAAATTGTGGCTGGAATTGCATATGCCCAAGCTGGGTAAAAGCACAATTCTTTCTGTTTGTAGAAAACTGCAAGCCTTGAAATAGTCATAGACAATTCTGGAATTCCATCTACAACAAGTATGATGAGTGAAAAGTACAAAGATCCCATGTAGTAATTTGCATGAAAAACATCAATATCCATCCGAGTCCTCAGGAAAACAGTCATTGTGATCATTGCAACAACAATAAGCTGTAAAAAAATAAATAAATCCATCAATTAAAGAATGCGACAGAAATTGAAGGTACAAAATGATTAGATTGAGGATGTAAGAATAAAAATTATCACCTGAGTGGTTTTAAATATATAGACAAAAGAATTTCTCTTCATTAGAAGAAGTTCCCTTGACATGCAAGCTTTGAATAGTTCCCATTTAGAAAGAGAGTACACACTGAAGGAAATTGCATTCTTGTGGCTTTTTGATTTATCATATGGTACTGAAAGTTCCTCATCAAGCTTCTTCCCAAGAGGAGATTCCTTAAATTTCCTACATAACATACCTACTGAAAAATACTTGTAGGGAAATTCATTGCGGAACCAGTATTGTGCTTGATCCTTACTGGATATGACCTACAAAGTTATCAAATAATCAAATTATGAAGTAATATAATTCAAGTGTGGAAAAGAAAAGACCGCAGGAAACTAAAATGCACTTGCCTCCTGGAGGAAATCAGCTACTCCTTTCCGCTCGGGACACCTAAATCCACAGTCCTCAAAAAATTCTAGAACATGATCCCTTGGTCCATGATATACAATCTTCCCTTCGGCCATTAAAATGATGTCATCAAAGAGTTCAAAGGTTTCTGGTGCTGGCTGAAGAAGTGAAATCAATGCAGTTGCATCTGTTATATGCACCATTTGTTGTAGACAAGCAACGATCTGATATGCTGTGGAACTGTCCAACCCATTTGTTATTTCATCCATAAATAGTGCTTTGGTTGGTCCAACAATCATCTCCCCTGCATAATCAATCAAAATTTGATCCTCGATAGTACGTCAAAACTCAAAATACTAATTATAATTCTTTGAATTAAAAATTTTTTGTTGGATTTACCCGTAGTCAGTCTCTTTTTTTGGCCTCCAGAGATACCTCTTCTCATGATATCTCCCGCCACGGTGTCAGCACATATGTCAAGTCCAAGAATCTTAGAAGGCACAGAGACAATGAACAGAATAACCAATGAAGAATTTGCATAGATAGAAATCAAATTAAAGAAATATTTTCACGTCTCAAAAGGAGAATTTACTTTCAAAATGTAATCTGTTTGAAGGGTACTTTGCACTCCTTTGGCAGAAATTGCCTGTCACAACAAGAATATATATCAGAATTGAATGTTACAAATTGGAGTGAAACAACACCGCCAAGATTTTAAATGTACCTTCATATAAGTATCAACATCAGGATCTGGAATAATTCCTGCCTCCTTCTCCTTTCTGTTGAGCTCCATCATAATCTCTGCATGCGCAGAACATGCATATCATTTTACTTGATCATTCACTATAGGACATTGTGAAAATGTCTATAAGTAGAACATCAATGAAAACTTGGGGCAAAAGCTACACCTTCTCGGCCTCCAACGCCCTGACAACGAGCAGAAAAGTCGAGAGTTTCCCTGACTGTCATTTCAGCTATGTGCAGGTCATTTTGGCTTATATATGCTGAAGTTTTCTGGGGGACGAATTCTTCTAGCTTGACTCCATTGTAGGAAACTTCGCCAATGACCTTTTCAAGAAAACAGTTCAGTTTTAGAATATTGCATACAATTGGGAAGCTTATATTTGTTACGTAGAAAACAATAGAGATGTCTTCTGATATCCCACAGTTAGCAAAGGCGAGCTTTCATAGGTTTAATCAGCTACTACAAGATTAAGAAAGTAAAATAGAGTGAAAATTGATTGTGTTGATCTTCAACAGAGTAGTATGTACTAAGGTAATTAATTACAGGCCATGATAAAGTATAAAGAGAAAATTTAAAACCTTCAGAGATTGGACTAGATTTCCTGAGAGAGCCTTTAAGAGGGAGCTCTTCCCACATCCTGGGGGGCCAAGAAGAAGAGTCATCCTGCAACATTTCTTCTATATTAATTAATGGCTTCAAAGCGAAATTGGTAGCCAAATCTTAAAAAATATATATATAATTTACCTTCCAGGTTTAATGATCCCATTGGCATCATTAATGATCTTTATCTTTGCTTCAAGTGAAATTGAACCTGAAAGACTTGGTAAGACCTTTAAAACAAGACCAGAAAAATATAAGATTATGTATCTGATTTCATCTCTAAAACTAATGTCATGAGAATAAGAAAATATGTACTTACAGAAAAAATGCTTTTAAATGAATTCCATAAAGTTGGTAGTGGCTTTCCATGAACAACCTCACACTTTGCCTCCACAGACAAATTCTTGTATCTCACCTCTATAATGGGCAATTTTACTCCAACCCTGCATAATTGAAGTCATGTTATTCAACAAATTGATGCATATATGTCTTCTCAGCCTGGCATATTTTGGTCAGGTGTTTACCGGGAGTCTAGATCATTTATATGAGGCCTTAGCCCAAAAACCTGTGGCCTAGATCATTTCTATGATAGCTTAGCTCGGAAATTTACATTACTGAAATGTGTTAGTTAAAGGTCTACCAAGAGTCTAGATCATATCTATGATAGCTCAGCCCAGAAATCTATATCCAACACAAGTTTGGAGATTTCTACTCCCATTTTTTTACTTGGGGTTTGAATAGTCTAGAGTCTACCAAGAATCTAAATCATTTCTAGATAGCTTAGTCTGGACATCTGTGCCCAACACAAGTTGCGCGATTTCTAGTCCCCACTTTTGCACTTGGGAAGAGAAAAATGAAGGCATTACAGCATCTAAGAACTGGAAAGTAAAATAAAAGTACTCTGCATACTTTTGCTTGCTTATGTAAGCACAATCATAGTTAACAGGAAAGGAAAACAGAATGCATACTTGTCAATTCTTCTTCTAATTTTCCGCAATAACTGAAGATTATCATGCTCAATATGTTTGATGAGTTTCTCAATAAACACATGTTTTTCAGCAGCTCCAAGCTTTGTAACGTCAATGACTTGTTTTCCTTCACTGTCAACCAAGTTTCCATCACCATCAATATCAAACAAAGAAAGTTTCAATCTTTTAGAAGATGGTAATCTCTCAATTTCAGCCCACAGCAAAGCATGAACAACTTCATCGTCTTCCTTCCTTGAGCTTACCACTGAGCTGCTTCTGAAACTTGACGTCTGTCTCCGGAACGACGATCTCAGGCTTCTTCCAATCTCTGCTAACTCAATCCTCAGGGACTCTATCTCATCTGTGCCAACCATTTGAGCCATTTTCAATGGCTTGGAGATCTCCAAATTCTGAAAACGAGTTAGGTGGAAGAGAGTTGTATGTGTGCGTATATATGTATATGTGTGTGTGTGTATTACATATAAAAGGTCGTAATTAATTGATGAAATTTGGATGAAGTAAGGAAATACATCATGCTTATGCTGAATGTACAAGGAACTTAGATCATGACAATGCTTTCCATAAAATATTTATGACAACTCAAAGTGTACAAGAGAATCCAAGAGCCCACACCCGCAGATATGTGATAGGGAAGGAGATATACGTTATAGTTGTTGATCGGTATAAACTCAATCTTGAATAAAGAAACATATATATATATATATATATATATAAAGCAAATCATTCTGAAGATTTATAAATTCAAGTTATTGTGCAGAGGACCTTGCTCTGTTGTTCATCCAATGCTAATCTGCATTAAAATAAACTGTGGTCAAAGTTCAGGATGGATTAAGGCATTTGTTTATAATTCATCCTATACTCAGGTTTCATTAAAATAATTTATGGATAATATCACACAATTTAAAACTTCTAATGCCAAAATTGAAAACAATATAAATTTTGAAACTTGATCACAAAATTTAAACTCGATGTGTATAATAATAATGAATGTTCAAAATTTATAATGAATTAACAACGTAAATTAATTATCAAAATTACGGGTGTTAATAAATAGGATTATAGATTTGCTTATTGCCAGCATGATCTAGCATTACCGCCACATGATATTGTGTTAATCAATGAGAAAAATCCCATTGAACACCATTATTCATGGGTTTTTTTTTTTCCAATTCAAAGAAAAAAAATATTAAATTTCTGCACATCTGCATATTCATAATCAAAGCTCCAGAATTTGTGGTGTGTTAGTCTAAAATGTTTCAAGAATATCAAAGCGTATAGGAACACTTTTCATGGACTCCAAAACTTCAAAACATATATGAACAAATGTTTAGGGACAGAATCAGGATTATATGCACACATGATGTAGTCAGATACATCTTACAGTTGAGTAAATTTCGTGACCATGAAAATCTTGTTCTCCCAGCAATGATGTTTATTTAAGAACCATTTTTCTCTTAGGCTTATATTTGTATACAGATACAAACTTTAGAGGTGCATCTCAGTATTTAGCTGCAGAGCGAATTTAATTGTCGTTTTTCTATTCCTTTTTATTGACTCCTCGTGGCTTGAAAAATTCATTTTATTTGCATGTACTACAAACTAAAGCCATGGGGCGGTAATAAATATGAATGTGATAAATTTTAACTACCCATAAAACTTGTCCAACAAACAAACTCATGAATCGCGATGCACTATTAATCAATGCAATCTTGTCTAGAAATTGGACATGTCAACAAAATATCAACAAAATATTGCAAGAAACAATTTTTTTTTTTTTTCTCTTTTGATTAATGGGGTCCCTAAACAGAAATGAAATGCTAAACAAGTTGGACGACATGCTAATATTGATGCAAGAACTTGGAATTGGTTGTAGAATTTGGAAGGAAAACATAGAAAAAAAACAAAGCATATAATTTAGTGATTTCATATTAGAGAAATATCAAGAATCTAAAACCATTAAATTATTGAGGAGAAAAACAGTTCATTGATGACAAACATTTGAAGCATAACTACCATGTGTTCTTAATATTTTGAATTTATTACAAACATGTCACGTCTCACATTGTTATCAGTTGAATCTAAATTATATGATATATAATTTAGATTCTCTTAACTAAATAGATGTATTTTGGTTTGTAAAGTTCAAAGTCAAATCCGTAACTTTGTGTACTTAAAGCGAACAATATATTATTCTACTTAATAGTTATGAAGTATAGAGTGTTACATATGGTATCAAGCTATATCAGGCCATAATAAATCCATGATATACAGCATACCCAAAACGAACAATATCATGAAAAATATTTTGATATATTATTCTACTTAGTAATTGTGAAATCTGGATTGTTCTACTAAGTAGTTGTGAACTCTTTCTACTTAGTAATTGTGAAGTATGGGGTGTTACATATAGTATCAAGCTATATCCGGCCAAAACATATCCATGACATACTGCATGTCCAAAACGAATAATATTGTGAATAAAATATTAATATATTATTCTAATTAGTAGTTGTGAGGTCTAGACTGTTGCATATGGTATTAAGACAAAACAATCTGCAACATATTATATGCCAAAAATGAATAATATCTATTTAATAAATGTTAAGCCTAAGTCATTACATGTGGTATAAGAGCCAATCCGCAATCTAATATATAGATGTTTTGATTTGTGATATGTCTTTTAATATGTAAATATTTTGTTTGGCCAAAAAAGTCATTTGATAGGTTCGAGACTAAATACATAACATCTATTATTTTAATTAAATTAGGAGATTATTTAAATTTAATTTTTTCTAAGCTATTACATATAGTATCAAAATAACTCACAATCTTATGTGTAGATATTTTAGTCTGTAATATTAAAACCAGATTAATCTGTGACATATTGTGTGCCTAAAATAAATAATATTTATTTAGTAACTATTAAATTTAGGTTATTATATATGGTATTAGAACTAACCTACAAATATGATGTGTTGATGTTTTAATAATCTGTTATATATCTTTTAATATGTGAATATTATATCTTATCAGAAAAGTCATTTGATAGATTTTAGAAGTTGATTGTGTGATATCCATTATTTTAATTAAATTAAGAGATTATTTGAATTTAATTTTTTAAAAATTTAAAATTTTTAAACGTACATGATGATAAGATATAATTGTATTTTTGAAAGAATTTAATTTTAAATAAAGATATTTATTTATTTTATTTTGTTATTTTTTTAATCAAGTATAATCATATTAATTAAGATTTTATTTTTATTTATTTTCTTTTTCTTTTTCTTTTTCAAGCAAAATATAGATACGTTTTTGTTTTTTTCACTCTATCACATCTGTGCCAACCAGTTGAGCCATTTGCAATGGATTGGAGAGCTCAAATTATGACAACTACTAAGGTGGAAGAGAGTTGTACACGTGTATACACATGTATTACATATAGAAGGTTTAATTAATTGAAGAAATTTTGATGAAGTAAGGAAATACATCATGCTTATGCTGAATGCATAAGGACGTTGACAATGCTTTCCAATGATAAACTATTTATGGCAAATCAAAAGTGTACAAGAAAATCCAAGAACTCACACCCCCCACAGTTGTTGATACGTTACATTACAGTTGTTGTTGATCAATTCAAACTCAATCTTGAATAAACATATATATATATATAGCAAAATCGTTATGAAGATTTATAACTTCACACAGTCGGCCTGACTTTTTTATCCATCCAATGCGAATTTCCATTAAAATAAAAAATAAACTGTGGTCAAAGTATGGATGTGGTATATTTTAACTACCCATAAAACTTGTCCGATAGGCAAACTCATGAATCGCGATGCACAATTACTCAATAAAATCTTGTCTAGAAATCAGACATGTCAACAAACAATATTAATAAAATACTACAATAAACAATTCCTTTTTTTTATTTCGTTTTGATTAATGGGGTCCGATCCCAAAATAGAAATGAAAAGCCAAACAAGTTGAACAACATGCTAACATTGATGCAAGAACTTGGAATTAGTTTGTAGAATTTGGTGGGAAAACATCAAAAACAAAGCACATAATTTTGTGGTTTCTGATTAGAGAAATGTCAAAGAATCCAATAAGCATCAAATTACTGGGAAAAAAGCAGATCATTGATGATAAACATTTGAAGCATGACTACCACGTCTTGTTGTTTTTTTGTATATTGTAGAAACTCTTGCAACACCAGTTGCTTGTCCGTTTCATAATCTCCACAATTTCATTCTTCATAAATAGTAATGGCAAACTCACAAATGCATGATGGTTTCAACAAATATGCCATGTCAACTAAAGGTCCTGTCTAAATAGTTTGGTTATTTATTTATAAGTTGACGTTGAACTAATTGCCATAGAATTTTCAAAGCAATACAGCTATCCAATCCAATTTAATTGGCTGCAAACATTAAAAGCAGAAGTGGCCCTAAATTTGTACATTTGGACCCACACCACTTCTTGCCTTGTAATTTTTGCTTTTCCCTTTCCAGCTAGGCAGGGATACATTATAGCTTGACTGTATTCTTCATGAAATACTCAAATGCATTATGGCAATTTCTTTTCTTTTAATGAAGGCAGATGGAGCGCATTTGGTGTTCTCCCATCAAACAATCTTTAAGTGCTACTTAATTCTGTACACTCCCAATGATTCGGGTTCTTCTTCACAACACCAATTTCATACACAAATAGATCATCTTTTCATCCACAGATTATATGGAAAATTTAAGAAAAGAAAAGGAAAGAATAATAGACCACATCTCAACCCTCCACCCTCATTCCCTAGATATCGACAACTAATAGGAAAAAAGCAAACCCCAAGAATTTCAAGTAGTAGGAAAAAAAAATTGTAAGAGTTAACCCCCCAACCTTCCCCATCCGATTACCCAACCCGAAAATGATTTGTTCGTTCCAGTTATATTCGCTTGCTCTCTGACCTTGAACCTGGATAATCACTTTTCTGTGTCAGAATTTTCTTTCTGGGATTCGATCTCTATGCTGGTTCCTCCCTGAGTTCGTCGGTGTCTTCGATCCTGAAAATGGCAAGTTTTGTTTAAATTCAGCAAGAATGCGGCGTATGATTAACTTGAATATAACAGAAAGAGCATGAGCTAAATAAATGGCTGAAAAAAAGTGCAAACTGAAAAATCATTTGATATGATACGCCACAGTTGCATGGTGAAAAACAAGAGAACACAATTTTAATTGTTCAATGTCAGCATCATACCAAAGATTTTAATTTTAAGAAAGAAATTGATAGGGAAACAAAACGAAAAGAAATGAAAATGAGAAAACTGAGTTAACACCAACTTTGTAGAAGAGAAAACGGAGTCAATAATGACAGAAACAAAGCCAGAAAAGCTCACAAACGAGCAAAGCTGCAAGAAGTGTATATCCATAAATTTTTGAACTGTATAAAGACTCATTGTAATTATCATATGCATATTTAAGATAAAAAGATTAAACTAACCTCTCTTGCTATAGGATACTCCTCGGACTCGAGCATGCGCACTACTTGGCCCATTTTGGGTCTTTTTTCTGAATCTGGATCAACACACCGCAATGCAGTCAAAAGTGCACGTTTCAGAGCTCTTGTCGATGGCCTTACCTCAATGTTTGGGTCCACAACTTCCTCTGACCGCCTGCTTCCAACCATCATTTTCAGCCAATCAACCAGATTTACCTGCAAGAATTATGATTTCATGTTAAATATAACTCGGGATACTGTTCATGTTAAAAAAAAAAAACTATTAAGGTCGTTACATTTTAAAATTACAAGGATATTAAGATATTTTAAGTTATTATGAGCATATTAAGATTCTCAGTTATCTTTTCAAGGCATAATGATGTAAAGGAGCAGTTGTGATTTAATCAATAATAAACATTTGATTCTCAATAATGCACTTGCAAAAACCAAAATCAAACTTGAGTAAGATGGGAAACTTAACGGACCCATTTGCAACTAACTGATTTTGAAATTGTCAGAGAAAAAAAATAAATATCTCAATAAAGTGGAAATACTGATTTTGCTGTACATGATGTGACTGCACAATTCTATTCCCTAGCAGAAGTGATACAAAATATATGCATAGATATATATCACAACCAATACATTCTGAAAGCGAATGTGAAACATATATGAAATCCTTTCCCTCTCACCTAGGAACAGATATAAACCAAGAGATGTAGAGTCAGCAGTCAAAATCATTTACCCATAACAGAACTAATGCAAAAGTAGGCTCAAGTCATTGCACAGATGTGGACGCTTTCATTTGTTTTTCCCATAGTGTACATGTTGGATTTAAATATGTAAAAATTTAGTAATTTATATACAGCCAGTAGAGCAGAATATGCATGGCATTTGAACTTGCCTCCGGCGACAAAGGATAAGTTGAGACTGAAATAAAAAATGGCAAAATTGCCGACAGTAAAAGGATTGGCAAAATTCATTTTCCGGAAAACAGTTCTTAGATTTCAATGACTAGACAAAGCCACACACACACACAACCAATGGAAAAGTAGGCTCAACTCATTGCACAGAAGTTGATGTTTTCATTTGTTTTTCCCATCGTGTACATGTTGGATTTAAATATGTAAAAATTAAGTAATTTATATACAGCCAGTAGAGCAGAATATGCATGGCATTTGAACTTGCCTCCAGTGACAAAGGAAAGTTGAGATTGAAATAAAAAATAGCAAAATTGCCGACAGTAAAAGGATTGGCAGACTTTATTTTCCAGAAAACGGTTTTTAGATTTCAATGATTAGGCAAAGCCACACACACCTACGTGCGCATGTGCGCGCACAACACAAGAGACAGACAAGCAGACAGGCAGATGGCCCTACCTGCAACATAGACATCGCTCTTAATACAAAATATACCAAAGAGGGCCCAAAACTGAGAAAGGGGCAAAACAGTAGAAGTCAAGTTAAAGATGGTGATCCTATCCATATTTGGATTAAATCTCCATGTAGCAACTGCCAAAAGCAGAAATCGTGAGGCATGGGTTGTTTTCTGACAAGGTTACTTTTAAAGTAAGTCCGGTCACTCATGAAGTCAGGAAAATGAATCGTGTGCTTAAGGAGATATAATGTGGGATACAGCATAAGCAACTCCCAGAAACAGCAGGGTAGAATATAATTAAACTCCATGCAATACAGCACCAATCGTTCACAGTCGTTAGAACCTTCAGTTCAACTACAAGTTCTGATTGTTTGCCTTAAGGACTCAATTTTCCAACTCATTCAATGGTGTTAAAGACAACAAAGTAAAAGAAGTTAGCAGTTAATCAAACCACGTAGAATCACTTTTTTCCCAACTACAAACCTAGTATTGCAGTGAATAAAGCCAAAGCAAACAATATGTGTCATGTCAAGTTAATTTAGATCATGGATTAGCCACAGGCATGTTATTATAACAAGATGCAAAGGAGATGCAAATCACAAGATATCAGCTAACTCTTGAGCACCATAGAGTAACTACCATATTCAACCGAAGTTACACTATTGAAATTTGTTGAATATCTATAATTTGAAGATCATACTTTCAGAAGTTCAATAAATTTTCTAACGTGTATTAATGCGTACCTCATGAGTAGGACGACCATAGTCTACAGGATCTCTTCCTGTAATTGCCTCCAAAAGCACAACCCCAAAGCTGTAAACATCACTTTTTTCATTCAATAAGCCAGTATTTGCATACTCTGGAGCCACATATCTGGAAAAAATTTCGGCCAAAAAATAGATGAAGTTATAGATAAATACTCCTCTATGAATCAACAATAAGACATATAATGACAAGATGACAAAAGAAGCAAACGATTATTGACACATGTTTTGTCCGAAATTTGAAAACATACTTACCCAAATGTCCCCATAACTCGAGTTGTGACATGACTTTTCCCAGCACCTAACAACTTAGCCAAGCCAAAATCAGAAACTTTTGCATTGAAGTCATCGTCAATCAAGATATTGCTTGATTTAATGTCTCGGTGAACCACTTTTGGCTCAATGGCTTCATGCAAGTAAGCAAGTCTGCAAGAAGTATATCACATCAAATAAGAACTAGAGAGCTAAAACCAGTGTAAATGAATTTACTTACGCCTTAGCTGTGCCAAGAAGAACCTTAATACGGGCCTCCCAAGTAAGATATCCATGCTGACGCATAGCCCCATGAAGCCATTGTTCTAAGTTTCCATTGTTGACATACTCATAAACCAGTATCCTGTAATTATTGTTATCATAAATTAAAGCATACGGTTTTCGCTAAGTAGTAGCTCGACTTATATTTAGATGATGAAGAAAGATTTTTTTTCATTTTTCCCATTAGAAGCTAGGTAAATTGTAATTAAAATAGATCATTGCAAGTGTAAAACACTGAAATTTATGGCCTAGAACAACACAAGTAAAAGAAAACAGAACCTTTGTGTTCCTTCAATGCAATAACCAAGAAGTCGAACCAAATTCTTGTGGCGCACATGACCAATGGCTTCGACTTCCACTCTGAATTCTTTTTCTGCCTGGCCCCTGAAGAAATAAACTCAAGAAGTTCAAGTAAAGAATAACACACAGGAAGAAGAACAAACTAATCATAATAAAATTACGCAATTAAATGGTAAATATCATGAACTCACACATTGTTGAGGATCTTCTTAACTGCCACCGGAGTCCCATTGATCAAATGTCCGCGATAAACAACTCCATATCCCCCCTCACCAAGGACATTTTCCTTTGAAAATCGATTAGTAGCGAGTTCAAGGTCCCGTAACGTAAACCAATGGCCCCATCCCAAGTGAGAAAACTCAGGCAGACCAACTAGAGGAGAAGGAGCAGTAATGGGATATGATGAAGAAGGCTTATACACAGTTACAGTACCTGAATCTTCCCCCGATATAGACCCTCCATCTTTATCTGCATGATGGAACGAACCAGACTGGCTACTGTTATCTCCATTCTTCCCCTTTCCCATACCCAAATGAACCATAACCTTATCTGAATCTTTGTCACTGGATTTGTCATGAATGGTGAGAAGTATTCCATCGTGCGGAACAAACTCATTTGTTGATACTTGTTCCACCCTAACTTCCTTAATTTCCTTAGAAACAGTTGGGATTTGGCTAAGGGGAAGGTTGTTTGTAGCTCTTCTCGATTTCTTCCTTGACGTTAAGCAAAAAGATAATATGGAGAGAATAATTATGATGAATAATGCAACAGAAATTCCAATTACTTCCCAGACCTTAAGTCCAAAAATAGCTTTCTTGGATAATTCGGCATTAAGATCGTTGGCCATATTTTTTCCTATTTCAGATTTCCACAACCTACATAATTGACATAAGAGAGAAACAAAATGCAAATTCATTAAAGCAAAATCTACATTGAACTCATTTTCATATTATAAAGTCCGTCCAGCATTTACAATTTTTCCACATGAAGCTAACAATACCCAGAAGCACGAACATCCAAATTATAATTGTCAATCTAAGCATCTCAATTTCCAAATAAACAGATCATGCAACAAACCAGATAAAATCAGAAACAATAACATTTTAGATAATAAATTGGCATTAAAAGGAAAACCACAAAAAAGAAAGCAAATTGTTCAGGCTATTACCTTCCTGTGATAGAATTCACCAATAACAGCCTTCAAAATGCAGATCTTTGAAACCCTTTCGCCATAGCCAGTCCTCAGACAAACAAAACTCACAAAAACTCAGATCTCAGACAAAAAAGAAAAGAAAAAAACCCATTTCAAATTTGAGAAACAAAAACAAGCCCGGTTGAGAAAAACACCAACTTTATGATATATAGCCAAAAAAAGACTTGATTTTTTTATCTGGGTGATGGGTGAAAAAGCCAATGTGAGCCCAAATCTAAGCTGGGAAAGAGCTTTCTCACACCAGCAGTGATAACCCTCCCTAAAAAGCCAAAACCAAAGGCAACAAAAATGACACGAAAAAGCTTCCTGTATTTGTACCAAAGAGTAAATGGACATAGAAAATATTGAAAATGCTTTTGTTGGTGGTGGTGTTGAGGTTTTTTATTTTTTATTTTTTTTCTGAGTGGTGGGGATGAAACAAAGAGAAAGAAAGAGAAGAAGAAGAAGAAGAGATGGAGTTATCAGTAGTGGGTGATGAGTTTACACGCCTTACACCACACTGCATTTACCATTTGTAAAACACATAACATACAGTAAAACAGAATCATGAATTGACGGGAAAATTGCAAAAGTTTTCTTCTTCGAACTTTTTTTTTTCTTTGTAATTATTTTGATTTGCTTTGAAGATGACTGATTATCCGTCAGTAATTTACTTCTAACTTTTTCTCTCTCTATTTTCCTCTAATTTTCTGTCAAAATTAAAAATATTTTACCCAGAAAATAATCAAGCGGGAAAATAAAAATGGGTCTGCTGTATTTAATAGTATTGCCAATAAGAACATAGTTTATCAACCTGTATCAAATAGGTCCCAAAGTCTATTGAAATAACTTAAATACCCCGTTAAAGTTAATGTTATGATATTAAATTTAATTAAATTATTAAATTTATTGGTCAAACACCTCATTTATGATATTTTTAAAAAAGAAAATGATGGTTATGATGGTGGGGAAGGAAGAGGTGAATTTATGAATCACCAAATAATTCTTTGGCTGGTCAAATGAACTCAATAATTTGTCTTGTCTTTTCAGTCTCTAACATTTATTTATTTACTTAAATATTACAATTAACACTCTATTTTTGGAAAAAAAAAATTCATATTACAAAATATAAGACTTTATTTAATTCAAGTTATTATTTGGAATTAAAAAAATTACTGTTATTATTTTTATTCAAAAAAATTTTACTCATCTTAAATTATTAATATTTATTTTTAAATAAATAAAATTAGATGTGATGATCTAGATGTAGGGGTTCTAGGCACCCTATGTTATTAATAGGCTTAGCTGCTTCCAACTTCATCAAAACTGTGACCTACCCCACTTTTATACATAAATAATTATTTAATTAAGTTGGTGAGAAGTGCTGTAGAGTACAAGTTTATGTGATATTATGAATACATTTTTATAGCAAATATTTAATGAACCAACTTCTCTTCTCCTTTCTTAAAATTGTACATATGCTCCTTTGCTTTGAGATCCACTCACCATCCATCCTCCTCCAATTATAATTTCAGAAATTTATGAATATTATTTTTTATAAAAATATTAAAAATATTTAATAATTACTAAAAAAATATTATTTATAGAAATATTTTTACATATTATTTTTAATATTTGGTAAATATAAATTTAAAAAAAATAGACAGTATCTCTCAACAATAATACTATTATATTTAATTGTTAGTTGATTAATTAAAATAATTTTGTATATATAAATTTTATATATTAATAGTATTTTTTTTTTTTACATACTTCTTAAGGTCTAAAATGTTAATAAGAAAGTATATTTTTTAAAATCATTTTTACATATATTTATTAAAAAAAATTTAAAAATAACTATTAAGAATACTTCCTGATTAATTTTTAAAATCTCAAAAAAATACGTAAGTATATTACAAATATGTAAAATTTATATACGCAATGTTATTATAACCAAAAAAAAAAAAACATACATCACGTGTTTTGTAAAAAGATATATTAAAAAATTATTTAATTATATATTTATTTATAAAAATAAAAATTAAATTTTAAAATTTAATACGATCAAAATTAAAAGTTTAAATCTCTTGTATTAGTTTCGAGAAATTTTTTTTATTAAATTAATTAAAATATATTTTTTAATTAAATTATTAAACACCATTTCTTTTTATTTACTTAATTAAATAATATAAAAATTTATCTAAACAAGTCTTCTTACTACTTCATTGATCAAAAAGAAAAAAAAAACAAAGAAAGAACAAGAAAAGACCTATCAATCAATTGTGGGGTAAAAGGTAAAAGTCTTAAAGATCATGACTTCCTTTTAAGGATTTTGCCTTTTTTTATTTTTGTTTCAATCAATAGAGGACTTATTCCAAATTTAAATTACTCAGTTAACATAACCAATCTGGCTTAAATTAAAGTCAGTGAAAAAGTAGCCAGAAAGTAAATTTAAGACAATTAATTATTAGACATTAAAATCAGAGAAGGCATTGTAGGATTCAGTTGAAAAGTGGTCTCTACTTTTTTTTAAAAAAAAAAAAAATCTATTACTTTTAATAAAACCATATAAAAAATGATTGCTCCCCCATCTCAATTACAACTACAAAATTAAATGCAATATTTTCACCTCTATTAAAATAGTTGCACATGTTTAATGTACACCAAAAATCACTTTTGTTTCCAATTAGCTAGTTTGTAATCACAATTTTACTAACTTTTTTTTAATTAAAATCACAAATTTAAAAAAACCATTGCATTTTCATCCTAAATATAATTTTTAATTTTAAGAACATGAAATTATATCGTAAAGATTATATGAAGTATAAGATGTTAATCAATTGATTGATACTTATTTTTTTATTTATTTTAAAATTTTCTTGATAAATTTCACAATTACATACTTCAATTTCATTTATTAAAAAAAAAACTAAATACATAACTTCTAAATGAAACCTAAAAAAAAAATTTCTTGATAAATTTTTTTACTTATTATGTGTATATCTATTTTTTTTAAATTAGTTAATTTATGATTAAAGTAATAAAAAAGAAAGATAAGTGTGTATTTTTTATAAAATTTGTTATAAAATAAAATTATTATAAATTTTAAAAGAGTTATATAATAAAATTTTATATTTTTATAATATTATTATAATAAGAGTATTTATTAGTTAAATAAATTAAAATATAAAAAATTATGATATCTTAATTGATTTTAGGTTAAATAACTTATGATAGGGAATTAACTTTATTTTGACTAATGGTCAAGTATTTTTTTTATTTTTATCCTAACTAGGAATCTATCTATCTCTCTAGGTTGTATTATGATTGCTTCTTGCATTCAAAGGGCAACCCCATGAAAACATTGTTGAGTGATTTTATGATCACCCAAATCGTTCAAACTTGACTAGTCCATTTCCTACTTAATTATTGAATTTATGATTTTCTTTTTATGAACCCATCTAATTAAATCATAATTATGCTACAGACACATTAATTTAAAATTAATCAATTATAAAACTAATGAAAAAAAATTACAATACATCATGTAATTTCATTAAATGATTCCAACAACCCAAAAAAAAAACAACAACAACAATTTTATAAGTGCACCAACTCATAGATAAAATCATTGTCATAAGAATAAGTCTTTCTCTAACATTGTAACTCAAATCTTGATGTCCATATTGATGAGAATATTCGACGACATTGAAGATTTTGATATTGATATTCATATGAAATATCATCAAATAGATGGTATATAGATTTAGAGTAATAATAATAATAATAATGATATACATGATGTATTATATAGATTAAACGTAAAACTGATAATATGTTTTTTTACCTACGTGTGAATCTAATCGATGTTATATTTAAAAAAATAATACATTTGATCTTTAAGGCAAGACTCTTAAAGTATTTATTATATAAAATTTTAAAAAATTTAAAAATAAAAGTTTTTAATCACTGTATCATTCAATTAAAATCAATGTTATTTATACGGTATTTTATTCACCATTTATTATATTATTGATATAACTTATTATTATTATTTTTTATATTACAAGTTCAACATTGCAAGTTGCATACTACTTTGATTTTTATGGCATCACTTGCTACATTTTAAGTTGTATAGAGTACTATCTTGGTCTTGTGGCTATTTTTTCTTTCACTTTCAATCAAATTAAGCAGCCCGTGACAGACAAAGAGTTCAAAAAAATTAAAATATAAATAAATGAATGTGCAATTGAATGCAAAGATTCCGGTGATTATGAAAGCAATTAATCCGTCATTAATTACGGCAAATTAAGGCAAGTAAATGCAATGATTAAATTTGCATATAAGAATAATAACAATTAATTAATTGAATGCATGGTTATTCAGAGACAAGTCAAACAAGTCAAATGCCCTAATTAAGGGAATGTGGGCCCGATGTAACATGGTTATTATATTCTGCAATCATTCTTTCTTTATATAATACAATTGAGAGTTGTTATTAAACTTTTATAATAGTATAAATATAGAAAAACATCCGATACTTCTAAAATTTTATATAATTTTTTTATATTAATTATTAAATTTATATATTTTTAATAATTAAAATTAAATCTACCATATATATTAATTATAAAAGTCAAATTTAATATTTTTTTTGATCACCAAGCAAACGAAACATGTATATAAATTATATTATAAGAAATTACATAAAATTTTGAGACTCTAATTCTTTTTTTATACATATATATATATATATATCAAATATAGTAAAATTTAAAGAAAAAAATTACAATATATACAATATGATGTTGTAAGTATGACCTAATTTTGTTGTAATCGTACAAAAAAAAAAAAAAAGATTGGCATGTTTTGAAAATGAATACGTTGGTTAGCCTTTGTAATGCTTCAAATCATGAAAATGAAACTCTAACAATTAAGATTTGAAAGATATCCTTCCTTCCCTTTGGTTTAACAAAACAAATATAAATATAAATATACATATTGGATTAATTTGTTTCGTTGCTTAAACTAATCATATTTTATAACCCAATTATTTTATTATTGAATTATAAAAATTTGATTCTCCAAATATTTTAATTTTTTTCTTGAAAATAAAGATATTGTTTATCTATTTCTATCAAATAAGTCCATAACTTCCATTAATCTGATTGAAATATCTTTTCATATGATTTGGATGTTGTTATCACTATTAATCTTGTTTGTCCATTTTTTTCAAAACCGTGTGTTAATAGGACAATTTGCAAAATAAGGTCAATTTTGATTAAGGGTTTGTGATAAGATTATGATCTGAGTGGGGCCTTTGGGTTTTGTTAGTAGCTCTCCTTCAAGTGTTAATCAAATTTCAAATGGAAGCATAAGTGTCAACAAATTGATGTTATTAATGTTGGCTACAACTTTAATTAATTAGCCACATTAATCATATGAGAAAATTGTTTGAGATTTTTATGCTTAATGTTTGATTTGTAAAGTTTAGAGTCACATAATTTAATTCCATGCATTAATTGAGCATTCTATGTTATTATTTTTATAACGTACAATGTTATACTAATAACTTTAGTCATCGATGAATGATATTATTATTTTTTAAAATAATATACATAAATATTTTTTAAAAATATCATATAACGTTGGTCAATAATATATTGTTAAATCAATTAGATTGTTTGAATATGTTCAAATAAAATTAAAATTAAAAAAAATTAAGAGGGTCTCTCCAATATTCTAACAATTTATTTTTTTCTATATTTAATTAAAAAAATAAAAAAAAAATAAGTATCCCAAATGGATACTTATGTGCCCCTAACAAAGAGCAATAGTGGGTAAGATGGCAATATCCAAAAACAAAAAATCCACGCAATTTATTTGTAATTTAGGCATGGAATTGCAATTTAAATGTCTAATCAAAAGGATTATATGAGAATTAAAAATTTCAAATTGCATCAAAAATGTCTAATAAAAATAATTTAAATTGTAATTAAATTTTCAAAATTTTACTTTTAATATAAAGATAAAAGAACCAAATAAAAAAAAAGTGATTTAGATCTTTTTATTAATGCATATAGATTGTGGGTCATCAAAATCTTTTTAAGGATTTTGGCTTTTACAAGATTGACGGTGGATTTGACAAATGAATTTACATTTATTGCTAAAATTAAGGTTCATTCCCTCTTCCATGATTAATCGCGACACTTTATAACAATTTTTTTGGCATTACTATGGATATTGTTATCACAATGAATTTATTTGTTTTAAGTCCCAATCTATTACTATAAGTTTTGTGGTATTCATCAAACATCAAATTAACATTACAATCAAACCCACAAATTATTGAGAAAATATTTTTAGGGGCGGGCAACTTTAGTTTGCATCCAAGTTTTTAACCGATTCAAAATCATTAGTTTTAATAAAAGACAAATTGATCAATATTAAATCGACAATTATCAATTTGAATCGGTTTAATTTATCAATTTAAATTTATTAATATAATTATGAGACTTAATTTAATTGAAAAAATAAATAATAATTATTTGAAAATTTTTAATAATATTCATAAAAATATTTATTGTCTTTTTTATTATTTCATTCCATTTTTGTTTGTAACAAATTAGCTATCTAATTTATTTTATAAAAATTATAAATTTTTTATTACCACCCAATAACTATTCTATAGAATTATATCTTTTTTTTTCTTTTTTGGTCACCAAGCAAGGGAAACATGCATATAAATTATATTGAATATGAAAATTTAAGGCAAGTATTCTCATTAAAGCACCAAAATTTTAAAAATTATATAATATCAATTATTATTATCTTTTATATTAATAAAAGTCAATACAAGTAAATAAATTAGATTATAAACCTTTTATAAATTCTTTAGTTTAAAAAATAAATTAGATGATTGATATTACAAAATTAAATATTTTATTTTTATAAATTAGATGGATAAATTTTTTAGTTATATAATTTTTGTAAAATACAAAATTAATATAAAAAGATTATTTACTCTTATTATTTTTATATAAAATATTTTAAATTTAATATTTTTAAATCTATCAGATTGGTTTGGTTTGACTGATTTAGATTTAGTTTCATCAAATGAAAACTGATCCAATATATTTTTAAAATTAATTTGGATAGATTTAGTTTAAAATCTACCTAACCGTAACTTATAATTTACAGTTCACATAAAATAAAATTATTAAATATCAAATATTAATAAAAAGTGAATGATAAATACTAACCATTAAATAAAAATTAATATATTAATCATGACATAAATGGTCAATAATTATTTAACATGTGGGACAATTATGAATTACTGGTATATAAGAAGAGATGTAAATTTTACATTAATTATATACAAAAAGGGTGTTGTATTTCTCTAAACATAGAATTGGGGAATATTGTTCTTTTTTTTATATTAATTTTTTTTTTTAAAAAAATTTGTTGAATAATAAGCTGAGGATCACTGATGGGTCTAAACAATTTACCAAGGCCAGCCCAGCCCACACATTAAGGCTCAATTCAAGTGAGGTGGGCCAAAATAAAAATGATATTTAAGCTGATAGATTCAACTTTTCAAATAATTTATTCAGAATATAAACTAATTTTAAATAATTTATTTTAGAATTTTCATATTAAAAAATTTTATATAATGCTAGCACATTTTAAATGAAAAAATCAAGGATTTTTATTATAATTAACTTTTAATTTTATCATTCTTTAACTATTTTTTTACTTTTTACTTTTTAAATTTTAATTTATTATCATTTGAAACCTGTATCACTCTCTATTGGTATGTCATATATGATATAAATTGAAGTTTGTAATTAATTATTTTTGAACAATTACAATTACTAATACTAACAATTTTTTAACTTAAAAATAAAATTTTTAATTTGAATTAAATATGTAAACCAAAGGAGTACAAGACCAAATAATTGATAATTATTGCCTATTTAAAAGAACATGCTTATTTATTTAAAAAAATCAAAAGAAAATGATAAAAGAACATGCTTATTTAAAAAAAAAATTTAGTAAAAGAAAAATGATAAAAGAGAGAAATCTTAGATTTGGATGAGAAGTTTTCTGTTTAGGATTTTGTTTTTGAAATTCAATTTTTTTTTTAAATATGTATAACTACAAATTGAGACGAAAAGTGATAGATTTTATATGGGTAAGAAGATTGTAAATATGGTAATTAGATAAGGAAAATATTCAAATATAATTTAAAGTATTTTTTATATTCAAGAATTAAAAAAGAAGAAAAGATTAACCTTCTATATTTCCATAAAAAAGTATGAAAATATTTATATATTAGAAAAATAAACGACTTAAATTCTTGAATGACATAATTAAGTCGTAAATTTTTCTATTAATATCGAATGTTTAGTGCTTCCATTTCACAGGAGTTGTGGCTTAAAAACCTCAACACTTTAATTTGAAAAAGAAATTTTTGATGTGTTACAACTCTATTTCAATTTGTCTTGCAATTTTTTTTTTTTTGATCTCTTAAAGAAAAAAATTCATATAATATCATTAATAAGAAAGACAATGGACCAATTCAGTCTAAAATTGCTACGCGAAGAGGCCAAGTTAGAAATAAAAAAATTAAGAGATCAAAATATTAAAAACAATTAAGGTTAATAGGCCAAATTTTTAAGAACATTTTATAAATTAGGGGTTAAATATTTATTTCTTTAAATTGAAAAGTAAAAAGTGTTAAGAAAATCAAAATTAGTAGCTAAATATAAAATAATTATAAAATTTAGAGTTAAATATATATTCAATTTTTAAAATTATAGTTTTTAAAATTAAATAAGTATAATTTTTAACCTAATTATAAATATTTTATATTTAAATTTAAAAATTTTTATTTTGTCCCTTCAACTAGGAGTGTGCATAAATTTTGAATGAGGAATCGAACTTACTTGTTGGATTCTAAAATCAAAACTGATTCTTTTATGTTTAATTCGATTTTAGAATTGAAACTGATTTTTTTATATTCAATTTTGTTTCTAAGAGTAAGGAATCAATTTTTTTTTTTTTTTATAAAGATTTGGTTAAGGTTATTCCTCCTATAAAACCAAAACAAAGTGAGCTACATATTGGAATCAAACATCAATGACTGAATGTATGCAAAGGTATAATTATAAAGTAGGGTAAAAATATAATATTGTGATTGTTAGATTGTACTTCATCGAAGGAAGGTTTAAATAAAATTGTAGAATACAAAATAGTATTGTTACATTGTTTGTATAAGTGATAGACTTGATGTTATTGTGGATTTTAATTCTCAACTTGTTCTGCTCTTGTTCTTTTAATTTGTTTGTCAACTCGTGCTGCAATTCCAGTCAGTCGGCAAAGCTTTTCTGTGGATGCAAATGGCATTTTCTTACTATTACCCTTCTCGACTATCCATTTGTTGTGTTGGTTTACATTATTCATCACCCATATACTATAACTAAAGCCTCAGGTGGGTGAGATGGATTTTCTAAAATGTAAGCTTAAGCTAATCCATATTGTGTTGGGTGAGATGCATAGTTAATATTCTTGAAATTATAAACTTTGGATCTGTGTATGTCTGTGCAATAATCACTCCTGTGATTAGAAAGATCACTCAGTTCCTCGAATTATTAAGCTGTGCTTGTTCTTGCTTTTTCTTGGATCCAATCTATATTACTTTGCTTTCCTTTCATGCCTGTATCTTAAGAGATGTGGATAGACTTCCAATTTTATAATCTCGAAGCTAATAGTTTGATCTCAGAGCCAAAGGGGTAGGAATGCTTTCGTCTGCCTTGCCTGCCCCCCACCATCTCTTAGATCATATGTGGAGTACATTTTGAGGGCATCTTATTTCAAGAAAGAGATGCGAGATAAATGGTATCCCTTACTCAGAAGAAATTGTACGAGAAGGCTTTGTAGAAATTGCTACATATTTGTTGATTTATATGATACGAGATATTGTTGGACATTGAGATTGAGAACCCCTTTATTTTGCACATAAAATAAACCCATAAAATATTACACATGAAAAACATGACACTTAGTAGAATAAATTCAGAAAATGGCCGACAATTAATAAAAATCTCTTTAATTTGTTAATCTATAAAATATCATTTAGTATTGGAGTGCTACTTAGTTGCCCAATTTTTTTTTTTTTTAATTTTTAAGAGTTCGTAACTTTTTAAAGTATAATTTTATCGAATTTAATGTTAAATTTAAAAATAAGTTAAATATAAAAATTTCAGCAAATTATTTGTTATCGGAATTACTTCTATCTATTATATTTTTAAAGTTATAACTCTAATAATAAATAAAAATATTAGATGTTCAATATTAATAAAATAAATAAAAAAATTTTACTTTATTTGATATTGTTAAATATTTTTTAATTTTAATTTTAAATACAATGACAAAGCTTAAAAAATTATATTTCATGAGTAATGTTCTCAAAAAATCATGCATGACTTAGCCCAATTATTTTACTATTAAGAAAATAGTGTATTAATACGCATGTACGTGCATACACACTTTTCTTGTCAACTAAGACCAAAGTATTAATGTTTCGCATGTTTTATCTATAATTTACTTTAATTTAGATGAATTATAAAGAAATGCCTTAATCCGTCAAATATAGTTTTATTAATGATTTATGAAGTGGGGTGGGTGGAAGTTTTTCCGCATGAAACTTTCAAAAACTATAATTTTTATTCTAAAAATAGTTACAAAATGTAGTCATATTAATAAAAAGTTCTTTTCAAATTCTTTATCATTTTAACCGAATTTATCCAATTAAAATTATTTTTAAAATCAAAATTTATTGTTTTGATATATTTTGAAACTATTTTAATGTAAGGATTATAAATTAAAAGTAATTTTAAAATTTTACAAAATTTTATGTTTTAAAATTAGTATAAATATGTTATTTTCTTCTCCTTAATAAAATTTTTACCATAATTAATAATTTCTTTCTCTTGAGTTTAAGAAGTTTATATTTTTTCTTGCTATCTCATGGAGATATAAATTTTTTTAATGAAATATTTTTTGTGTTAAAAATATTATAACCTTATACATAAATTTTATCAATTAACTACAACCTTGTACATGTAATACATATATGGCACATACAACTCTCTTCCACCTTATTAATTCTCACAATTTGGAGCTCTCCAAGCGATTGAAAATGGCTCAAATGGTTGGCACAGATGAGATAGAGTCAGCGAGGATTGAGTTAACAGAGATTGGAAGAAGCCTGAGATCGTCGTTGTGGCGACAGACATCAAGTTCCAGGAGCAACTCAGTAGTAAGCAGGAAGGAAGAAGATGCAGTTGAACATGCTTTGCTGTGGGCTGAAATTGAGAGATTACCAACTTGTAGAAGACTGAAAGCTTCTTTGTTCGATATTGATGTTACAAAGCTTGGAGCTGTGGAAAGACGTGTGTTTATTGAGAAATTTATTAAACACATTGAGCGTTGTAATCTTCACTTGTTGCGGAAAATCAGAAAAAGAACTGACATGTATGCATTTTTGCTTTCCCTTTTGTTAATTATAGCGTGCAAAAGTATATAATATTTTAGTGATAAAAAGGAAGTCTGAGAAGACACATATTCATTAGTTTGTTGGATAACTAGACATCAATTATGCATAGTTGGTGTGAAATTGCCCACTAAAGAGGCGAGATACCAGAAGTTGTGTGTGGAGGCAAAGTGTGAGGCTATCTATGGAAAGCCACTGCCAACTTTAGGGAATTCTCTCAAAAGCATGCTTTCTGTAAGTATATATTTTCATCTTCTCACATTAGTTTTAGAAATGAAATCAGATAATCTTATACTTTTCTGGTCTTATTTTACAGGTATTCCCAAAGCTTTCAGGTTAGCAAGATAAAAACTATTAATTATGTCAGGGGCATCATTAAACGTGGAAGGTACGTACAAAAATTGTAAAGATTAATTGCCTACCAGTTTTGCTTGTGAAGCCATTAATGTAGAAGAATTTTTGAATTTTTTACAGGATGACTCTTCTTCTTGGTCCACCAGGATGTAGAAAGAGCTCTCTTTTAAAGGCTATCTCAGGAAATCTGAAATCTAGACCAATGTCTCAAGGTTTCAAATTTTCTCCTCATACTTTATCGTGCTTATAATTGGCTACCATTGCAAATATTTCTATATTCAAGAACAAGTACACACAATTTTTTTACTCTATTTTAATAGCTTAATCTTGTAGTATCTGGTTAAACCTGTATAAGTTTGCCTTGCTAACGGTACGGGACCTCACAAAACATCCCTCTCGTTTTCTACCGTCCAAAGAAACGCTTCCCAATCTAAAAATAAGTTGTTTTCTTGAAAAGGTCACTAGGGAAGTCTCATACGATGGATACAAGCTTGCAGAATTTGTCCCCCAGAAAACTTAAGCATATATAAGCCCACATGATCTGAACATAGCTGAAATGACTGTGAGGGAAACTCTACAATTTTTTTCTCGTTGTCAGGGCGTTGGACGCCGAGAAGGTATAGCTTTTGGTCGAGTTTTCATTATTCTAGTTAAAGCCACGTTCGCAGTGGTCTATAGCGAATGACAAGTAAAATAATATGCATCTTCTGCGCCCATGCAGAGACTATGATGGAGGTCAGCAGAAAGGAGAAGGAGGCAGGTATTATTCCAGATCCAGAAATAGATACTTACGTTAAGGTACATTTAACTTCTTGGCAGTGTCGTTTCACTCCAATTTGTACCACTCAATTCTGATTTGCATTTTGTTGTGACAGGCAATATCTGCCAAAGGAGTTGAAAGAACACTTCAAACATATTACATTTTAAAAGTTCATACTCTTTTTCAGAGATGTGGAAATATTTCTTTCAGTTTATTTGTATCTATGCAAATTCTTTATTGGTTGATCTGTTCATATTCTCTGTGCCTTAGACTCTTGGATATCTGTGTTGACACAATGGTAGGGGATGTCATGAGAAGAGGTATCTCTGTAGGTCAAAAAAAGAGACTCACTACAGGTAAATCCAACATAAAATTTTTGATTCAAAGAATTATAATTAGTATTTTGAATTTTGACATACTATTGAGAAACAAATTTTGATTTAGTCATGCAGGGGAGATGATTGTTGGATCAACCAAAGCTCTACTTATGGATGAAATAATAAATGGTTTAGAAGTTCCACGGCATATCAGATTGTTACTTGTCTTCAGCAGTTGGTGCATGTAACATATGCTACCGCATTGATTTCACTTCTTCAGCCAGCACTAGAAACCTTTGAACTCTTTGATGACATCATATATCATGGACCAAGAGATCATGCTCTAGAATTTTTTGAGGATTGTGGATTTCGATGTCCCAAAAGGAAAGGAGTAGCAGATTTCCTCCACGAGGCAAGTGCATTATAGTTTACTGCAATCTCTTCTTTTCCATGCTTAAATTGGACTTCATAATTTGATTATTTGATCACTTTCCATGTTATATCCATAAAAGATCAGGAACAATACTGGTTCAATACCAAACTTTCCTACAAGTACTTTTCAGTTGAAATGTTCTGTAGAAAATTCAAGGAATCTCCGCTTGGTAAAAAACTTGATGAGGAACTTTCAGTGCCATATGATAAATCAGAAGGCCACAAGAATGCAATTTCTTTCAGTGTGCATTCTCTTTCTAAATGGGAACTATTTAAAGCTTGCATGTCAAGGGAACTTCTTCTCATAAAGAGAAATTCTTTTCTCTACGTATTTCAAACAACTCAGGTTGTGATCTTTATTCTCACAAAATTCTTTAACTAAATTGTGTGAAGCATCTTTTTGTTTACAGCTCATTATCATTGCAATAATCACAATGACTCTTTTTTTGAGGACTCGGATGGAAATTGATGTTTTCATGCCAATTACTACATGGGATCCTTGTACTTTACACTGGTTCTACTTATTGTGGACGCATTTACAGAAGTGTCAATTAATATTTCAAGACTTGCAGTTTTCCATAAACAGAAAGAGTCGTGCTTTTACCCAGCTTGGGCATATGCAATGCCAGCCACAATTCTGAAAATTCCTCTATCATTAGTCGAATCTTTTGCTTGGAGATCTATTACTTATTATGTCATTGGTTACAGCCCCGGATTCTGAAGGTAGAATTTTCACTTGAAAAGGCAGAATCCTCTGCTTTTGTGCTGAAATTTGATTGATTGCAGTGTTTTTCAAGTTCTTTCGTCAATTCATTCTACTTTTTGGTCTTCATTTTACATCATTGTCCACGTTTCGATTCTTGGCATCAGTTTTTCCACACTATGGTTGCTTTTATAACAGCCAATAACTTTGCAGTATTATTTGTCTTACTATGTGGAGGCTTCATTACCACACAACGTAAGAGCAATTTATTCCTTACTCTAATTTCTGTCTTGAATCATTAGTTAAATGGATAGTTAAACTCGTGAATTTTGTGTATGCAGCCAGCAAGCCAGTGTGGTTGAAATGGGGTTTTTGGGTTTCTCCAGTTACATACGGGGAGATAGGTCTCTCCGTAAATGAATGTCTTGCTCCTCGGTGGCAAAAGGTAAGTCTCGCATAGAAGAAGTAATCAGTTTCTCTAATTAGAACAACTTGTTTGACAACATTATTACATAGTTTATATGTGTAGTTTCACTCTTTAAGCTAAAGTCATCATCCTATTAGCAAAGTTGGTCAATATTTTGCTTCTTACTAGCCAAAATCATAGTTTAACTGTTGCTCTTTTTGCTTCTTAATATGATTAGAGATGCTACAACAAACACTACAATAGGCCACGAAACACTTGCAAGCCGTGGACTAAGCTTTGATGGATATCTATATTGGGTATCACTTGGTTCATTATTTGGATTTGCTTTACTTTTTAGCATCGGATTTGTCTTGGCCTTGAGTTTCTTGAAGTGTAAGTTACCATTTTCGTAAGTTGTTCATGCACTAATATAGGAAGAGTTAGTGCTATACAATGTCTGTTCACCTGATTAAATACAACTGCAGCTCTGGGATCGCGAGCTATATAATTCCACATGAAAATTGTTCCAAGTGCTAGTTTTGATTAATGCCTAGTCTTAATCAACAGGCAGAATGGTCTTACCTTTTCAGCCATTAACATTAGCATTTCAGGATGTGGAATACTACATTGACACTCCTTTGGTAATTTTGTTATCGATTCTTTCAATCATAATCTCGAACACTGCATGATATTTATGCGATCCCCTTCTTCCCCTTTGGTTTTAGGAAATGAGAAAAACAGGAGTTACTGAGAAGAAACTTCAACTGATTTCTGATGTTGCCGGGGCTCTAAGGCCTGGTATTCTGACGGCATTAATGAGTGTAACAGGAGCCGGAAAAACCACTCTTCTAGATGTTCTTGCAGGCAGAAAAACTAGTGGCTACATTGAAGGGGAAATAAAAATTGGTGGGTATCCTAAGATTCAAGAAACATTTGCCAGAGTCTCAAGTTATTGTGAACAAACCGACATACATTCTCCTCAAATCACCGTAGAAGAATCTTTGATCTTCTCTGCCTGCTTACGTCTGGCTCCCTAGATTAACTCAAAAACTAAGATTGTAAGACTGTAGCTTTCATGTTCACTGTTTGGTTTCAGACAACGTATGCTTAAGTATGTGAGGGTGTGTGAATAGTATTTAACAAAAAAAAAAAGTGAATTTTGTGAATTTAATTAAATATATTTATAATTTTATTTTATGACAATAATTGTATTAATTATTGAAAATGTTGAGGAATAAATAAACTTGGAAAACGCCACGTTACAAAATAACAAACGTCCCGTCATTGACATCAACCGTAAAGGTGAACGCACAGGAGCGCTAACGAACGACATGTCGTTTTGCCTCTCAAATCCCGCCCTCTTTTGAAATTCTCTTCACTTTTCCATTTGAACTTCTCTCTCTGATTCTCGGTCTTGTCAACTAATTTCATTTACTCCCGGGATTAGTCTCAGATATGGCTTCCAAAGCAGGCATAGAAATTAAATTTCATTTTCTTTAATAGATATTAAGCTGGTCTTTATAATTTCTTTCTTTTATTTTTAATTTTTATTTGTCCTGTATTGCAGGTGAAACCGGTGTCGATTTGTGGTCAGAAATCATGGCCTCTGAACAACAGCAGCAGCAACAACAACAGCAAAACAAAATTGAAGTAATTTATCAGAGAAGAAAACCTCAGCAGTCCAAAAAAGATACAGCCTTGTAAGGGTTTTGTTTCAAATTCTTGGAAATCTTTTTATATTTATTTTATTTGAGTGTTTCTAGAATCATTGGTTTTTCTTTTTTCTTTGTATTTCTCTTTTTTCGGAGAATTTCGCGTTAGATTGTCACACTTTTAAGATCGAGAGTCATTCTTGTTGCATTTAGTTTTAAAGAGTTTTAATAATTAAAAAGATTAACTTTCATGTCGTAAGAGTGACTTTTTGGATAATGGGTGTTGTTTTTGTTTGTGTTTTTGGAAACATTGGTTTTGTTTTATGTGTTTTTTTTTTAGCGATCGGGTTCGTTCAAGTGATGCAAATCGGTTGAGTTTCGTTGCTGTTAACCCTAACAAGAGCCGGGTCAGTTGGAACCGGTCACTTTCCACACGGTAAGTCCCTCTATTTTTCTTTTTCGGTTTTCTTTGATGTTTTGTTTCTGTTTTTCTGTTTTCAATTGTTTTATTGCGTTTAAATTTGTTTAGTGGAATGTTAAGTCTGGGTTAGAGAGTCTTAGCGGTGAAGTCTTATTCTAGGAAGAATTCTTTCCCATTGGGGTTCTATTTGTTTTATTTGGACCGCATTTGTTTTCGTTTGCTTTGTTCCAGAAGAATTAGGAATAACTCTATAGATAGGCTTGAATTCTCGAGAGAGCTTCAATAATACTTTTCATTAGTTCTTTTTGGTTTTGTCTTCTTTGGGTTCAAATAATCTGTCCCTTGGATTTGAGATGGTAAATTCTATCAGCTTCTGCTAGCTGCTAGGATAAGTGTTTGATGAATTGTTTAAATTAAGCATGCTTGGTGGATGAATGCTACAGTGATAACTGAGAATGACCAAAAACAAATACAAAACGAGGTAAAAAAAGGTTAAAAGAGGGCTTTGACTAATTTGCTTTTGCTGAAGTTCTAAAAACATTTTGTGTGAACGTGAATAGGATGCCAATATATGAGGACTATTGAAAAATCTGCAACACTCTGTTCATGATGAAGAACCAAAAATTTGCAACATGATATAGAAGTAATTAGGTTTTCACTTTAAATGTTTCTGTGCTTCTAAGTGAGAGAAGATTAAATGGTTGTTATATTCATTGTTTCTGCTAGATTCCATATAGCTACTCTGCTTGGTGGCCATTTGTTTTTCATAGTATTTATATTTTCTTTAAACAATGTGATGACATGTTATTGATCTATTTGGAAGGTAATGAATCACTTTAACTGACTTGATTGGTCTAAATAATAAAGCTATATCTGAGATAATTTGTATACATGGCATATTTACTTATACGGTTCCACTCGTTTAGTTTTCCTCTGGCTTATGTCTGCAACTATTGACTTATTAGTTGTAGGATTCACTTGTTTATCCTTGTTACAAATATTGTCACAACATTTTGTTTGACCATATTGATGTTTTAATATACGAGCATGAGGTAGTTTCAAAGATTTGACTTCATATTTTCACATTGATGACTTTGCTTTTCCCCTGTTGTAAGTTTTGGAAATTACCTTACCTTATGTTAGGTCAATACCACTATAGTGCATTTCAGGTCCTCTGATGTGAATTTCATATATTCATTATTTCTTTCTGGAAGTCTCAGAGTTACCATTTGGTTGTTCTTTTCTTGGCTACGAATGTGTTTGATGTTAGCTAAGTTTAGCATTTTTTTTTTTTCTGGGTTGTGCTCGACAAAGAGGGAGGACAAGTATTGCAGTTGGTGCTTGCGTGGACATCCGGCCTCAGGCAAGAAGAAAAGGAAAACCAGGTCTTCCAAAGGTATTTCAATCATTTGTTTTAGATGGTGTTTGTGTGTTTGTTTTATCTTGACTGCCAGATACCTTGAATTATGTTGTAGTCTCCTGACTTTTGTTTTCCTTATAGTCATTCCATGTCTTCTAAGTGATTTAACTTTTGTAGATGCCCTGTTATTGGCATGATTTGAAAATTACATTAATGTTTATTTCTTTTCATATAATGACTTGTGCTATTTTGTGTTTTTATGCTTACAGGGGGGTAAAGATGTACAACCTGCTAGCTTCGAGAAAGAACGGGAATACTTTCAAGAAGTTGATGCCTTTGAGTTGTTTGAAGAAAGCCCCTCACCAAAGCGCTGTGGTACATGGACCATGGGCAACCAAAGCAATAATGTCACCATCCCATATTTGTGTTCAAGACTAGAGAAGTGGCTGATTTCCAGGAAATTAAACTACAGTTGTGGGCCGTCTAGCACACTCTCCAAGATATTAGAAACTCCATCTGTGAACTTGGAACCTATACAAGCGGAAGCTGTTGATTTTTCAATTTTGAAAACCCCTGAAAAATTGTCACTCAAAGATACAGCAGATTTCACTTCTATTCAAAGCAGAATTGATGAACATGTTAGCAATGAAGATGTTCTTGAAAGAGTTATCAAATCTCAAAAGAGCAATGTAGTATCGGTGAGTGTGAAAAATGAGAGTGTTGAAGGCATAGAAGCTGAAGTACGGAAACTTTCTCAGGCATTGACATCAACTTCATCTGTTCTTGATCACGTGGATCCATTTTCTACACTTTTAGCGGTTTGTGGACAGTCAGCTCCTTCAAAGCTACTGGATATATTCTCCAAATATAGGTTTGTTTCCTCTTTTCCAACGTCTGTATTTTTTTTGCCAGCTAATAAAATCACAAATATCTTATACACTATTTAGCACACTTATTTCTGTTTGGGGATTTAGTAGCTTTACTGGTCCATTTATCAGCACTGGTCATGTTTTAGCTTGCTGCTATTTCTGTTCTGTTTCCTTTTTGCTACAGATTTTTTATTCTATAGTGCGTCCTGTTTACTGAGCTAAATAGAAATGCAACTTCCTTCTCGTAGTGACCCAGAAAGCATTGTCAAAGTTGGTGAAGGTACTTATGGAGAAGCATTCAAGGCAGGCAATACCGTTTGCAAAGTAGTTCCGATTGATGGAGACTTAGAAGTGAACGGGGAAGTTCAAAAGGTACTTATTCTAACCTCAGCTGTTGTTCCTATGAGTGCTTTGGGCAAGTTAAATTATTTGTTTAAAGTTAACCTTTTTGTCCTAACTTGATCTTGGATGATTTTATTGCTTAACTGTGTGGTTTGTTGTGCTCCAGAGATCTGAAGAGTTGCTTGAGGAAGTTGTACTTTGTTGGACTCTAAATCATTTGAGATCAAAGGATGATGATACTCGTAATGCTTGCACCGCATTTGTCGAAACATTAGAGTATGTATTTTACTTGGTGTGCTCAAAGTTATATGAGCTGCAACCTCTTAAGATCTTGTAGAAATAAAATGCTGCTATTAATGAGTTATAACAAGCCAAGCTGTGGGTATAAAATGCCATTATTTTGACGAGTTAGTTATTAATGGTTACTTGTTTTTGCAGTATAAAAGTATGCCAAGGTCCTTACGATGCTGCACTAATACGAGCATGGGAAGACTGGGACGATAAACATTTTTCAGAAAATGATAATCCCGAGGAGTTTCCAGAAAATCAGGTTATTGCTCCATTTTGTTAGCGTTTGTGTGTGAACAAGGTTATGTTTCTTTCATTCACTCGTTTAGATTTTATGCCCCCGCTTTTTTCAATACTTGCATACATAGCCGCACATTTTACATAAATCAATCATTTTGGATCAAATGCCAAGTTGATTTGATTTGCATTTGCTGCTTACATATCTTCCTCATTATAATTGCTGCTCATTTGACAATGCCAAGATGCGAGTTGTCTAGATTTTTAACTATATTTAATGATTTGCATTCAGCGTTACATTGTATTTGTTTTACAACACGGGGGGAAGGATCTTGAAAGCTTTTTGCTCTTAAACTTTGATGAAGCTCAGAGTCTATTGGTCCAGGTACTCTACAGATTAATTTTCTTGTTATTTTCAATTTATTTGTGAAGCATTGATCTGTTATTTAATGGAGTATCTGTTATGCTCTGTAGGTTACAGCTGGCTTAGCCGTCGCTGAAGCTGCGTATGAATTTGAACATCGGGATTTGCACTGGTCTATTGACAAACTCATTCTATAATTGTATTATATGTTCTTCTGCCTGATTGTTGAATTCAGAGACTTTGAATATTGCAGGGGAAACATACTTTTGAGTCGAAATGACTCTGTCACACTGCATTTTGTTCTTGATGGGAAGCAAATGTTTGTTAGAACATTTGGATTGATGATATCAATAATTGATTTCACTCTTTCTAGAATTAATACTGGTGAGAATTTTCTTTTCCTGTCATCATTTGCTACAGTGGAGGTTAATTTGCTGGCTCGGCAGAGATAACGAACATTGTGTGCAAACAGGTGAAGATATTTTCTTTCTTGACCTTTCTCAAGACCCTGAGCTCTTCAAAGGTCCGAAAGGAGAGAAACAAGTAAGAATTATAAGTAAATATTATGATTCCTTTTAGTACTTCTATTTATTACAAACCAAAATAATTGCTCTAATATTATGTGAAGTTTGATACATATCGAAGGATGAAGAAGGTTACGGATGATCACTGGGAAGGAAGGTACAATTGTTGATTTGTTCATATTTGAATTATCATTGTATAACCTGTAGCATACAAGAAAAGAGTTCGATAACTAAACTAATTCTGGGGAACAGCACTGGAAGCCCTTAACTGCTCAACTTTTTTCTGAATAGTTTTTTAGGTTGTTAGCTTTCTTTCAACATTTTAATGCTTGTTGGATTACTGGAAAACAATAGTTATCAACCGTCTATTTTGTTAACCTAATTTCTTTTGCTTGCATTCCAATGCTGAATCCGTTGATTTCATTTTTATGCAGTTTTCCTAGAACAAATGTTTTATGGTTGATTTACTTGGTGGACATATTACTCATGAAGAAAACATTTGTAAGTATCAATCCATATGTTATTTTCTTAGTTTAACTGTGCACTGAAATTAACAACAATCATCCAATGTTGGACTGATCAAAATTCAAAACGATGTACCAGGATCGGTCTTCAAAGAATGAGAGAGATTTACGCTCGTTGAAGAAGCGTCTAGAGAAGTATAATTCAGCCAAAGAAACAGTTTCTGATCCTTTCTTCAGTGACTTGATAACAGATCAGCCTTTGTAAGAAGAAGAATTCAAAGAGGGAAAGCCGGTGATGGAATATCACATTAAAAGTAGTTCTTTTCTGTACAGTTTGAGCTATAGCTGGTGAACAAGCTATCTATACACAATGTATTCAGTTAAAGATTGCTGCACTTTACCAGTGCTAATGGAAATTCAAATTTATGTCACAAATTTTATTTTGCCAAATCTGTGACGGTTCTTAATGTCCAAAGGATTTCTTGTGATTTTTGGCTTTTGGATTTCTTACCAAGCTTATGGGCATGTTTGTTACTCTTGTGTTTGTACTTAATTTTGAAAACACAAACATTTGAAAGTGTTAAATGAATCCTCACTTTACTTTGTAATTGATGTTTGCCGTCCATCCACTGGGAGTCGTGTTACAATACATGCAGTTGTACCATTTATTTTTCCAACTCTTCCATTCCAAGTATAAAGCCTTCCGTTGTAGTTATTGTAAATTTTAACCCATAAATTGAAAATTACAACAAAAAAGTTAAAAATGATTAAAAAAAAATTAAAAATTACAATAAGAAAATTGGAAACTATATAATGCAATTGATGTATTTGATAGCTAATGATTTCATTTGACAGTAGTTGTAAATTAGAAATCACGATACTTGGAATCCCAAGAATTGTTTTATTATGTTATTAGTTCAACTGGTAAGATCTTTTGGCCGATGTAACATGAGAAGCTTTTGGAAAACCAAATGATGCAGCATGTCATGAGCAGAATGCACAATCATGAACACGATTCAGCATCCAAAATTTATTCATGTTTGGTAAAAAAGTTTTGCTTACGAAAAAGCTAGGAATCCTTGTGCAAATGAATCTCCTTGTTTGTCTAGACTACACTAGACTAGACTAGACTACTATAAACTTTCTATCTTCTTTCTTACTAGATATCTAATCCACATGATGTGTTCAAAAAGTGGTCAGACATACGCTGTATTTGATGTCATTTTGCACCCTTTTCTTTCTTCCAAATCCTTCTTTAACTGTTATCACAGAGATGATCGCTAACTTTTTTTTTTTTGGGTTACATTTTTATTTTTTTTTCTACTAAATTTGTGAACTTTTGATAACTTGAAACTTCAAAAATTACAAAAAAAAAAACTTAAAAATATAATAAAAAATTTAATATTAAAAATAATATAAATATTTTATTTTATTAATATAGAATGAATAACGAGTGACATAACATTAATTAATTATTATTACATATAAAATTATTAATTTTTTTATTATATTATTATTGATGTGATAATTATATAATACTATTTAATAATTAATACATGAAGCATCACATAATTTAACATTTTTTTTAAAAAAAAAAAACTAGTGATAATGAAATCATGAGTTGTAATATGTATTACTACTAAGTCCTATGGACCTAGAGTTTTCCAATTCTTGAACTTTTTATTCTATTACAATTGATCCAATTAATTAGACTATTCATTTGAAATAATGCATAATTTTTGCACAATATGAATCTAGAAAGCAAAAAATCATAAATTGAACAAGGCAAAGAGTTCATGCCCATGTTGTTGACATAAAGATTAGGGAAAGGACACACTTGATCTTATAATAAGAATTTGGAAGCCTTATCTCAAATGCAAGCAATGGAGAGTTTAGTGAATGTGATGGCTGCTTTCGGCTGTGAGTGTGAATGAGTCAGGAGAAGCTGCTTTTGATTCATCAATTTCATTTGCAAGAAAAAATAAAAGCAAATACACCAAATAATAGACACTTGTACCACATGGGTTGTCTCCCTTCTAGAAAACAACATTACCATCATTTGCAAAAACTTAAAAAGTTACTGATTTTCAGCTTCCTTAATGACTATAATTTTGATGATTTTGACTATGTATTATACATACTTACATATATATATATATATATATAGATAATTTTGACTATGTATTATACATACATACATATATATATATATATATATTGACTGCTGACACCAATAATTAGAGATCTACCAATTATAGCACAATTTGTGTGTGTATACGCGCGCGTGCGTGCTCGTGTGGCTAGTTAGGGTTCGTCAACGGTATATTGAATATAAAGTATATTCAATATTTTGTTATATAAATTTGAAATATTCAGTATGAAAAATTAAAACAAATAATAAAAAGTTGACATAAAATTTAATTTAAATATTTTAAATATTTATTATTTATTGTAACTTTTTATATAAATTTTATCTCTGTTAAATTTAGTATATATAATATATTCGTTTAATACCGATTTTACACATAAATAATTATTAGTGTTTAATATATTTATTTAAATTCTTTTTAAATCTTTAAGACAAATAATAACTTGAGGTTCATATATTCAAATCCAATAATTCTTGCTTGATAATAGATAGCAATACTAAAAATCAATTATAATAGTAAAGAAATTTAAAAAAAAAAAAAGATACTAATGACAATGTAATATCTATACATATAACTAAAAGTTTGTGACATGTTACATATCAGATGTCACAATTAATATTAGTTGTAAATTAAGATTTCTTTATACAAACAAATTTGTGCTAGTAATCTTTGAAACATGAAGTCATGTGTCAAAATTGTCGCCGGCTATTTTATGCAGGCTATGAAATTGAATTAATTACATGGTCTGCTTAGAGGCTTTATATATTAAAGGAGCCGCCAGCAAATTTTGAACTTTGGCAAAGGGAAATTTTTGAGCCCCAAACCCACCACAAAGACATTAATTTCTCCTTTGTCTTTGCCTTAACTTTTGTTCTTGATCATTGATTAGTTAATTAATTAATTTATTGTAATGGTTTTTGCTTAGCTAAGCCACATTGGCTTATACTTAATGCATATCCTCCAAAGAAACTTCATATATATATCTTTGGCCTTTTGAGATTTTTTTTTTGGTCTATTAATTAATGGGTACTTAGCATATTTCTTCCATACTTTTTTATTTATTTATCAATAAATAATTGGTTGCTTATCATTATCAGTCATGTATTTATTGAGATTAGCCTATATTACATTTATTTATAACTCAGTTGAGACCTTACTAAAACAAATAAGATTTATTTTGTAAATTAAAAATACTATCACAAATCGATTTATAATTTTTCTTTTCTTTTATTAGGGTATAGTTACGATACAATTAATTATACAATACAATTCAATTTTTTTCACTTTTGCAATGTAATTTTTAATTTTTTGTACATTGTCTTGTACGTTAAAATTTTAAAAAAGATAAATTAAAAATGTAAAATAGATTGAGAATTATAATAAAAATTTAAAAATTACAAGAAAATATAATTGATAGAATAGGTACTATTCTTAACACCACTCGAGGAGGGCAAATATTTTAAAGCTTTTTTATTATGCAAAATTTGTCCAATTACTACAATTATTTAAAAAGGACTTCATCCTTTATATGTAAGAAAATTTATGAAAATGTCAAATTCTTAACACCACTTCAATACTTTTTTTATTTTAATTATCAAAAAATTGGAGAGAGGTTTTTTTGAATTAATATATGTAATCTTAAGATGTTATATTTAGTTTAGTTGAAAGTTTCAGAAATTAATTTTTGGATACAATCTTAGTTACTATCTTAAAATTTGAAAGCAACAAATTAATTTGCAAAAAAAAAAAAAAAAAAAACCTTTAATTAATCTTGTAAACATAATTAAAGTATTCTAAATTCTTTGTCAAATTTTTAAATTTAAAATATAGTAAAATACATTTATAATTGTAACGTTTTTATTGAATGTTATGTAAATATTAAAATATTAAATAACTATTTTTTTTCATGGCAATTACAAATTTTTTGGACATGCCCTTAATTTTGAAAGGAGATATTGAAGCCCCAATTGCCCTAACCCAAAAACACATTTTGCCTTGTCTTTTTCTTTTCTTTTGTTTTGTAATTAATTAAAAAATTTATTTAAGCAAATCAAACTTTCTATCAATTAGAAAAAAATTTAGATAAAATATCTAAAAATAGGACCTTTTTATAAAATTATGGTATATATTTTAAACTTTTTCTTGTGTCATTATTATAAACGCTATCATACTTCTTCCGGTATTACAACATATTCAACTATGCTATTAGTTCCTTAATTTTTTGTTATATTATAAATTTATGTGTTTATTTAAAAATTTTAAAAATTGTAACGATAAAATTAAGTAACTTAGTATACTTATAATATGTTAATATGATCTTTAATAGTATTGGACTTAGGTGAGACAGGAATAGTGAATTATTCAATTATTGGTCAACCTATACAAGAATGCAACTATAAAAAATAGTTGCACATTTAAATTACATAACTACTTCAATAATTGAAAACTCTCACTTTCAAAATATAAACCCAACAAAGTGGATGAAGAAAAAGAATTCTTTAATAATAAAAAAAAAAAGAGTGCAAAAGACAGCAAAAAAAGAGGACATAGAAGAAGAGGAAGAGTATTTACATTATAATTCATACAACTCTTTTCTTGGTGTCTTTGAATTTGGTTTTAAAGTTAAGTAATTTGATCTTAAATATCTTATCAAATAAATTTAAGAAAAATATGATAGGCTTGTCACGTTTAAAATTCTCTTCTTTAATTCCTCTTGCGAAGTTAAGGGGGGAATCTTACTCAAGAATTTAAAAGAAAAAAAAAAAGACAGAAAAGAAAAGATTGAAAGAAGACAAACAAACAATTATTGATGATGATATGGGCAGATCGTCCTGCAAAGTGACATCTCTGTATAATTTGTTCCGGTCTGAAAAACCCAAGTTAAAGTCACAGCAGCAGCATATGTCACTTTCGTTATTTCATTCTATGTATAAATTTATAATTCATATTGTTCTTATACCTGCCATTTGATTCCAATTCCTTTCTTACTGCCACCCTTTATACCATCTTGATATTGATATACTTTGTGTGTGTGTTTCTTACTGCCACCCTTTATACCATCTCGATATTGATAGATATTTTGTGTGTGTGTGTGTGTGTGTGTGTGTGTGTATTTCTTGTATAATTTTTTAGTAGAGTACTATTCGATTTAGGTATTTTTTCGATATTATTGTATTGCAATTTTTAAGATATAATTGTTATGAAATAAAATTATTAACCGTTAAATATAAGTTTATAAATTAATAATGTAAGATTAAACTTTGACTTATTAATAAATCTTAAATTGACATAAAAATAACGATTTAATTGTTTATCAAATATTTTAATTATTTTGATTTAAAAACATAATAAAAGCACAATAATTACTTGTAACGTTGACTTTTTAAAATTTTTTTAAAACAAAATAAAAAAAATATGAATTCAAATTTTATTGAGAAAAGAATATTTTATTTATATATATAATTTTAAGAATAAAAAATAAAGCATTTTTTTTTTACAAGTAATAGTTAGTTAAATAGATAAAAAAAAAATTAAAAAAATAATACACGAGGTATAGAGTCCTAAGATCATGTAAGAATTTGGTTCACACTTATGTATTATTATTTTTAATTCATTTGAAAGAAAAAGGTAATGCAAATTTCAAAAGACATTCATATTATAGTCTAAAAAGATGAAGTAGCACAAAGAAAAAGCATAGCATGCCTCTTTCACCTTTTTCTTTTCCTCTGGGCCCTCCTCCCTCAATTTTTATGCTATTTGAAATAACAACATACTTTATCTACATATATCAAATTGGGTCCTTCATTCCTATTAAAATTTTTAAGACTTAGTTTCTCAATATTAATAAACAACGTTAATTTGAAGTCTCGTGTTAGAATTTCATGAACTATTTTGAATTTTCATCAAGGTCTTAAAGATATATTTATTTTTTACAAGAGTTTAAAAGTTTAAATTTTAGAATTTAATAATTTTAGTTATCACAATATATAATATTAAAGTTAACATTAAAGGCTAATATAGTCATTTTAGGAAGAATTGGGATCTATTTGATATAAAAAATTAAGTTACATCTTTATTTAAAAAAAAAAAATAGAATTCCATTGTTACTACTCCTCGTTCACTTTACTCTCCTCTTTCACTAAAGCCTTTTTATTCCGAATTTTATCAGCAAAATTTCTTTTAAAGACACCTCCATTCCCTGAATCTCATTTATAGATCCAATTTCTGTTCTTCCCTTGAACCCCGAACAATTCAACAATGGCCATCGACCCATCTTCCAATTTTCTTTTCTTCCTCCTCTTCTCCATTCTCACAATCTCCTCGTCTGGTAAGCAGAACCAACTACTACTGCATATTTGATCATTTCTGCAATTTTCTTTTGCTTGATTCCAATTTTGTTGGCAATTTTTTCTTTCAGGAAGTCTACTTGGTTTCTCTTACAGTGCAGGAGGAAACAGCACGTCTGCAGCATTATCATCGCCGACAATTTCATTCCTCAAGGGAAACAAAAATATTTCCTCAACCCAGATTTGTGTTTCTGTTGCAGATCAAAGAGTTTTGAACTTCACTTCCCCGTCAAATTCTCCTGTTTCGGTTGATCTGTACTTGAATTTAAGTCTGATTGTTGATTTGATGCAGTCTGAGTTATCCGCAATTTCATGGCTGGAAACAACTGTGCTAACTAATTCTCATCCTCATGTGAAAATCAAAAACATTATATTGAGCTGCAGCAGTGAAGAATTTGAGGGGAAAAATGTCTTTCCTTTAATTTTTTCTGCATTGAAATCATTCCATTCACTCCTGGATAGAATCCATCTTGGCATGAAAATTAGAGTCTCAGTTGCATTTCCATTGCCACTTCTAGAAAATCTGAACACAACCACCTACGAAGGAGAAATCAGAAATATTTTTGGTTTTATCAGGAAAACTGGATCATTTGTCATCATTGAAGCTGGAATTGATGGAAAATTCAGCATGGAAGATCTTCTGCTGCAATCACTGATGAAGAAAGCTATCAGAGCAACTTCTCTTTTTCCCTACAATGATTTTCTCATTGCTTTGGTTATGAAAAATCCTCTTGTTCCTAATGCTAGAGATTTAGTAGAATTCACTGAAGGCATTTGGAAATTTTTCGATAACATCGAAATCGGTGACAGAGTAGATGGATTTTACGCAGAAGTATCTTCCCTGAGCGAAAAAATGTTTCCTGAAAACATGCAGATCGGTGAAAGGGCAGATGAATTTTATGCAGCAGTATCTTCCCTGGGCGAAAAAATCTTCCCTTCGTCGTCGCGAAGAGAACTTGTAAACAGACTGAAAACAGCCATACGTGAAACTTTCAATCCAGTGAATCCACCGACAACGTTTCCTCCAGATAACAATCCTACCCAAAGAATCGTCACAGTCCCGTCTACAAATCCTGTCACTGTAACTCCAAATTCTCAAACTTCTTCTCCTTTGCCAATTCCTTCCACAACTCCTGCCAATATTCCTCCAGCATCACCTGCAAATCCTGCAGCACCAATCACAGTTCCTGGAGCTCAGCCTGTAACTAATCCTGTCACTACATTTCCACCTCCAGCAGCAGGGAATGTTCCAGGCACAAATCCAGTAACGCCACCGCCTGCAACGACAAATGCTTCAGCAACTCCAGGGCAAACCTGGTGTGCAGCCAAGACTGGAGTGTCAGAAACTAGTCTCCAAGCAGCTTTGGATTATGCTTGTGGAATTGGGGGAGCAGACTGTTCAGCAATTCAGCAAGGTGGGAGTTGTTACAATCCAAATTCTCTTCAAAATCATGCTTCCTATGCATTCAACAGCTACTATCAGAAAAATCCTTCACCATCCAGTTGTGACTTTGGAGGAACAGCCATGACTGTTAACACCAATCCAAGTAAGAAAATTCTCTTATCTTCCCAAAAATAAGCCAAGTGTTACTAAATTGATTTCCTTGTAATTTGATTTCGCGATGTGAATTTCTTTTACAGGTACTGGTTCATGTGTTTATCCAACATCTTCTACATCATCAACAACTGGTACAGCACCACCAGCACAGCCAAATTCAACTACACCACCAGCTACACCAACACCTACAACAACACCACCAGCAACAACTGCATCCCCACCACCAGGGCAAGGGATATCAGGGTATAAATTAAGTTGCTTATTTTAAAAGCTGTTTGTAAAATTGCTTATTCAGGAGAAATAACTAATCTTTTTTCTGTTTGTTAATTTCAGTTCTATTACACCACCAATAGTGTTGAATTCAAGCACTCCACCGGTTTTTGGGGCTGATAGTCCTCCTTTTGTAAACACCTCCACATCAACTTCAGATGGTTCAGTACTCAGAATTAGTTTGATCACTTTTGTAACATCATTAATCACTGGAATAATCATGCTAAAAGGACACAATTAAGCACTTCACCAATGTAGAAGCAGTGTACAGAGAAGCACATTTATACCCTGCTGCTTGAGACTGTTAGAGATTGTAGAGACGTTTACTGCTTAAGGTAATAACTTGTAGTTTCTACTCTAAATTATATAATGCTTTTATGTTCAAAAATTGGGCTGCCTTTTGAAAAGAAATACAATTTGAGACATGAGCGTGTGCAGTATTAGTATGCAATTTCATTTTATTTTTATGTTGCATTTGGAGCAGCAAGTAATATTCATTAATGTGATTGTGTTTACTATCATCAATGAAAACTATAATAAAACCCTTTAGGGTTTTAATGCCCTAATATTAGAAAACAAACTCCCCTCATTTTTACTTTTGGGTTTTAAATAATTTTGTTTATTATATTTTTAAACCAACAAAGAAATAAATTTTGATCATACATAAACTATGGTATATGCTTGTCAATTTAAAAAAAAAACTAAAGTAAATTCATATTAAAAGAGAAAATTAATTCATATAGAATATCTTTTTTTAAAATTATAAACTTAGTCAATTGTTTTTATTTGTTTTTACAATTTCTTTGCTATTTATTTATTTGTTTTAAATATAGATAAACTTATTAAGCTAATTAGAACATATTTATAATCTCATTTTGCTAGGAGTAATGTTCCTAAAGTGGTAAGCCAATTTTGAGAAAACAAAATAAAATTGCATATGCACCCATATGATGTCCATGTGGAAAATAATCACATTATGGACTTTAGTGGTAAAAAGGAAGAGACTTGATTGGTTGAATTTGGAGAGATTGGGAATCTTGGAAGAAAAGCGTTTCAATCGAAAACAGAGAAAGACATTGCATGTGCACACCGTCCTTTAAGTATTTATAGAAAATAATTTGTAGGAATTAGGGACTTATTTGATGCAAAAGGATAAACTACATTGTCATTTAAGAGAATGTAAAAACTTGGGGACAGAGGAGATGTTATTAACCACCCTACATTACCTTCCATCGAGTTGCACCCAAAATTCAAAAGACAAACACCCAGGTAAAGATGCTACTACTCATTTTACTCATTTCTATTCTTGTTTACCCAAAAAGAAAACGATGCTAGTCTTGTAAGACATAACTGGATATGCAAATTAATCAAAAAGTTAGCCAATTTTCATGATGATTAGCTGAGAAAATTGAGGAAAAAAAGTCAATTGTTTTATAAGAGGATTCTTTGTCTTGTCTGTCACAATTTTTGATTGCTGGATGCCAATTGTATCAATGTGTAATTAGTTGAATTTTTTGTTAAATAAACAAAAGGGCCTATTTGTACTATGCATTATGGGTTCAATTATGATTTTTGGGAATGACAATATATATACATATACATGATGAAAAATCATGAGATATTGCATTTGCTAATTGAGGAAATCCTCCTCGTAGAAATAATGTTGGGTAGTGAAAATAATACACATTTGACCTTTTGTCCTAAATGATGGTAGCCTTAATAGCATAATTAAAGATATCACATAAACTACATATTGCAATGCAATTCTAATTTTGAGAACAACAAAAGTATATTCTCCATTTGCACTAAGCAAGGAAATAGATCCTCTACAAATACAAATAAACTAGCAATTTTTCTACAAGCAAAAGGATCTACAGATTTGCCCTAAACTCTTCACATACAAACTTTTTTGAAGTTACTACATTCCCTTATAAACAAGGATAAACTAAATAATACAAAGCTTACTTCATCTCTTTGAGAACACTACCAGGACCAACATTGACATTGAAACTACAATCTTGAAACCTGAGCTTTCCCAGAAATTCTGCTTTTCACTGCCAACATGCCCACCAGCTTGTTTTGCGGCTAACTGAGCTCTGAGTTCTTTGAGTGCTTTGTCCCTTCGCTCTCCCATCTGTTACGATAAGTGACATAATTAGAGCAAGATGCAATTGATGTCAAGATTGATGACTGGTAAGAAGAAAAGGTTGATTGACAACTGGTATAACAAAGAAATTATAATAGCAGTCTCTAATGGATAGAAAAGGCCACCACCCAGGAAAAATAACAAAGGGACACAGCAAATAATCACCACAAAGAGTTCTTCAACTACATGAATTTGAACACTCGTGTCAGTGATGAAAGTGGTATAATTTTGCAGCAAATAACAGAGGTTATGTGCACGTGTCTCGAATATTAGGAGAGGGAAAGAAAGGTATAATTCTGTGGACCATTTGGTTGATGCATCCATGCATGGTTCAGTAGAATGAAATGGACCACTTGCACACCATGTTAATATGTCCATCCAGCTCGTCAGAAAAGTTATATGTTGGGCAATCAATCCTTCAAACAACTAGCATGCCTATAGTTAGAATAGTTGTACACAAAAGAGTGAAAGATTAAGACATTAACATTACCCTTTGAAGCTTTCGTGTCTGAGCACGAGCTTCCTGGAGGCAGAATTCCAACTTCAAAACCCTCTTTTTCAGTTCCTGATCAGCTCGCCGCTGCTTCTCTAACTGTTTCAGAAAACAGGGCAAGAATCATAAGTAAATGAGTATCACATTGACAGCATTATTGAAAAGGGCATAATCAACTGATGATAAGTACCTGTGATTCCAATTCTTTGGTTTTTAACTTCCAGTGGGCAGAAATAATCTTTATTTCATCCTTGAGTTTTGCAATTTCTTCATCCTTAACGGTCAGAAGTTTATTTATTCTCTCAAAATTCTTTGGAGAAACCTCATCCAACAGTTTCATCAGTTCACAATCCTTGTTTACTCCAGCCTTGGCAACAGCTTGCATAATATCTTGCTCAATTCTCAAAACCTCATCTTTCAGTTGCTTTTGTGAAGATTCCCTTGCTTGAATATCCTTTTGAAGATAATCTAGCTGCTGTCCTAGTCTAGTCACACGATTGTCGTGCTCTTTTAATGAATTATTCTTCTCGTCTAATTCTTTTACCAATGCTAAACACTGAAGCTGTGCAGATTGAGCTGATGCAGCACTTGCATCTGCTGTTGCTTGGGTTGCAGCAATCTGTAATCTAAAATCATCCAGCTGATTGAGGCACTGTTTTCCATAAAATCAAGATCAGACAACTCACACAAGTTGCAATGTAATATTGCAGCTTGAACTGACATAATAAAAACTCACAATCTAGAGATGCTCAATCATATTGCAAACCAAATACAAGTCTAGAAGAGATATGAAGAAATACGGCCTTGTGGATTTCTTCATATCACAGTGCAATCATCCTCCACCAGCATTACAGATTAATTGTTTTCCTATTCTATTAGAGACAAGCTATTTAAGTTAATCATGAGTAATGAGAAATTGGGAAATCTTGGTGCATTGACAATGTTTTCAAAACCATTTTGAAAACATATTTTAAAATGAAGATGATGTTTTTAAAAATTAAGCTTGTAAGAACAAAAAAATGGTTGGTAGTGTTTATTAAAAAAAAGAAAAACTTTTGAAAATAGGTAATTGTTCTAAAGAAAAAGTAGTTTGCTTCAAACATGGTCTCATAAAATTGTTGAAACAATAGTTTATATTCTACTTTCAACAATGTTTTCTATTTTCAAAAACTAGGTTTTCAAAACATGTAACCAAACATATTTTTAACCCTTTTGCTTTTGTTTCTGAAAATGGAAAACATGTTGTGACTTTTGAAAATGCATCCGAACCGCCACTGATAGCTATAGCAATAAGGATCTATAAGTTCCACTGAAAACATCAATTATATAATATGTTCTAGCAATGCATACCTGGAGGATGCACCAGAGCCTAAGGTTCATTCTGTATGTGTAATTATGCCATGTTCTGGATGCTATGATAATTTACAATTACAATATTTCATACAATTGATATCCTAAGAAGGAACCTGTTAGTAGTCTTTGTCAGGCACCATTAGTTATATACCTTATTGACAGAAATGGACTCGAAGAAGCAAAAGAAACACCAGAGAAAAAGAATAAAGATAAATATACCCACCAACAAGACAAGGGAATTTTTGCACATATAAATTGAATCTAAAAGAATATATAAAACTATTTTAAGCCTAAAGTTGGTTAGATTAATGAATTTAATTAATTTTCCCCAACTTTTCAAGCAAGCTTGCAAACGACAAGCATTTCTGGAATCATTCAACAATCAAACCACAAATAAAGGGAAGACAATAATATAATATCACAAACACTCGGTCACCTCATCTCCACTTGGCTCCCCATCCAAAAACGACAAACACAAAAATCAAGAGGAATCTTCAAAAGATGAGAACCAGATTCGTGCATTATGCGATAACTTCAAACATCAAGACGATGAAAGACACTATCATAATTTAAGATCAACTTAAAAAAACATCTCAATTAAACCAAATTTCAAGTGACTTTCGAGTCAATTTAATCAGAATCGTACACTGAAAGTAATAGCACATAATTACAAGATTATACCTTCTCAGCTGTAGAAGCAGAAGCCTGAAGTTGTCCATTTCTCTCCTCCAATGTCTTCTGCAATTTACAAATTTCATCCTCCATGGTTTTTGCTTTGATTTCTGCTTCCTATAAAAGAAAAAGCCAAAATAAAAAAATAATGTACGAACCCATTTGAACCCACATACAGAAAATACTTCCAAAAAGAGATAAATCATTGAACCCATGATTTAAACCACACCCCCCCCCCCCCCCCCCCACCAAAAAAAAAAAAAAAAAAAGAGCAGAACTTAAATAAGGAATCAAGAACCAAAAGTACCTGTCTTGTTAGGGTTTCTTTAACAAAGCACTGTTCTTGTGAAGCCAAACGGCTCCTAACTTCCTTCAACTCTGCAGCTAATGACACAACATTTTTTCGAAAACTTTGCTTCTTTTCATTCAAATCCTTCAAAAGAGGATCAATCTCTCGAAGAGAGGAACAAGAAGATGATGATGATGATGACGACATGGATGATCCAAAACTCGATCCAGCTGTCGTTGATTAAAGATCTACAGTCCAAGTTCCCACACTGATTCAAGCTCTGAAATTGGGCTGAAATTTGGGTGATCAGTAATTCATGGCGCTTGGAGTGGCAGCTATTATCATCTCCATATCTGCATGTGAAAAGGACAGCTGTGCGTTGAATTTAAAGAGTCTCCCAATTATATATATACAAGTATATAAAGTCAATTTAACATTAAACCTTGTATTATTTCCTAGGGAAAAATCTCGTTCAAGAAAAATAAATATATACTTTCACATATTTTAAAAATAAATAAATGATTTTTATAGCAGAAAATAGACCATCACTGGACCTAACAAAAAGATTATGAAGAGAGAGAACCGAGGAAACACGTAAAGGGTCTGTCAATGTGAGCTAATTAATAAATATTGAATAAAAATTTAGAGAGAGAAACTAAGATTTTTATTTAAAAAAACAGAGAACATGAACAGAACACAAAAAATTTCAAACTTGAAACTGATTTGAGGTGAACTGATTTAAACCCCCCAAGCCCTTGAATTTTCCCGAGAAAACAATAACAAATCCTGCTTCAAAAACATGTTTTCTGCAACAAAAGGATAACATGCAAAACAACGGAATTACCAGCTTGCATGTGTGTAGAAAAAGACTGTAACTTCAACACCTTGGATGTGATACAGAAACGGTGACCCGACGGTTGTGATTTGAGGGGTCAGATACAAATCAGAGGGCTAGAACTGGAAGGAAGATGGAAGAAAATGGAAAGCAAATCGGAAATTTTAGGGGTTTTTTATCGTATTTAGGACAAGATTTTTGTCTTATATGAAGTGAGTTGTTGCGTTTAAGAGACAGACACAGAGGAGAGAGAAAATTAGGTTCGGATTTAATGTTTTTTGTGAAGTAAACTAGGGAAACTGAACCTACATCCTAACCTCGGGCTTATGAAATGCCAGATTCCGAACCTAAGGTCTCGGCATCTCAGGTCCGACGTTTGACTTTGAGCGCGGCAATTCAAAAATTTTCGCTGAACCAATGGTATTTTGCCACGTATGTGATTGGTGAAATTGAGATTGGCCATAAATTAAATAATGACGTGCTTAATTGTATAGCATCAAAATTAGTACAATATTTATTTATTTATATCAAATAAGTGCATGATCTATTATGAAATGATCAAATTGCACTTATAATATGAATTGCAACTGCTATAGTCCTATAATTGTCAAGTCTCATTTCAGATGAA
>CP135569.1:219469-231369 GCA_032401905.1 Swietenia macrophylla | reverse complement strand
TGAAGACTTTATTAGATATTTAGTGTTTTTCATTTGCATGTATGTACATCTTTTAAAAGGGATCCGAAAATTTTATACTATTATTTGGTTTTTAAAAATATCACGTTTATAAATATTATATACACTTTATTTTAGTTGATAGTCAATTTGTCTTTAAAAGATTAAAAAATTAAAATTAAAGTTATCAATAGTTATATAAACTATAACAGGAATGAGATTACAAAATAAAATTATAAATTAATATAATTATGAAATAAATAAAAAATATTTTTAATTATAATGATGACAAAATAAAAATAATTATAATTTATAAGATGATGTTGAATTTTTATAAAAATAAATAAATATTAATAACGATAAATTAATTTATAAATAAAATAAAATAAAGTAAAATAATATTATGTTAATAATTTTTTAAATAACTAGTTAATTAAAAATAATTATATTAAATTAATAAAAAAATTATAGTAAAATAAATAAATAAAGGATTAATTTAAAATTTTAATTATTTTAAAAGAGGAAAGAAAATTCCTTACTTTTTTCATTTAAAGAATAAAAATTTTTAAAAAATTCTCTTTTTTCTCTATTCTTTCAAATAAATAAAGAGATTTTTAAATAAAAAATATTATAAAAAAGTAAGTAAGAAATAATCAAATAAATAGAAACTTTCTAACCAAAAAGGACCTGCAAATTTAAATTATTTAGTATAAGTGAATAATTAATTAATATATATTAGCGATTAAATAAAGTGGATGTCTTTTTTTTTGTATATTTTATATATATTTTAAAATTTTAACTTTCATAAATTAAATTATTATGACTTTTAATACACATTTACTATAAAATTATTCAAATTATTATATATTAAATTATAAATAACGAAGGAGTGCGAAGTAAACATTAATTTTTAAATAAAAATACGTCATATTATTATTATAATAATTATTATTATAATAACATTTTTCTTTTAAAATATTTATGTAACTATTTTCACACCAAATAGAATTTTGTAACAGAAAACAAACATGACAACACGAGCAAACGCAAAGATTCCTCCATTACAGGGCAATCTACTGAATTTGATATTCAGCTCAAATCTTTCTCCTTTTTCTCACCGTTTGGTTTATAAATTTCGGGTACTAGAATGATCTTCCTTGTGTTGCTTTTTATTTTTTGTTTTATATCGTCTATGTAATTTTATTTTGGGTTATGTCAAATTGTCTGAACTGTTGATGAATTCCTTCATTGGCAATAAAGCTTTCATCTTCAACAGTTTCTAACAAAATCTTCAAGTGGGTAAATTTAACTGCATGCATTTCTTCACTTTCGTGTGCCAAAACAATCCCAGTTTGCCCTGAAACCGATACAAACTCACAACATGCCTCTGATTTCGAGGCTAAGGTTCAATCTTTGAGGAATAAGCCATGCCCGGCTAATCTAATCCGATTTTGGACAACACCGGTGATTTAAACTCTGCTTTTAAGTTATTCAAATGGGTATCCCGCCAAAAACGGTTTTAACATACTGCTGATACTCATTGTAAGATGATTCTGAAACTAGGTTTGGCTGGAAGTGTTGAAGAGATGGGGTAATTGTCAAAATATGGTAAATGAAATGTTTCCGAATGCAAAAGAAGTTCTTGTTCTGTTAATTCATTCATTTTTGAATCATTCTAGGGTAAATGAAGCAATAAGGGTCCTTGCGAATATGAATTCAGGTGGTTTTAAGCCCTCAGTCGATGTATTTAATGTCGTATTGGGTGCTATTGTGAAAGAGAAAGGAGATTTCCAAGATTTTGTGTTTGTTTATAAGGAAATGGTGAAAGCAGGAGTTGTGCCAAATGTTGATACTCTGAAATATTTGTCGGAGGTTTTGCTTGAAACTGATAGAATTGATTCTGCTTTCGATCATTTTTGGAGAATGCATAAGAAGGGTCGTAGTCCCACTAGTAGGACTTTTGAAATAGTAATTAGAGGTCTTATTGCTAATAATCGAGTGGATGATTCAGTTGCTGTTTTAAGTGAGGTGTTTGATCTTGGGGTTCAGCTGGAGTTGAGTTTCTATACATGTATAATACCAGTGTTCAGTAGACAAAATAAATGAGAGGAGGAAATCCAATTGTTTGAAATGATGAGAGCTTCGGATCTTGCGCCAGATGAATTGACTTACAAGGAGGTGATTAGCTGTTTGTGTGAGAACCTTAGATTAGATGATGCTAATGATATTCTTGAAGCGATGATGGAAATCGGTTTAACTCCTGCTGTTGATGTGTTAGTGGCTATAGTAACTGGGTTTTGTGAAGTAGGAAAATTTGATGAGTCTGCAAATTTCTTGGAAGACCAATGTGGTTATGTAACTTCTCCACACAATGCTCTGCTTGAATGTTGTTGCAATGGTGGAAATTTTTTTCTGGCAAAGACTGTCTTGGAGAAAATGGTCAAGAGAGCCATAACTGATTGTGAATTTTGGAAATGTTCCAATCTGATGGCTTTGTGAGAATGATGAGATCAGGAAAGCAAATGAACTTCTTGATAGAATGATTGTATCTTCAGTTCTTCCTGACTGTGCCACATACTTGGCTCTTGTTCTAGGCAACTGTGAATTGAGCAAGTATGAGGATGCTCTCCGGTTATTTTGTCACATATGTGCCAAATTTTGGGTTTTGGATTCAATTGCTTACTCAAAGCTGGTGGAAGTTCTCTGTCAGGTAGAAAAGATTACAGATATATGGTATGTGTAGCACAGGAAAAGTTGATAGAGCAATTAGGCTAGGATCTTTTGCTTATAGATCTGGTACTTCTTTTACTACTTAGACTTACACCACAGTTATGCTTGGATTGTCTAAATTACAAAAAGCTAAAGATCTGTTGCTAGTGCTCTCACAAATGCTGGTTGAGGGTTGTGCTCTTGACACGGAGGCATAGTGCGTCCTCATACAAAGCATGAGTGCACAAAATCGAACAAAGGATTGTGTTCTGTTTTTCAATTTAACGATAAAAGCAGGTGTGGTGCCTGACTGAGAAACAATGTGTAGTCTACTTATTGTTTGGTTAACCGCTCTCAGTTGCACAGGGTATTATCCGGGATCAATAATTTTGTATCTAACAGCGAAGTTTTGGATTCCTCAATGTACAATGTACCGATCAATGGCCTCTAGAAAGAAGGTCTCAAATGTGAGGCCTCTTATTTATTGCAGTTGATGCTGGAAAAAGGTTGGGTACTGGATGCTTCAACTCATGGATCGTTGGTAGGGTCTTCTATTAGGGAAGAAACAAATGGTGGAAATTTTGGCTATGAAACTTCTACATTGCAAGATACTGTTAGCAACATACTCGCCGAGGGATTGGGAAATACATGACCGGTTACCATGGTTGCTGACAAACTTCAATTGGCTAACTGCCTAATTCATATGGTGGATACTTCTCCACCCCAAGCCCAAGATGAGGAGTGTATCTAATCTCCTCACTGCCATAAGCGATCAAAGCTCGCGTAAGAAATCAGTATTTAACGGTATTTGGTTGTACCAAAGCCAGATTAGTTCATGGTAATTTGAGCATTCAATTGTCATGCGTGATTTCTATAAAAAGTAATTTGATCCATTATTATATTAGCTAAATTTACCCACTTGATGCAGAATGCTTGCTCCTTTTCTTGTGCCCAACCCTGCTAGGAGCAAGTCTAATCCATTATAGGGTAGTCTATACATTTTTATTGGGAAGAATTGCAAGAGGAATTTTGGGAAATTTTGAATCTAAGAAACACGTTGAAGAAAGTTTTTAAATCCCTTCTAGTGCAGAAGCTTTAACCTTTAGTCATTTCCCTTGTACAGATGCGAATTGTTTTTATTCTGATCTGGAAATGGGAATCAATCAGATATCAAGCACTACCTAAATAATTGGAACTTGCTGCAAGCTTGTCTGAGAGAAACGTTGAAATGGTTTTTTTTCGGATGGCCTGAAGAGAAAGAAAAGAAAATAATTAGTGAAGAATTAAGGTCTGAAGTTACACTAGTATCGCATCATTGACAAAGTAATAGCTGATTACCGAGATAATCTACCCAGCCATACCTGAATGTGCAGTTCTATCAGCTTTTGAGTTCATGGCATTTCTCTTACTTTGTCTGAAAATAACACAGGTTTAGCACATGTACGAGCTGTTCTTTCTAGTCATCAATGAAAATTTGTTGTAACATATGGAAGGTTACATTTTAATGTTGAACTAACCCGCTGGAATTTATCAACTTGGTTGAATATGATGAAGGTAGTGTTAGTTTTCATCTGCTCTAAGATTCTTACCAATACACTGGCATGGGGTTCAGTTTTGTAACACGTGCAAGTTGAAAAATGTAACAAGACATGAAAACATACAATAAAAATTTGAGAAGTGTAACAAAACAGTTTAGTTGTACGACACAATTGGTTTACTGTAACAGTGCCCTTTCCTCCTAGATTTGATAGTCTAGTTTCTGCACATTTCATTTGTAGAAAAGAAAGGAAAATGAACTGCAAATCTCCAGATTTCCATCTCCCAACTTTGTCTATGATTAAGAAACAATGCAGGTAGGGGTTTGAAAAATGATAACAGCAGTTTGGTCATCGACTGTCGAATCTTAACAGTACTTTTTTTTTTTGTCCCCTTGTTGTATGGACAGTTCGTACAAGTGGAAGAAACATTCAAATAGTAAAAAATGAGATCAATTCTGAGCCATTTTATCATTGAAAGAAATGATCTATTGAACAAATAAGCCTTGTGTAAATAGAACACAACCATCCCCCGGCGTATAAGAAAAGGAAAAGCTAACCATGTTCAGGGCCATGATTATCTGGCACAGCGTGCAATTTGATAATCTAGATATTCCCTCTTAAGTAACAAAGCCTTACTTAAACCAACAAGTGAAGAACATGAACGATCATGATTTAAATTTTTACATTCTACATAGAAGATTTAACAACATGCTAAAAGCAACCTTTCTATAGCAACCAAAAAAGCCCAAGAAGTAGGTTAAACAATTGGTTAACTCTTCAACATATTCATATATATGCTTAGCAATATTGCAGATATGCAATATGTTAGATGTGTCATAAATTCTAGACCAAACCTAGATCCAAAAATGGAAAAGAAGTATTTTAGCTAGCTACAAAATATATGACCATATGGGCAACATTTTTGCAGCAGAATGTGACTCCAACAGCTTCTGAGCACAACGATATAGAACTAACATTGCAATTGAATTTCACAGTATTTGGAAAAGGATACTTAAAGATCTATTATGTTGACACTCAGACAAACAATGTAGCAGAATACAAAGCTCCTCGCAAGGCAGTAAGATTTAAAGAAAAGAATTTCTCAACACCCAGTGTGCTATTTAAACTCTAAACTCCAAATGAAAGCAACATGATATGAGGTATAAGCATTAAGTGGTAGAAGAAACTAGATATCTAACTGTATCATGTAAATCATACATCACACAGTAAGTAGGATCCGTTCAGCATCTTGCATTGTGAAATATAAAATACAACATTTTCAGTAATACAGTTCCAATTCATTAAAAAAAACAGAGCACTCAGTGCTAGTGTGCAATGTTGTTTTTAAGAACTGAAAATACTGGGCAAAACCGAAAATCTCCATCCTCAGAAAAAAAAAATTAAGAAAAAAGGTACAAATAAATTTGCTATTATATTACTGCATTCACTCGCAAAAGTACAACTGGGCTCATACTGACTCAGCTCAATTACAGAGAGAACTGAACTACAATTACACTATCAATTCTTCTTACATTGTAATGAATAATGGAATGCATTTCTATAAATAGTCTACACTTATTCTGACAAAACAACTCACAGAACAAGCAAAAGACCAAATCAATGAACCTGCAACCTATGACATTCACGACACAAAACAGTTTTTAAAAAAAAAACTTTAAACAATCGGAAAAAAAAATTCTAATACCACCTTGTACCTATACTGAGGGAAAAAAATTATACTTTATCAGTTTGGACAGAGATATATTTTGTTTCTTGTTTAATGTTGAAAAAACTTGCAGACCCAGAAAGCTGACCAGAGCCTTCCTTATTTTTGGCGATTAAATGCGCGACATGTTCCAAAGCTTCTCTGGCTTTCTTCCTCGACAAGGCGGCCTCTTTCGACTTCTTTTCAGCCTCAATTCTCGCCACTAACACCGCTTTGGCCATCGAAGCGGACGCAATCTTCGCCGCGCATAGAAGCACGGCGGCCGACTTACCGTCAATTTTATCCACACGGCTTGTATTGGACAACGCGTCGGCGGGTTTTTTCGACGCGGGGTTGCTGAAAACGGCGAATGCGTTGGTGGGATCGGAGCAGGGAGGGCAGAGATAGGGCTGAGAGGGGGGAATTGAAGATGACGTGGCGCAGTGCGAGTGGGTAAAGGAAGCACATTTGGAACAGGAGATGCGTTTAGAAGGATGTGGAGGATTTGAATCGTAAAAGGCGAAGCAAACGGGACAGAACGACGACGGGTGGAGACGAAGGACGCACGCTGTGCAGAGTCTACGCTGGGTGCCTCGTAAACGTACGTGAAAGAGGAAACCGCGTATGTGGGCCCCGCAGTTCAGGCATTCGCCGCTTGTTGTGGCTGTCATCGTGGAGGTGATTGGTGGCGGCGGCGGTGGAGACTGTGCGTCATGGTGATTCATGGTAGGTGGGCAGAGGGTTTTGTTAATTGTTGATTAGGGTTTATGGGAATAAGAATTTTCTCAAAAGCAAAGACTTCGAATTTGATTGAAAAGGGGTAAAAACGACGACGTCGTTTAGCGATAACGACACGAACGTTGTTGACCATCCATGGCAAATTTCGGCCAGGCCAAAAAAAAGTTGTTGCATCCCAAATTCCTGCTAATTGCAGAATTTTCGTTGCTATTTCGAGTCCAATAGGTAGGTTTGTAAGCCAATGGGTTTGGTCCCAAAATAAAACATTTTTGTTGCATCCCAAATTTCGGACATTTTTTAAGGAAATTTCAGTATGCTCATTTTTTAAGTTTGTCCCCTTTTTCACCGGATTCTAAGTTGTGTAAAATGTAATTCTTGAGACAGGATTTGAGCAGGAAGAAGTCTCTTTCGAGAAGATGAAACTACGTTGATGCCATGTCTTTATGATTGCAGAAAAAAATCTCAGCTAGGGAGACATACTCGTGTTTGTCCACAAGGAACTGAATCATCAATGGATGAATTTCAGCCAAAAAACATGAGTTTGTAGAGAGACAAATGATTTGGAAAACATAGTTCAGATTACTGCTAAAACACGCTTTCGCATTATTATTGTTGTCAAGGTCACTAACTGTTAACAAACTACCAGAATCTAAAGTTAAATATTATGGCTATAAAAAGAATAACTGATAAAATAAGAACTACCACTTAGCACTAAACAGATCCTAATAAATCTCTTCTTCTGTTACTCTGATACTAAATTACAGGTTTTTCATATCTCTCGCTGTTCCTTCAAAACGTTCCGTTAGATGTACAGATGGCCGTGGCCCGGCCCCCAAATCTTTTGATGTATTTCCCTGTTGAACAGAACAAGATTAGAATAGTGCGATAGTCATTTGATTGCCAACAGAAACAAAAATTGTAAGCTAAGCAGAAACAGGAAAGAAAGCCATCTAGAAAGTTAAAACTCTGTCCAAGCATGCAAGTTATGGGAAAAGTGATAACTGGGAGTGCATAAACACCCGTGACAAATTAAAATGTCAATGGAAATTTCAGAGAAGCTAAGGTGGAATGTTCACAAATTCCAGTACACATGCCATAAAAAATTATATCGACCAACCAGAAGATGATCCTACATGCCATTGAACAATGTCTGCGAGTTAGAAACTGATATAATCTAGTTACTTAGAATGGTTATGAATGGGCATCTTACTCAAATATTCGGCATCTGACTCTCTACAAGGACTCTTTGCAAGTGGATTTGTTGTGTCCCAAACCCTTGCATCTGCTGCACTGGAGTTGACGCTTCATTACATCTTGGGATCCGATTTTCTTCATAGCAGGTCGGCCAGGGGGACGACGAGTGGGAGGAGGGGTTACAGTCACAGCAAGCTGAGAAAAAGAATCTTTCTGCACAGGCCTATCAAATTCTGGAATAGGATGTATCGACTCTGAGTATGTTGATCGGTAGCTCTCAGTTGTGAAGAATCTAGAACAATAATCATACGGGCTGCAGCCAATGCAACCAAGTACAATCAAAGCATGACAGCATGGTAAACCAGTCAGATGCCACCCTTTGCAACTACAATCCAAGTGATCGATATCAACCACTTCAACAGATTCGCCACGAACCTCAAATGTTCTGCCAGTTGATTGTAACACTTGCAGTGAACTGGCTTTCACACTCTCCTTTTCTAGCTTCTCTTCCATGGATGGAGCTAATCTTCTTGTCCACAGGTTGGAATCTGCTCGCCTAGTATAAATCAACTCCATAATCTTACCCCGTATTACGTCAATCATCTGTGTAATTGGTAACTCATGTGCATCTGACACCCAGCTGTAGAATAGCTCTCCAAAGTTTGATGTCATATGATTATATCTTGCACCACGAAAAAATGCATTTGCCCAATTCGCATACTCACTCTGAAGGATCCAATTGTAAGCTTCCAAGGAAATACTTTTGATGCTCTCAGTGCTCCTTTGGAAATCTTCAGGTTTGGCGGCATAAGCAGCAGCATAAAAATCCTCAATTATGAGTCGCCTCACCTCATGGGAAAACTGCCCCTTCAAGTCTTTTATAAGTTGATCTGTCAAGTAACGTAAGCAATAACCATGGAATGAATCCTTAAATATCTCCGCAATAGACTCCCTCAGACCCTTCTGTCTGTCTGCCACAAACGTTATAGGACAAGAATATGTTGATAATGCGGACTTTAAGTGTATTAAAAACCAATGCCAGTTGTCATCAGTTTCCGCATCTACTACAGCAAAAGCAACAGGAAACACTCCGTCATCTGCATCTGCAGCTGTTGCAGCTAACAATGTACCTTGGTATTTTGACTTCAAAGGCGTGCTATTAAGGAAAAGGAGAGGCCGACAACCTTGAATAAAGCCATACAAGGACGCATTGAATGACACAAAGAGACGATGAAAACTTGAGTCCTCCTTAGTGGTGAAAGTAGCAAGACTACCTGGATTGGTCTCCATTATCTTCTCGCAGAAAAATGGCAACTGATTATATGCCTCTTTATATGATCCTTGGAGCTGCTCCTTTGCTATTTCTTTCCCACGCCAGGCCTGAAAGTAGTTTAACTGAATCCCGTATTCCTGCTTGATATCATTGACAATATCCTTGGGCTTGTAGTTAGGGAAAGCTTTCAGCTTCTCCTTAATAATACTAGCCACCCAACTCCTCGTTGCCTGGTGCCCCGTTGTGACGACAGCCCCTTCACATGTATGTGTCGGATTCATCTTCTTGATACATATTAGTTGAGTAGTTGACAATCTCGATGCATGAATTCTCCAAGGGCAACCTTCTGCTTTGCATTTAACAGTCACGCGATGACTATCATTCTTTTTATACCTAAAAGCAAATTGATGTGCAATGGCATACTTACGCAGCAGTTCACGAAACTCATGAACACTGCTGAATCTTTGGCCTACACCATTGATAGTATTCTGCCACTGCTGAGCAGCTTTAAAATGCTTCTCATTGTTGGAACCAACAACAGGAAGAATGGGTGAAATTTCAGCAGGGAGTTCGATCTGTACATTGTCAATTTTCACATCGACATGGTTGGTATCAACTACAACATCAACAGGTGCACCAATCGGGATGATGTGATGGTTTGTTCCATCCACCATGTCTTCCACAACATCAAGAGGCGCATCAACTGGAGGCAATGCTTCTGACAGAGATGTTCTGCTCGATCTGAAAAATCAAGAATTACCAAACTTATACTAACTAATCCGAATATGACAAAAATTTCAGCTTGAACATAGAGAAACTACCTACTGGCGGGCATGTTGGAGACGTCAAGGTCAACAATATCCTCCATTATGACAAATACATCAGCAGTGACAGAATCATCTTGAAATCTAACCATCCGTTTTAGGTCCTTGTCATTGGAGATTGTAATGAGAGTTTTCTTGTTACCTGGGAGGAAGTATTTGAGAGACATTGTATTAACACTGCAGTTAAACATTTCTGCTACTTCTGTCTTGAAGTCATTAAATGTCGTATGTTCATCAACATCAATGGCATGTGCATCGCCACCCTTATATGACAATGAACCATCCTTCTCGTTCTCAAATTCACCACCTAACTGACAAATCGCTATAATTTTCTTTCCCGCCATTACCTGAAAAATTCAAGCAGAATATCAGAAACCATTACAAATAATTGGAGAAGAAAAAGATCTGAGATAATGATTTCTGATACTATGAACTATTGGTGGAAGATGATAAAGAAAGATAAAAAATTAAAAAAAATTAAAAACCTTTCGTTCTTTATCACAGAACTGAAGTTAACCAAATTCTACGTCTCACTTATATGAAGTGAAAACTTTCAATTTTGAGACAAAATTAATCTTCAAAATTATCAAATTTGTCAATCTCATTACATATTACACAATAAAAACAGTAAATTCAAACCGAATTGAGCCGCTGAATGAAGTAACTATACTGCTTCATTACCATGTCGAAAAATATTAAAATACTAATAAAAATTGGCATCATTAACTACCTTTAAATTTTCCTAGCAACCAAACAAAGAAAAGAAATTGGCCAGAACTCCAAAAAAGTTGGAAAATTAAAACAAATAAATCATACAGAGACCAGAAAAATTTTGACAAAACCTTGACCAACACACTCATTAATCAAACAAAGTTCAAAATTCTATCCACTAACAAATTCAAATCAAACAAAACCCCTCAAATCAAAATTAACGTTAAACCCTAGAAATTTAGAAAGTGGGTACTAACCTTTTCATTAAATTCAAGTAAAGTTGCCTGAAAATTTTAAACTTCGCTTCGGTGCTCACCATTCACCAGATCAGAAAACCCTAAATAAGAGGATGAAAGAAGAGACAGAAAGAACACTTTTTTTTTTATTTCTTCTCTTTAATTTTAGAATTTTAGTAAAATTAGGATTTTATATTATAGTTATACTACTTCTGTAAAATTATGACATAAGCTTACCTAACAAAATCATGATTCGTGCCAGGTCAGATTGACGTAGATTTGACGGGAACGGAGACATGATCCTCCTCCTCCTCCTCCTCCTCTTTTTTTTTATTTTATTAAATATCATCAAATAATGTTAATAATTTAAATTATATTTTAAAATTTTTAATTTTTATTATAAAATATAAAATTAATCTCAATTATGAATATATAACATGTGTTAATATTTAATAAAAAATTAAAAATAAAAAAATTAAAGAAAAAATTTTTATCTTCTATTTTCAAAAAAAAAATTAATTTAATACTTTTAATTTTTTTTTTTCTTTTCAATAATAGTAATTATATAAGGAAAAAAGATATTATGTATTTATGGTATTTAGATTCAAGAAATATTAAATTATTAATTAATTTTTTAAGTTTTATTTTAAGTAATGATTAATTTTTATTTAATTAAATGATAAATTTTATAATTTTATAAAATAATTAATTACCATACCTCGTTATCCAATCAATGAAGTCATAATCCCAAAACTCTAATAACATTTTTTGTATACTTAAAATATAAAAGATATCTTAAATAGAATCATTTTACCTCATTTTTCGTACTAATATAATAAAATTAAATAATTAATAAAATAAAAATTTATTAATTATAAATAAAAAATAAAAATTTCATATAAATTAAATAAAAGAATAATTGAATAATAGAATCATTCTTAATTTTTTTATTTATAAAAATTAATTATATAATAA
>CP135569.1:121545-214606 GCA_032401905.1 Swietenia macrophylla | reverse complement strand
AAAAAAAAAAAGAGAGCCAATATACATGCTCAAAATAAAACTACCGAAATTTGATTAAGGATTGGAAATTCCAAGGCAAATTCTGGGGGTGTGAAGATTTGGTATTTTTATCTCTGTGTCTATGATACAGAGACTATGGCATTTGGTTTGTTCTGGCAACAAATAGAACACACGGTGGAAACAAATACTAAGATGCTTACATTTTCCGACGATGCAGGGAGCATACAACTGTAGGAAACTCCATGGATTTCATTCATACAATAAAGATACTGTGGTTACAGGATCCTCACCAGGATGACAATTGATTAATTCCACTGCCGATGTAGTTTGGAAGCCATATGCTTTGATCAAGAGAGTTTCATTTCATGCCTAGCTCCTTCATGACCTCGAAGCATTAAAAGCAACATACCTGCTCACTATAGGCAAATATTTCCCAATCAAATTTAACAACCACACGATCCTTTTCATCTTCATCATCTTTTAACTTTGTTGACAAAGCAAAGAGGATGTGTTTGATAGCACCTAATAAATTATATTATTTTAAATAAATTATAATGAATTAAACAAAAATTTATACTATAATTAATACAATATACAATGAACAGTATTATTTTATTATATATATATAACATAAATAAATTTTAAATAATTATACAATTTAGTTCTAGAATACAAACATGTCCTAGAATAAGTTACAGCAGACATATCAATACTAATCTCAAAAAAATAAAGACAATAATTGAATAAAAAGAAAATTTTAAGTAAAACAGTTTTATTCTCTTTGTATTGTTGATATAGTAAAATTATTTAATTCATAAGGTGAAAAAAATATATTAGTAATGATTAAAAAAGTTAGTAAATAATTTTATAAATTTCTCTTATTACATTAATTAAATGATAAAATACTTTATTAATTTTTTTATTTATTATTAATGAATATATTTTTTTATTTTATTAATTAAATAATTCTACCATATTAATAATACTCATGTAATAAAATTATCCTACTTAATATTTTTTAATTCAAAAAATACTAAAAAATTTTGTTACTTTGGGTAGTCATCATTTATTTCTTGTCTCAAAATTCATCAAATTTGTTTATATGAAACTAGCTATCTCAGTAAAATTTAAGATATATTTAAGTTTGAAATGTTAAAAATCACTACTCGATAAGTATGAATGTATAAATAATCCGCAGACATTAGCTATATGAGTAAAGTTTTCTAAAAATGTGCTTTTAAAATTAAGTAAAAAAAAAACAGTATTTACTAAGAAAATACACTGCCATAGTCTATCAATCAAAGCCTCTCTCTTAATCTTCCCTATAATTTTCCTTCATTTTTTTTTTCTCATTTCTTGAGCAGCTAGAAACAGGACAAAGATAGGATATACACTAACGTTATAATTTACATGCTGGAAAGTAATAACCATGAATTAGACAACAAAATTCAACCAAAATCCACAACAAAGAACTCATAATTATAATAATACCAAGCTACAAAATACACATGCGTGAACAGTATTTCCGGTCTCTTTCTAGGCAAACTAGCATAACACAAACTTAATCCTGCGGATCTGGTAACAATTAGATCACTGCTCGAAAATGACTGACGACAGAACATTTTAAGGACAACAATTGAAACCACAATGTGCAGCTTAAAGCTGATTGCTATCGCTACTTTCCCCTATCATAGGCAGCTATATTCTGAGGCTCACATTCTGGACTAAATAGTCGAACAAGCAGAGCAGTGGTTGAGCTCACAGAAACAGCTCCGCAAGCTGCCCAGCGAAGACTTCTTGGAACTGTAACTCTAGGACCTGCATGAGTATAGAATCATGAATTTTCACTGTTTTTATGAGATAGAATAAATGAAAATGTCAGCATCATTGTCACCGGAAAATTAAAAATTCAAATAGAGCAAATGTAAGTTTGCGACTTAAATTCCGTCATAAGGACTTAAACAGATATATAAAATAAAAAGAAAAAAAAAGGGAAAAAAGACTTGGTAGATAATGTGGAAAGCTAAACATCATCCCAGTCAATGCATTTCACATTAATATAGCTCAAAAAAACTAATCAATTATTATTATTATATCCGCCATTTTAGTATTTATTCTATTGGGGAACAGAAGTTACCAGCAAAGTAATATTTTCTGTACAGGATTAATACCCTGATAGATTCAAAATAACATATGAACACTACATTACAAAGGCCGTGCCAAACAAGTCAAACAGCAATCCACAATATTAGTGTTTTCATAATAGAACTAACAATTAGAATAGCGCAAAGCTGCACAAGAAGAATTCAAGATACTAACTGCATGAATATAACCTTAGATACAAAACTAATATGAATAACAAAGTAGACTATACCGTAATGAAGTCTACAAAGAACCCAGAATCCCAATGCTCCTCCAACTGTAAAAATTCCAGCCGTCTGCCTCATTAATCTAGAACAAGGCTTTGCATCTGACCTCATCAACTCACCATCCGAAAACCCAAAGAAACGCCTCAATGCCATCTACAGATAACTCTCCCAATACTATACAACACAATTCAAAGCTTTAAAACCAAAAAATAGAACTACTGCTTGCGGTTGCCCCCTCGGGGCTTGAAACTGTTACAAGCTTACCTTACCTAAGGAATCAAGTCCCTGCAATAATCAATATCAACTTAATTTAGTATGAAAACAAGAGTAAAATCCCTCATAAGCTACGTGAAAAATGTAATCATGAGAAAGCTTTGGCCCCCTTAAAATGCAAACAAATTAATTTATTGAGCAACAAGCACAGGTTCAAATTCGTGTCGTGAAGAACTTACAATATCCACGTAAATACTTCAATATGTTTCTGATAAAGCAGATTCTTTTAATGTTGATAATCACAAACACGAAAAAAAAAAAGAAGAAAACTATTTGCTAGCAAATCAAGTAGAAATAAAACAAAAACAATAATTTTGTATTCGTTTTCAAAATCCAGTTTGTCATTGGAAAATTTTCTCGAACGTTTGTAAGGCAAACTTCAAGTCGGCCACTGTGACGTCCTCTCAATTATAAACTTCAAATTACGGAAAGTAACTAATCAAATTTGTCAACAAATTTGTTGAAAGAAATTTACAGAGAAATTGCTAACCGGGTTTCGATTGAACTGGCTTGGATTATGAAAAACCCTGTCTGCCCTCTCAGTTTCCTCCTTTAACTAACAGAGAGAATAAAGGGCAAATTACTCGGGTCGGGCGAATGGTTGTATGGCCTATAAATTCAAACACGGGTCAAACACGCGGAATGAGATGATTGATCCAGCTAGTTAACGATATGGGCCTAATGGGCCGACTAGTTGGCCCAATGGGTTTAGTGCATTTTTACCCTGCTGAACATTTTTATTATTTTCTATTTTTGCTAAATATTCTTTCTTTTTCTTAAATACCCCAATATTAAATAACAAAAATTTTATCCATATCAAATTATATTTCTATACTATGTAAACAAACCACCTCATAAACAATAAAATAGAATAATAAAAATTAATTGAATAAATGAAAATATAAATGTAGATTATGTGACAATGATTTATTTATTAAACTCATTCACGTTATAAATATCGATTACTAGTACGAATAATACTGGTGATAATTACACTTAAAGAGTATCATTATTTTCTTTTATCAATACTCTAATAATTTATAAATGAATTAATATTATTATAAATATTAAAATTATATGTTGCATTTTTTTCTCAAGGTAAGAGACTTGACTACCTAACAAGTCACCAACACTATAAATATTATAATTAATAATAAAAAAACTTAAAAGTTCTACCACAAAATATAAAATATAAAATTTAAAAATTTGATATAAAATTTTAAACATCTAATACAAAATTTTAAAATTTTGGATGCATTGTAGTGAATTCCTAAGTGAAGGAGGTTTTGATGACTTTTTTAATCCAAATGGGCGTGCTTAATATTTAGAAAATATGAGGTAAGGTATTTGATATTTGCCCAATCTTAAAAATAATTAACAAATGCCCCATGAGTATTATAAATTTACAATAATATGTGCAAAGAAAGTTCATAAATAAAGGACAAATTACAAATAGTATTTACAACATATAATATATTTGTATGTACATCCAAATTCAAGAATTTTGATTTCATCCTCTTGAATACTACTTTCATGTCATGTCTTTTATATTTATGATTAAATTCTTTCTTTGGGGAAACTTCCATACAAAAAATTAATTTTTTTAAATGTTTATTATTAAAAATTTAACTAAAATATTAGTATTAAAAAAGTTATTATTTTAATATTGGGCTTATATTTATATATACACAGTTAATGATTTGTGGGGGGAAAAAAAGATTTTTTTAATTGTTTATTATTTTATTAAATGAAAAGATTAATTTTTTAATTGAAAAAACAAATACTAAAAATTGTGAGTACATTACAACCGCTAGAAAAGCGCGTGAGGAAAGAGTTCTTCCTGCAGATAATTAATTGAGTACAGACAAAAAGGTTTCCCGTTTCCGTGGATATTTTCTTGCACACTTCCCCAGAAGTTATCATCATCTCAGACTCGAAGCGGTTTCATCATCGTCAGTCTCTTGCTTCGGACTAAAGTCGCAGCACCAGAAACCAGAAGGGTTTGAATTCTCTTCAATCATAATCATTTTCATCATATGATTATATGAGCATTATGTTGATCATCGGCAACAACATCTAGAGTTCAATTCTAAATCACAAATTTAGTAGTTTGTGACAATGATTCGTGTTTGATTTCGTCATGTTGATGTTAGCTTCCTGGGAACTATTTATCTGCAATTTTCTATCAGTCTATGTATTCAAGTTAAGATTTTTTTGAACTTAGTTTTATGTGCTGGACAAAGCAGTTAAAATGTTGAATTAAGTTAGCAGCTTTTTATTTGGGTTTGTTTCTGCCTATGATTACTTGTGACTGGCTCAGGGGTTTCGGTGGTTTCCTTTCTGATATTCCATAGTTGCTCATCTTCAGTTATGGAGCAAGGTTTTGTAGCTGATTCTTTTTGTCATCTTTTCTTACAGGAAATCCTCTAAACATGGAGCAGAAACTTCTCCGGTTCATTTTCTGTTTATGGGTTCTAACATGCTTCCTTCTTCCTGCTTCCTCTAATGGATTACTAAGAATTGGTTTGAAGAAGCGGCGTTTAGATCTTCATAGTATTAATGCAGCGAGATTGGCAAGAAAAGAGAGATATATGGGAATGGGAGCTGGCACTAGCGGCGCAAGCTATCGTTTGGGTGGTTCGGATGATGATATAGTGCTTTTGAAGAACTATTTGGATGCTCAATACATTGGAGAGATTGGTATTGGCTCTCCAGCGCAAAATTTCACTGTCATATTTGATACTGGAAGTTCCAACCTCTGGGTTCCATCTTCAAAATGCTATTTCTCTGTGAGTTCTGCTGATTTCTTTTTTGTTACTGTTAATGATATCCAAAAGTTAAAAAAAAAGAGAAATATCTTCAAATAACTGATCTTTATGTGCAGATTGCCTGCTATTTCCATTCGAGGTACAAGTCAAGCAAGTCGAGTACATATTCCAAGATTGGTATTAGTTTCAGTTTCATGTGTAGTTGTTTGGTTGATATTAAAACTGGTTGAAATTATGGTTGTGTAAATAAAGCTCAAAATTTTCTTCTTGAATTATGAATCAGGAAAATCTGTTGAAATAAGTTATGGATCCGGATCAATTTCTGGTTTCTTTAGTCAAGACAATGTCGAAGTTGGCAGCCTTATTGTCAAGGATCAAGTAGCTTCTTGTTCTGAGAATTCTGTTTTAACGTTACTATTTTCTTTCACTCAGCTATGCTTATGCATGTAAACTTTTCTTTTGAAGGTTTTCATCGAGGCTACGAGAGAAGGAAGTCTCACTTTTCTATTGGCAAAGTTTGATGGAATACTTGGCCTCGGGTTTCAGGAAATTTCAGTCGGGGATGCTGTGCCATTATGGTGTTATTTCTTTCTGAGAATTCATTTTTCTTCTAAGCCTGCAATAGATTCATTCTCTCAAAAACATTTTGGTTGCTCCGATAAACTGATACATGGCAAGAGTACAGGTACAATATGGTCAAGCAAGGTCTTGTAAGCGATGAGGTCTTCTCATTCTGGCTCAACAGGAATACTGAGGAAGCAGAGGGTGGAGAGATTGTTTTTGGCGGTGTTAATCCAAAGCACTTTAAGGGGAAGCATACATATGTTCCTGTTACTCAAAAAGGTTACTGGCAGGTGAGTGAAAACTTGAAGGATTGTGCTCGTAAAATTTCTCCTTGCTACAACCATGAAAACAAAAACTGATCTTTCAATGTCATTTTTCCTTGTCAGTTCAATATGGGAGATATATTGGTGGGGAATCAGTCTACAGGTGATCCCTTGGAACTTTCTCTCTCACTAATCTGCGAACCATGCCATGTGAATTACTCCCAAAATTTATTTGAACCTTGGATTATAATTTTGTTGTTCATCTGATCCTTGGCAAATCTTAGTGTTCACTTTCAAAACAAATTCTTGAGGAGAGATCATAGATACTCGTTGTTTTCTAAAATAGCAGTTTTTTGTTATTTTTTAGTTTTTTCTGAAATTAGCACACCTGCAATTTCTTTAGTGTCCAAGTTTGAGAAAATTTAAGTTAATTCCTGTAAGCACCGCAACAAATAATCATCAAGTTCTGAAAACTAATATTTTTTTTTTTCAGGTGTTTGTGAGAAGGGCTGTGCAGCTATTGTGGATTCTGGAACATCCTTGCTTGCTGGTCCAACAGTACGAACTTTTATCTTTATCATATTTTGTAAAATTATTATCTCAAAGTTCTACTCATGCATTACAAATCTCAGCCAGTGGTGACCGAAATCAATCATGCAATTGGAGCTGAAGGGCTTGTGAGTGCCGAGTGCAAGGAAGTTGTTTCTCAATATGGGGACGTAATATGGGAACTCTTAGTATCTGGGGTATGTTTGTGTTTATTATTTTATTATCATATCTTTCCAATCTCTGTATATGTGACAAATATCAGATATAAAGAATTATTCATGCATGGTTTGCAGGTACAACCGGACAAAGTATGTTCACAAATTGGTGTATGCATTTTCAATGGAGCTCACTATGTGAGGTTAGGGAATTGCTAAATTTCTTCTTTTATTTGTTGTTAATGTTTTCCTTGCAACACTTGTTATGGTTCTGGGTCTCATCCAAGTTGAACCATTAAAGCTTCTGGACGGTGAATTTCAACCATTAAAGGAGTGGCAATGGCTTTATCACCATAGTCCTATTTATTATTTTGGAGATATATAATTCTTCCAGTATATTGGATGGAATTTTACTGAATTTGATTCACAAGGACCACAAAATCCTAGCTTTTATATGAGTGTTTAGGTCTCGGATTTTAATTTTAGTTGAGTGGTAGTTGCCTTTGATTACATCCTCAATATGCTTCTGTCAAAGCACTCTCGCATAGCGGAGAGAATATGTTGCAAATGTTTAGGCAACAGTTAGATTTTGTAATGTTTTCTGTACAAGTTGAGTCTAGAGCCTCCCGCAATCATAGTTCAAGGAGCTTCCTTCGACGTGTCAAGATAGATTTACATAATATGCTTCTTGCTGAGAAGCATAGTATGTGCATTCCTGTTTTGGTTCCCTGGAATTTCATGCATTAACTTCTTACTTTTCCTGACAGTACTGGGATCAAAACCGTGATTGAGCAAGAGAACATGGAGGGATTATTAGCTGGGGATAGTGCTTTGTGCACTGCCTGCGAAATGACTGTTATTTGGGTCCAGAATCAACTAAGACAAAAGCAAACAAAGGAAAAAGTGCTCAGCTATGTGAACGAGGTGACCATATAAAATGACTCTTCTTGAAATCCTATTTTGATTTAAAAAAAATTAGAAATTGCTCTGTAATGAGTATTATTTCATTTTGAACAGCTCTGTGAGAGCCTACCAAGTCCAATGGGAGAATCGGTAATCGACTGTAACAGCATTTTGAACATGCCAAATATTTCATTCACCATTAGAGATAGACTTTTCAACCTCACTCCAGAACAGGTTAGATTTCTCAGTGATGTGTTCCTTCTATAGATTTCACTTTCTTGTTATTCACGGTTCGTTTTGCTGCAACTGCTGTCGCCAAATTACAGCATATTTCTCAATTTCCTCAACAAAAATAACCGCTTTGCTTATTTGTCACTCTTTGTCATTGGGATTTGTCATCTTATGTACACAGTATATTTTGAAGACTGGAGACGGTGTTGCTGCAGTCTGCATCAGCGGTTTCATGGCTTTCGACATGCCTCCTCCGAGGGGTCCTCTGTGGTATGTTACCTTAACCGGACATTGACCACCAAATTATGTGCCCTGCATATTTTCCTTCTCAGGTTAATACTGCAATTACATGCACGCAGGATTCTGGGAGATGTATTCATGGGGGCTTACCACACCGTTTTCGACTATGGTAACCTCCGAATTGGTTTCGCCGAGGCTGCATAATGAACTCCGGCCAGTGTTTTCAATATAGCGATTATCATCATTTACTCGTATGGAGACTGTAGATGCAATTCTAGACTGTGATCTGTATGTACCATAAATGATCTTTGTACTTCCTGCTGCTCATGCATAATTATCACAAATCATATGCGGAACCTAGATTCATATGTAATGCTTGAATTCTGCTTCTTAAGTTCAATTTTCATATATATATATATATATATATATATATGTATATATACATAGAACTAGTAGTAGTCAATACTTGGATGGAAAAGTTGCATTTTCTTTACAACAAATAAGAAAATTCAGTGTAAAACACTCACAAGATGAAGAGAAAATGGGAAAATGAAAGGATTCATTATAAATTATTTATTAAATATCTTGGTTATCATTTGTTTGAAGTTTGATAGATTCAACAATTATAAATAATTTTTTTGATATATATAATTTTTTGGTTTATTATTTTAGATTTAGAAGGAAAAGGAACAAAAGTAAATGGAGAAAAAATATATAATATTTTTGTTTATTTGTGAAAGAATTATGTAGTACAAAAAATTGAGGGAATTGTTCGTTAGCTTGTGAGAGTTTGGGCAAATACTAATTTTATTGAATTGATTAAATGGTGAAAATAGAATAAACAATTTTAATAAGAAAATTTTCTTACTCTTTCAATCCTCTGCTGTGAACTGTGCACCCCTTAAAAATCTTAAAACTTTACCCAGTCATAAACAAATATACTTGCATGCATGCATACATACATATATTTGTGCGCACGTGCGTGTACATGTGTATATTCATATATGTGCGTGCGTGTGCATATTAATTTAAATATTTACCCTAGAAATAAATACTTTTATTTATAAATTTATTAATTCACTAGTATTTAATTCTTATATGATAGATACGAGATAAAAAAAATAAAAACTTATAACAAATTTAGTATGGATATGGGTAATAATATATATTTACGTATATCTGTTATAGGTATTTGTTAATATTTAATTTTTTAATTTTTTTAATCAAACCTCAAAACTATATTTGATACCTATCTTGTATACAAGTGTGCATGAAAAGATTAAGTTTTTAAACTAATATTCTCCATAATAATATTTTATTAAAAAATAGAAAATGATTACAAAATGTGAATAAGATGACTTGGCACTATTTTTTACATTAGTCTTTAAAAGTTTAAAACTTGACATTAAATAACTTTTATGCATGTACTCACGCTGTGTGTTAAAAAAGATTTACAATTCAAAAAAGAAAAAGTATTTTAATTTTTGTGAAATTATTTTTTATTTTTATTTGAAATTATTTTCCATTTTATAACAAAAAAAAGCAACTTCTTTTTGTTTTCCAACACTACATGCATTTTGTAGTATTTGACATTACTTTTTAAATGATATTTTTAGATTATTTTAAAAAATAAAATAATACTATTTTTTGAATTTGAATATATATACATATGTATGTGTACGTGCATGCAATAATTAAATTATATTCTTTTAATTATTAAGATTTTAAATGATTAAATTTTTAATTAAAATTTTTTTTATACATAAATTATACAATAAATTAAGTGATTTAAAATTAAAAATAATATATGTGTAATTCAAAAAACAAAAAAAATTATTAAAAATTTCCTAATATTAACACAAATTTAATATTTATTAAATATCAATTTAAATAAATTTAATTATTAAATATTAAACTCACTATAAATTAATATTAAATTTTCATAATAAACGCAAATATAAATTTAAACATATCCATTCTAAATCCGATTTATTGTCATCCTTAATTTATACATCATCAATAAATTAACTTTATATATAATTTACATCTCCCTAATTTTAAAAAAAATACCTTTTTCTTGATAACAACAGATACAAGAAATGATATTCTAACTACAAGGTGAGAGTTAAAATAATACGAACTTCAGGTTGATTTTAAAACTGTAAAAATATTTGATAATATCAACTCTTAAAAAAGACTACACGAAACTTGTAAGTTACACTACTTTGACCCCAAACAAAGCTCGAACATAAAAATTTCCAAAAACAGTTAACATTTCTCGTAAATTATGTCTAGAACAATTAAATTAAATCAATTTACAGTTCTGAAAATTGAATTTACAAATCTTTTGAAGGGTACCAAATAAGCACACTCATTAACATGACTCCAAAACAAGAAAGAAAATTTCCAGTAGTCAAGTGTACAATCATAAAGAGTTACTTTCCAATAAAATATTTTCCTTTCAAAAGGATTTCTAGCACTTGAATTCACCATGATAACATAGTACAAATGGATGCAAGTCATAAATATTACAGACAACAAAAATTTATGAGAGCATTACATCAGGCACATTTGCTGGTGACCAGCTGCAAGAGGTTAAGTTTTTACTGTTCTTCATCGCTATCATTGCCAAAAACTGAGGCAACAGCTACTTTTGGCTTCTTTGCAGCGGTTCCAGTTGAGTTCTGCAAAAGCAAGCAATAAAGTAAATATGCGGTTGGATATATCCTTGAAAAAGTTGCAAGTTCCATCCAATAAAATTGGTTTTCATAGGCAAGTGCTGAAGAAGAAGCAAGAAAATCAAGAAATGGTTGAAAGACGTAATATTCCTGAGACATTTGTGAGTTTTATATCAGCATGTTCTCAAATTCAGGGATTAGAAAAACCTGGTACTCAACAACATACTCATATAAGCATGTAGGTGTTAGATATCAGCTTCTTTTCAAATGAACTTCAATCATTTCTGAAACAAATAAATCCTGATGTCCCCAAAATTGCAATGTAACTAACTTAAGTTGGATCTACCTTTAAAGTGCCACCTTTTGAAGAAAATCCGAATTTTAATGCCTTCCGCTGATCCTGATTGGTAAGAGCTGTAGCAGTTCTAGGTGCAGAAGAGTCTGGAGCAGACCCGGATTCTTCTTCTTCTTGTTGCTGCTGCTGCTGTTGTTTATGGGCATCGGCCCTGTGTGGTGTTCAGGAATAAAAAAATATATTATGTTAAAAGAAACGAATCAGGAATAGTTTAAGCTAAATGCAATAGATGAAATAAAAGCAAGGGCAAAAGATTTACATTTGAGCAAACTTTGCCATCTGTCTCTCCTGGCGTTGTTGTTCTCGTTTTTGCCGATCATCACGACTGCTAGTACCATGCATTTCTCTCATTTCTTTAAAACGCTGCAATCATCATCCAAAAGTGTTAAGAAATTCAGATAAAAATGGAACATCAAAAAAAAGCATTACACGTAAACACATAATTCACCTTTCTGTGGTTGTGATCGTATGAACTCAGATGGGCTTCAAATTCCACAGCTAGTTTGTATTGCTTGTTGCAAAGATCACAATAGAACACCTTTCGTATTTCTTTGACCTCGGTTTGAATTTTTTGCTCGCGTTCTGCTAACACCTGAATTTTCATAATGTGCACGAAGCAGGCAGTAGAAGCCACCAGGTAATAAAAACTGCAGGATATTGTCAAGAGCTTCCTAAGTTGATATTCCCCTATGATATATCATTCCGGTCAAAAGACAAACACATACTGCATATGCTGCCTTCTAGTATTGGATGTGGGTTTCAGAGGAAGTAAAGGATTAACCTCTCTATTATCTAGTGACTCGAGTATTTATACCAACTATCTACGAGTTTAAGAGCCTACCTCCCGCTTCTTTGCATTCTCCTCAGTATCCTCTAGCTCGATATCAAGTTTTCTTCGTTGGATATTTTCTTCTGCAGTGAAAAAGTCATCTTCTTCCTGTTTCCCAATCCCCAACTTCGGATCTCTGATCCCAGATTTTATTGGCTCGGTAATTCCTGTAAACAGAAAATAGAATGACTATTTAAATTTGGAATAACAAATGCATTCCAAATAAATAATTCAGACTGAAGCCTCTTTAAATTATGCAGCAAGTAATCAGTATTTATGATGAAAGAATAAATGATCAAATAAAACTAAACCAGATATCAGATACACATCAACATTTTCAAGACTCAGCAAACTCATAACAACAAAACTACAAAAAAATAGACAATCACTAATTACCTAAGATGTAATCCATAAAACTACAAAAAAAAAAAAAAAGACAATCACTAACTAGCCTAAACTACTCAGGTTCATCCCAAAAACTCAAGTTTTAGTGCTAAACATGACATCCTTCAAAGAAGGATTTAGCACATTTAATGACAAGCTTTAGTACTGAAGCATATGCATATCAACCGAGAAATAAATTCCACAGGACATAACCTTTGACAAAATTTGATGCAAATCTGAAAAAGAAAAATGATTTCATTAATTCATTGGCTATGATTGCAACCAAATTCAACAATGCATAAAACTGAACTCTAAATCACAGCATTAGTAAAGATGGAACTTAAGCAGGTTTATCTAATATATGTATAGATGTAGCGAAATGTCATAAATAACAAAAAACACACATCAGAAGCATCACTGACTGTGAATATGAAGTATGTGGTCACTAGCAGGATTAACAAGAATGAATTGCAAGGAATTAGAAATACAGTACATGCAAAAAGCAAAGTTTGATGGCAATTTATCTAAAAAGCCAAATTAATCACACGTAAAAAAATGTAACTATTGTATAACATCACAAGTCCACCAAAACTATACCTTGCTCATCCTTCCCGAGACCTTTGCCTTTCCAACCCATCTTTTGGAGAAGCCTAAACCCAATATTTGATGATGTCAACTTTGTATCTGACGATGCTTGTTCCACATTTTCCAGGTCAACATTCTCTGTTGGCTTTTGATGGATGGGCAATTGAAAATCCTCAGCCAAATCCTCAACGGGAGAGTCCTGATATGGTTTGATCAGAAAAAGGAGTTAATACACTCAGCACAATAGACATACAGAATTCTGGTGCATTCAGTTAGATATTTTAATAGTTTAGGACTTAAATAGACTATTATTTAATTAGGTTAATATGAAAAAAAAAGATTACTGTTTCATTGGATTGAGTAAATATAAAAAAAATTCAATCAACTGAATGAATTAATAAATTAACATGTATGTCCTAAAAAAAAATGAGAATTTGGTCATCTATTGCTTACCTGTTCTTTCTCATGCTGCTGTTTATCCCTACTGCTCAGTTCCTGTTTACTATTGTACCATCCATATTCCATTTTTTACCACCTATATCATGAAGAAAGAAACAGAAGGTAAATAAAATTATTTCCAGCAAGCAAATCAATCAAGAGTTTAAAACAAACAAGTGAAGACCAAATTATTCATTGAACTCCAACTGTTCACATTAAATCCAAGATATAAACTTGGTGCATATTTCACGCATCATAATTAATGCACATATGAATAATCTCAACTATTAAAATGTAGAGTAATCAACCATGCAATTATAACTTACACAATATGTTTAACGCTATAGAAAACAAATTAAACTAAGAGAATGTCACATCATAATATATTTTTGTTTCCATCTGATTTTAATTAGTTACCTTACAATTAAGTGATCTTATAGAGAACATTAAGCAAGAATCTCCAGGACATATGATTGCTTAAAGGAAAGCCGCTTTTTATGATTACTTTAACATTTCTCCCTCCATTAGAGATCATATAATTTAAATTTTGCAACTAGAAAAATCAGTAACAAACTCAAGACTAAATTTGAAGCCAGTTAACCAATCTTGCTCTTCCCAAATATCACAAATACCAAACACACAAACATAAGTCACAACATACCACAAAAGCAAGGACAGTAATTAAATATTACTTCTGAAAAATCAACTTCTGTTCACAAATGACCAACGATAACCAAAGAGATGAAAATGAAAAAGATCGAGTTTTGCTAAAATTTTCGGAATTTCTGGCTAAATTTCTGACATGGGCTGAAAATAAATTAGATTTTCCAGCTGGGAAGTTTGTATACACAAGTTCCATTCAAATTCATTAAAAAACCTAAAATAGTCATACAATCAATACGAGTTAAAAAAAGAGTTGAAATATTGAAATTGATCAGAAACCCAATTGTATAAATCATGGAAAATAATTAACTAAAAATCAATAAAGTTAGGGATAGTGAATCCAACCGACAAACCCTAAATTAAGTGTAGAGGGCACCTGATTAGCAAATAAAAGACGCGATCATCAAAATTCTTAGTGAAAACGATAATCGAGGAACACAATTAGAAATATATAACCAAAAATAAAAAAGAAAATAAATTACCTGATCCTGATCATGGAATGAGAGAATCAAACTCTATTTATGACCTCGTGCTTGTCTTCTGCTGGTCGATGGATTTGAATGTACCATTGCGGAAAAAAAAAAAAAGGTAAGAAAAGCATTATGGGCCGACAAAGCCCAACTTAAAATGGATTTTAGATGCACTTTTGCTTTAAGTCGCCCATCAATATTACCCCCATTGGAAAATGTCCAATATTCATCAAAGGACATTAATACCCCTCTTATTGAGAAAATTTACAATCAATGATTTTAAAAATAACAGCTAAATTGTCACTCCCAGAACTAAGATATTTTAAATTAAAAAAAATTAATTAAAGAATTTCTTTAATTTTTTTATATATAATTTTAAAAATATAATATTTAAACAATTTTAAGTATATAAATTTAAATAATTTTAAAAATACCTCATGTCTAAACCTTTAATATATTTATTTTATTTATATTAATTTTTGTTTCAATCTCTGACCACACTATTTTTATTTTATTGTTTCAATATTTATATAATTTTAAAATTGTATCATATTTTATCAAAAAAATTATAAAAATTTGTTTTTAAATATTTATATATTTTAAAATTTTAAATCAATCGAATGCATTAAATAATAAAACAAAAAATATGATTTAACATATTTTTAAGTTATAAAATAAGGTATGAAATTATCACAATATAAATAATATAATTTTAGTAGGAAAAAAAGAAATTTTAATGGCTTCATTTTCATTTGTAGTTTAAAAATTATTTTTAAAATTTAAAATATAATTTAAAAATATGGTACAAATTGCATTAAAATAAATATAAATTATATATTTTTAAGATTAATTTATGTTAAATATTTTAAATTTTATATATTATATTTTAAATTTTAAATTTTATTATTTTAATTTTAAGTATTTTAATATACATCTAATTTTTTTAACATTTAAGATATGTGTTTTAAATTTTATATTAATTATTTTATATTTAAATTTTTATTATTAATTATTTTAAAATTTAAATTTTATGCTAATAGATATAATATATATTTTATTTTATTTTATTTTCACATTAAATCTAAACCATTGATCTGATCGAACCATCAGAATCCATCAAAGTGTGGATACCGGCTTTCATAGAATCACACTACTGGGAAAGAAGTTTCGTTTTGCCGTTTCTGAAGGCAGAAACCCACCTTTCCCTCTGTACTTGTGCTTCCTCATTCATTCACTTAATCGCAAAAGGATTTCTAAAACTTGCTTGATCAAAACCGTAATATTCTTCCCCGAGACACTCGCTCAATTTCTCTCCGTACGGAACCGTGAGTTCGCTTTTTACGACCTGTGGTTTCCTCCCTTCGGGTTTCTTGCTGGACTTCCAGGTTTTAATCTTTTATTTTAAAATTCGTTTAATTTACGTGTTTTGATTTTTTGTGGCGCAATTGGTAGGTAATACAGAAAAAAATCTGCTGTGCGACCGCCAAATTCTGTTCGTGACAGTGCAATTCTGTGAAATTAGGAGAATCCACGTGTTTTTTTATGGTTTTAGATTTTGTGAGGAGAAATTAGTTGCTAACAAAGACAACATTTTCTGGGCGAACGCTAAATTTTGTAGTTGAAATTGCAATTGAAGTGAAATGAAGAGAGATATTGCCGTCGTTAGGCCTTGTTTTTGGGGAGCCAACTTTGTTCTTGTTAGTATTTGTCAATATAAAGTTAGCTGATTGAAATCTTATTTATCTGTTTTGTTGATGTTGATGGGCTGCATATGCAATTTAGGACGTGGGTGCACATTTGCATGTGTAGCATGGGTCATTGCTTAATGCCTGTTCATTTCTATTTTCTGCCATGGTTCAAGGTAGCAATTGGTGGTTTAATTGTGTTCGCGTGGATGCTTGGATCTATTCTTGGCTATAAACATCTTTGAAGTTGTTAGGCATCAGTTGTTGGTGTATATTCTTTGTTCAAAATGCTTCCAAGTGCACATAAACCATCAACTGAAGTTGGGTGTGTCACTGAACAGGAAACTCCCCCGGATAGTAGTAAAAATCCAATGAAGCCAGAGGATGATGGCAATGAGGATGGGGAGGAAGAAGAGGAAGAGGAAGAAGATGTAGATTTTAATCCCTTTTTGAAAGAAACTCCTTCACCAGAAGCTTCGTCAAGTTTGAGCTCTGAAATTGTGGGAGATTCTGAGCATGGTGAGGAGGAAATCACTGTGCAAGCTACTGTTTCTCCTAAAGGAGCATGTGAACAAGAAAATAAATGTAGTAAAGATGTTGCGAGAAAAACTAAGAAGAGAAAATCTGTTTTGAATTCTCAATCAAAAGTAGAAACTGTTCTAGAAAAGGAAAATGGCTCAGCAAGCAGTGGGATTTATGTTAATGATTGTATTGTAGGAGATTTGAGTAATGCAACAGATTTGCAGAAGTCCATAATTGATTTAGGTGTTGAGGATGCCATCTGCAGGCGCACTAGGGCCCGGTACTCACTTGCAAGTTTCTCACTTGATGAACTTGAGGCATTTCTTCAGGAAACAGATAATGATGATGACATTCAAAATGTTGATGATGAAGAAGAGTATAGAAAGTTCCTTGCAGCTGTATTACTGGGTGGAGATGGTGATGGCCAGTCGACTCAAGAGAATGAAAATATTGATGATGAAGATGAGGATAATGATGTGGATTTTGAGATAGAGCTTGAAGAGATGCTTGAAAGTGACTATGAAGAAGGTGCAGCAGATAAGATCCAGAAAGAGGAGTTTGTTAAAGCTAGACGACGGCCGGAGACTAGGCAGAACAGACGCCAGAGGGCTTCTGCACAATATAAAAAGAAGCTTTTAGAACAGACAAAGAGGCCATTGCGTCCCCTCTTACCAATCTTGCCTGGTGGACCCCCAATTGCACCTTTCCCCATGATCGATGGGAAAACTTTAATACCTGAGAATGCTCAAAGCTATCCATCTTCCAGAGCAGAAGATGGTTTGATAAATGGGTTCGCTGCACATCAAATAGGCCAGTTGTATTGTTTAATACATGAGCATGTGCAGCTTCTTATTCAAGTATTTTCACTTTGTGTTCTTGATCCTTCTCGGCAGCATATTGCCTCCCAAGTTCAGGGATTAATTTTTGAGATGCTTCACAAGCGCAATGAAGCAATAGCATTCAGAAATGAGCCGTATCCTGGGATTTACTTCAGTCCTCCCTATATATGTTCATCGGTGCCAGATGCACTCCCCCAATTATGCTTGCAACAAAGGATCTTTGATTCATCTTCTTCATTTGGTGCAACGGGAATCTGCTCTCCTCCAAATATTCAGATGCCTGCTTTTCAAAACATTTTTACTTCCGAAGGAAGATGTGGACATGTTTTGAACAGCCAGATGGGTTCTGCCCCAACTGTGAATGACTCTTTTTGGTTGCCTTTGATAAATGGTTCTGTTTTATCTATTCTGGATGTAGCTCCACTTAATTTAGTCAGGAAGTATGTGGAAGATGTTTATACTGGTAAGGCTTGTACAAATAATTAGGTCTCTTTGATGATTTTGAATCATTTGCTTGTTGGTGGGAGTTAGCTCTGACTTGTGTTACCACTGACAGCAATTGAAGAGTATCGACAACGTCGGCTGGCATCTAGTTCTGATATTTTCTTTGAAAGAGAACCTCTTTTCCCTTTTCCTTCGTTCACATCATTGGTTGAAGCTAATGGTGAAGTTTCTAAAGGAAAATTTCCCCCAGCTGCCAAGCCTGTAACGTCTTCTCCCAGTCAACAACCACCAAAAAGGTCACTGGCTGCCACACTTGTTGAAAGTACTAAAAAACAATCAGTTGCTTTAGTCCCAAAGGAAATTTCCAAGTTGGCACAGATTTTTTTTCCCCTTCTTAATCCATCATTGTTTCCACATAAGCCACCCCCCGTGGCTGTTGCGAATCGGGTGCTTTTTACTGATGCAGAGGATGAGTGAGTTTCATGTTTTCTTGTCTTTTCCTTGCTTGACTGGTTTAGTGCTTCATTGAATTGGTGGCATTCACTTTTTTTTTAAATTTTTTTTTATGTGTTCTTAGGTTGAGTACTTTTGTTAAGATGCTATACTTTTTACAGATCCCTTCTGAGTGAAATTTGAATGCAGCGTTTAAAGTTCATTATTATACCATCTTTGATATTAGCAGTTGAAATGCAAATTTGACCATGCCAATGGAACTTGATAGGTTTGATAATCATATTTTCACAGCCAATCTAAAAAAAAAAGAGATTTTGGCGGAAATCTTACCTCGGTTTAAAATCGTGATTTTTCTGCGACGTTGACTATGTCCTTTACGTGCTTGCACATAGGCAACTGATATTTTGATTTATATTTTAGGGGCTTGTGCCTTACATTGTGTGTAATTCATCATCTGTTTTGTATGTCACTAGAAATGATGTTCAAGATTTACCTCGTTTATGTTGGGACTCGATGCAGATTGTTGGCACTGGGGATAATGGAATATAATACTGACTGGAAGGCAATCCAGCAACGGTTTCTTCCTTGCAAATCAAAGCATCAGGTGGTTATATCTGCTTTGTATCACAAACACTATTTCCTGGTGATTTTTGAACTAAACAGTAAACTTGTTCATTTTATTTACGTGTCCATAAGTCGTGCACTTTCTGATGAAGTATAAAGGGACAATATGTTGTAGCAGAGAACAGGCTAGTCAATGCCTTCACACTTTTCTTTTCACCTTCCAAACTACAACACTCCTGGAACCCTTTTAACAGTCTAATGGCACAACAAGGTTGTATCCTGCCATTTCTTTTTTTTATCTTTTGTGTGGCAGGCATTGACACTAATGGTACACTAATATTGCTAGCCATCAGTGAGGCTCACAATTGTTAGTGATCTAACGGTGCAATTCTTTCAATAATATTCTGTTCGAGATACTGTTTGGTGTCTGAATTTAGAATGGCCTTTGCTTCGATAATCTACAGTGAATGAAATGGCATGGTCTAATTGATTTAGGACTGAGTAACTATGGTCCTTTTTAATACTTGCTGATTTTCTTGCTCTTTTTGTGTGTGTTTGTGGAGAGGTGTAATTGCTTGGTGATAAAATAGAATGTTTTCTGTAGTGCATGTGGTTGGACAAATTTTTGCAACTTTTAAATTTGTCTTGTATTATGGATTATTATAATACTTGTCACATATTTATGTGAAGGTAAGATTCTTGGTGACTCACAATACAGTTTATTGATAGCATTGCTGTGAAAGTGATGAGTGCCTATTTAACTTCCATGTGTTTTTTGTGTTGCAGATTTTTGTTAGGCAAAAAAATCGTTGCTCATCCAAAGCACCAGAAAATCCCGTTAAGGTGTAAAAAAAACCTTTGCAAAAACAAAAAGTCTCTGTATCAGCATCGATCATTCTATTATATATACCACTGAGCATATTTATTTTCTGTCCTCTATCTACTATGCCAAAATTCTATCATTTTTTCCCATAAGAAGTAAGATATTTTCTTTATATTGAAAAATCCCAATAAGATGGTGGAAATTTATGTAATATTTTGACTACTCAATGCAGGCAGTTCGGAGGATGAAAACGTCTCCACTGACTGCAAAAGAGATAGAATGTATTCAGGAGGTGTATTCATTTGTTCTTTCTTAAACTAACTTTTCTTTAAATTCTTATTTGAATAAGCTGATTGTCATTCTATTTGTAGTGATTTATTCTTAATATAATTTTAATAATCCAGGGACTGAAGGTTTTTAAACTTGATTGGATGTCCGTATGGAAATTTGTTGTCCCACATAGGGATCCAACCTTGTTACGCCGACAATGGCGTATTGCCCTTGGAACTCAAAAGTGTTATAAGCAAGATGCAGCTAGAAAGGAGAAGCGGCGGTTGTATGAGTTAAAAAGAAGATGCAAAACTGCTGATTTGGCAAATTGGCATCTTGATTCTGATAAAGAGGTTTGTTTAACTTTTGAAGTTAGAGAACCTGTAAATGAGGAATGGTATTGGTTTGGAAGTCTTTTAATTTAGCTTGGCTAATGGATAGGTTATTGAGTGTTTCTTTCATGGATTACTGTTGATTTCAGTTACTTTTCTTTGTTGACCAGGGTGAAATTGCGGGCAGAAATATTAATAGCATTGGTGGTTACATAGACAATGCAGATGAAGGCTATGTTCATGAGGCATTTTTAGCGGATTGGCGACTGGGTACTTACAATAATGCTTCTTCTGGGAATCCTTGCATACGAGAAAAACAAGTTACTTGTGGCACACTGTCAAGAGAGGGTACTCACATTGCAGAAGAACCCAATAATTTTGGACCTCGAGAAGCTCACCCACCTATTACTAATATGCATGAGTTCCCTTATGCACTGAATGATTCTCAGTATCAATATCCTTTATCTCAATTGGCTCATGTTAGACATGGTGCTTCATCCAATATTGTGCAGCGAAACCATCCAGTTCTAAATATGGAATCAAATTCCTCCAAATCTCAAGTATGTTTGCCAACATATGGGGCTCGTAGAAGTAACAATGCACAGTTGGTGAAATTAGCACCTGGCTTGCCTCCTGTAAATCTTCCACCATCTGTTCGTGTAATCCCACAGTCAGCTTTCAAAAGTGTCCAATGTGGATCATCTGCTAAGGTCTCTGCCAGTGGAGGTGGCTTGGGTCATTCAGGACAAGAAAATGCAGTTCCTCTAATTGCTCCTGCAAAGTTGGTAACTCAATGTTTGATAAAAACTGGGAGAGATAAAAGGAATCCAATGAAAGAAAATATTGCTGATTCACACTTGGAAGAATCTCATGTTATTGGGAAAGAAAGAGGCACTGAGTCAGACCTTCAGATGCATCCTTTACTGTTCCAGGCCCCTGAAGATGGACATCTACCATATTATCCATTGAACTGTAGTGCTAGAAGTTCAAGTTCGTTCAGTTTCTTTTCAGGAAATCAACCTATATTAAATCTAAGTCTCTTTCATAATCCACGCCAAGTCAGCCATGTTTTCAATTGTTTTAGCAAATCTTTGAAGACCAAAGAATCCACGTCAGGATCATGTGTCATTGACTTTCATCCTCTTCTGGAAAGAACCGAGGATGCAAATAATGTCTCAGTGACTAGAACCTCAAATGCATGTCTGTCTGTTGGATCAGAAAGTAAAGATGATCAACGTAGAAATCCTTTGGATGCTGTCCGGAGTTCATCTCCTGTCAATAGAGGCCCATTTGCTACTGTTTCACATGAGAAGGCTAATGAACTGGACTTGGAGATCCATCTAAGAAGTTCTTTATCCGGGAAGGAGAAAGCTTTAGGAATTAGGGATATGACTGCACGTAATCCTATGCAGTCGAAAACAACTGTCGCAGATTCTGGAGAAAAAACAGAAACTCAAAACACTAACAATATATATTATCAGTATGGTGAAAATTGTGACCAGGTTGTTTCTAATGCCCATTGCTCTGGACTGAGCACTAGCAACATAGATGAGATTGGTGATCATTCCCATCCTGAGATTGTGATGGAACAGGAAGAATTAAGTGACTCCGATGAAGAACTTGAAGAACATGTGGAGTTTGAGTGTGAGGAGATGACTGATTCTGAAGGCGAGGAGGGTTCAGGCTGTGAACAAATTGCTGATATGCAAGTTAAGGTGGCTCTGTTCTTTCTACTTCATTTCATTTCATTGGCTACATTATGAGTAATGACCTTTGTTTTTTTTTTTTTTTTGGTGAAAAAATGGTTGGATATCAGTGTTCCTTGTAGCTTTTCATTGTTCTATTTCGCTGGGTGATATTGTGAATGCATCCCATAATGTTTAGTTTTGCAAAGAATACACTTTCTCATTTTCTGGGAAATGCTATTTGAATTTGTACTGATCACTAAAACATGTTCTTGCATCATATTATTAACTTGTTTCTGTGATTTTTATGTCATTGTTTGGGGATGACCTGGTCTGACGGCTTTTGTAGATTTCCATGTCTTTTTGATTTCTTGATAAATGCTACTAATCTTGATCTGTTAGAGACGTTGATATTTTGCTGAAATCTGTGTTAAATGTGCTTTGCATGTTTCCACTCTGCATTCTGACTTTGATTTGTTACTTGTTGATAGGAGGTCTCTGGACTTTTGACAGGAAAAGCAATCAACGGAGATAGGAATGATAAAAAATGTGAATTAACGACCCCTCCAAATGCTCTGGGTGGTGCTTCTGCTACCAGAAAGGATGGCACTCAGTTCTTAAAGTTGGGTTTGACAAACCTAGGGAAGGATACTACAAGTAGTTCATGGTTAAGTTTAAATTCCTGTGCTGGTCATCCTACCTGTAAAACAACATCTAAGAATGCAGATGGCATAATCAGTGCAGGCGGCAGCCCTGTTGCTAAAAGTATTGCTTTTCGTCCCAATAGATCTTGCAAGAAGGCAACACCCAGCACAAAAAAGGTTGCATAGAGATGCATGCATCGGATATGGAAAAACAACTCAGCCTGAGCCCTCTTGCTGGCCAGACAGTGAGGAAACGTAGAAAGCATGGATCTCGAACTCATACAAGCTTGAATATTGGAACTACCGATAACAAAGATGAGTTATGTTAAAATGTGTGAATACGAGCGAATGTGCCTTAGATAATGTTATCCTAACTGGTAAACAAATGATTGGAGAGAGGATTCCTTTTTCTCTAAGAAGTACAGGGAAATCTTATTTCATTTTGCTGTTTTGCTTGTGTATACCTGCCATCCGGGGTTAGGGAGTAGTTCTTTTTTTTTTTTTTTTTGGGGGGGTCTCTAAAGGTGGGAGTATGGTTGATGTACAGAGATTTTTGCTTGTATATTCTTGCATTAGCTCACCTACTTCTGGGGGCCGGAAATGAAATCATCCAGAGAAATGCTGTGGATATGCGGGAAAATTTTTTAAGATGATAACATTTGGCATTCAATTTATTAAAATAACCCTCTTTATAATTTTTTACCAACTGACCAAAGTTCTCATCTACATCAGCAAAAACAGAAAAGCTTTTATGTGCTTTAGAGAATAAAGATGTATTACACAAATCAATAATTATACATGCAAACAAAAAAAAAAAAAAGTAGAATTCTATTCTCCCTACAAATAAGCTTTAGAAAGAGGTTGGATTGTGATTGAACTTCATATTTTATTGCCATGGATTATGATGATAAACTAAACTGTCCGTACACAACAAATTGTCTAATTAAAAGTGTTGCAATGGTAATAGAATAACCGCCGGGGACTAAAAATTGGGAGAAGGGTTGATGCTTCGCGCGAAATTTGGGAATATTTTATTGTTTATCAATAAATAAAGAGGTTGGTGAGAAATTATTTTAATTACATTAAGGCTGATTATTATAACTAAAAAGGGATCGATATTGTATTAAACTATATAATTCATTAGAGAAAAAAATACAAGAAGATTTCTTTGGTGGTAATTATTATTTAATCATCATTTTCAAAAGTACACACTTAATTAACTTATAATTATGAGCCTAACCTATATGATACCAATAACTGGCCAAACTCATCACTAATCACCAACTTATGGAATAATTATTTCATTAATTCTTTTGATGAGCCTCTCAATGTCGAACACTCATCAACTTCTAATGCCAAATTATTGTTCTTCTTATATTTAAGATATAATTAAGTAAAAAAATATTTAATAAATGAGATTGATTACAGCTAGAAATTAAATTAAATTAAGCATAAATATATAATATTTTGCAAAGGTAAGGGGAAAAAAATCGAAGAAAAAGTTCCATGATATAAAGTACAATAAATTGGGCATACCGAACTGTGGCCCTTGTTAGGATTTTCAAAGAAGAAGATACCTTAAAAGCTAGACAGCTTGCATGCAATGTTATAAAACAATCTGCCACCTTTAAAAAAAATATGTTGAAAATTTTAGGAATGAGTAGTACTCATAATTGTTTAGTATCAAATTCAAATTTTATAATTAGAGGAGGATTTTGTTCTCTCATGGTGTATTAATTCTTCCCTGAAATGGGAAGCTGCTGATATCTGTGATATGGTGGATAAAGAGAAGCATTCTCACAGGAGAAAAAGAAGAATCAAACTTGCATGCATGAACCGAATTATTCAAAAAAGCAAACTTGAAATTTCTTTTGACCATCTTCAACTTGCATTAGATTTGTATAAATCCCATATTCTCTCTCAGTGACTTCTGCATCAATTTATCATATAATATTGCATGCCCTTTAATTATTTTATCATGTTCTGGAATCACTCTCCTTTTCACATTTAGTTAATTGTAGACATGGTAAAACAATTAACTGACAAAACGTGTTTTATGCTTTTTAACGTTAGCATCCGACGCATCAATGTATACTTTGTGAACGATAGGCAAACGAAGACCAATTAATCTAATAATAAAAGCCCAGAAGAATTTCTTGTGAATAAACTTTAATTTTATCCACAGTAAGAGCAATTAAACTGCATATAATTGGTGTAATTGAATAAATAAATCATCGAAAGAACATGTTTTTATTTGCCATCAAAATCATATGTGATTTTTCGTTAGATTTTTATTTTTATTTTCTCAAAGGATATGCAAATCGATCGTAATCTACTTATACAAAATTAAAGTATGTTTTGTGGTTTTTTTGTTTTAAGTTTTTAGCCCTTTTACAATCAATATCTAACATAAATTCACACTAACCAATGATTTGGAAACAAAAAAATAAAAAAAATAGAAAATAGACAAAATGAAAAACGAAAGTCCAAAGCGTGAACAAAAAGAAGGGAGGAATAAGGTTTACAGTTAGGGCTAGGTTAAGTTCCCGAGCATAAAAACAAGATTTGATGGAAGGGATCAAATACAATGAAAAATAAAAAAAGAGGGTTCAATGATTTTTTTTAAAAGAGAAGAAAGTGCTAAAGAAAGACATTAAAATTGGGAATTGAATGCCAAACCATTGCTTTTTCTTTGGTCAATTACCGAAGTAAAAGTTTCAAAAATCATGTGCTTTTGCCCTGATTTTCGACAACATAATATCATTTCTTACATTGTGATTGTCCATTTGATTGGAGCCCTACACATGTTTAATTGCTATTGGTTCTTAATTTTCTAAAGATTCTATTTTCTATACCCCCGAGAATTTTCCAACTAAGCAAACAACACTCTTCCCCTACTATAAATACAATAGAGCTTGCAGGCAATGAAACTCAAACTACTCCCAGACATTCAACTACAACAACCTCTTTCTTACAATTTCAAATTTCGTCTGAAGTTGTTTACTTGCAAATTCTTTCATAAATGGCAGGCAACAAGCAGAAGAAATCTGGGTTCTCTCTATTCAGCATGTTCAAATCGAGGAGGCCACAAAGAGTTGAAGATTTTGATGATGCCGGAATAAGAATTTGGCCCAGTGATGGAGACAAGCATTACTTGGTTGCTGAGCCTGGAATTGACAGAAAAGCTTCAGAATTCATAGCTAAATTTCATGAAGCTCGAATCTCAGAATCCAAACTTTATGCAGTTTATCAACCGCCCAAAGCTTGTGGACAGGAAGAAGAAATTGAAATTTAATTGTTTACTTATTATTCTATTTTTATGTTTAATTTCTTGTGTCTTTATTATTTATTTCAGTGATATGTTTATAGCTTGTAAAATCAAAATAATCAAAGTAGTATCAATGATTTGTTAGTTAATGTTCTTTGTATGTTGTCTTATCTCTCTCTCCCTCTTCATACTCGTAATAATTCTTCGCAAAGTTTGTGTTCATTTTTTTTTCACTATTGATACTATTATTATTTTTAATTTTCAGTTAGTATAATTTGAACAAATGATTTCTAATTAATATACATTTTGTGTAGTGCACTATAATTTAATATATTTCTCACTGTTTCTTTTAAGCTAATGAGATTCCAGTTCAAAGCAAGCATAGAAAGTGTACAACAGTGCCACTTGGGGAATCCTTCACATTTCCAAGAAAAGGGATTGTGGTTTCCTCAGCACAGAATTTTTGTACTTCTTGCATATTTTTGTTAAATTCAGATTGGATTAGCCAGTAGTATAATTATTCTAGATATATTAAAAAATTTTTAAATAGTTGATACAATATTACAAGATTAGTGTTTGAATTCTTGACTTGTTTAAACTAAATAAATCATTCATATTTGTGTCGCTGCAAAATAATGATAATACGACAAACTGAACGACATTGCCTCTTCCAAATTTTTTTCAACTAAATTTATTTGCATATATGTTCATAATTTCAAAATGCTGACTAAACAACACAGATAGTTACCGCTGAACATGAAGTGGTGAAGCAACTCTACCAGGAAAAACCAAAAATTATACTTGGACACATATACTTTTTAGTTTACAAGCAAGCATTTACAATTGAGCATATATTTGTATTCTCATACTGGACCCTGAAATGATTTGAAAAGCCAGTTGAAATGAAATGTTGGTTTTAAGAAATAGACATAAAATGCATCAAAGTATCAAAGTATTGTTATTCATATTTTGGGGAAGATGCTCTAAGGAGGCAATGAATCAATCTGCTGTCTACAAATTAATGAAAAGGAATGGCAGGGGTTGTTTCAAAAAACTTCCCTGAATTATGTACTACTTTGTGTAAATGATGTGAATTTAGCATCAAATTGGTTTCATCAGAATTGCAAATCTATGGACTCCATAATTCAATGTTACCGTTTCCATTACGATGGGGCCAATTCCTTATCATAATTGTTAATATTCTCCCCCATCATTGATCATCTCAAACTTTGCAATGTTGATTAACAAACAAGATGCTTAATTTGTTCATTTCATGTTCATTTGCTTCATCCTTTGGGCTATGTCTTGTTACTTTGAACAACAGCAAGTTTTTATTTAATAATAGTTGTCTTAGGCCTAGAGATTGAAAGTGTTGAATTATCACTTGTCTTGAAAACTTAAAGTAGAAAGTTAAAGAAAAACTTATTTAAATTATTTCATAATCCCTTATATGTAAGTCTAGATTGAAACATTTTTTTTTCTTGTGTGCTCACTTGCAATGTAGAATTATTTAAAAAATTTGTCATAAAAATTCAAGCAAAATAAAGTTTGATCAAACTTACTGTGATACCATATTGAATTATCACTTAATTTAAAATTTAAAATTTGAAAAAAAAATTTAAACAATATCTTTTAAATTGTTTAACACATCTTTCTAAATTTTTACTTTATAATAAAATTTTCTAACTTAATGTTACAATTTAGAAGTTTGAGTAAGTATCTTTTTATTTATTTATTTATATTACTTTTCCCTTTTTCAAACTCGTTGATTCTTATACTTCTCTTTTTTGTTTGAATGGTTCACAGGCAAAACAAAAACAAAGTGAATGAAACCAGCAGGCTTAAACTTAGTTATACTTAGTAAAATGTGTGTTGGCTTTTCCTTGTTACATAGCTGTATGAAACAATTAATATCCATCGGTGTATATGCCACAACCAAAAGTTATATAAGCCTTTTTGTAGACATCTATTTAGAAGAGTCTAGCTCTGCCCTATAACTTCTGATCATTTTAAACCCACCAAAATTCTTCCTTTTCTGCTCCACTATCAACCCTTTTTTGATAATATTCTCTCCTCTTTTTTGCACTTTTTTCTTTGTAAATATCCACTCTTATTTCTTGTGTTAATTTAGATAAATAAATTAATTCAAAGGATAAAGCTACAATCCAGCAGTTGTACCTTAAAATTGCGGTATTTTGACTGTTCATGCAATCCAATAATTCCGTGAAAGAGATAAAAAATTCTTATTGTCCACACACATATCTCCAATTTTTTTAGTGAATTTATTGTGGCAGTAGGGTACAACTGCTTTGCATTTTAGTCGTTAAATGGTAGAGCTATCATACAACAGTTATACCTTACAGCTATTGTGTTTTAGTTGTTAAATTCTAATTCATGTAAAATCTTCACTTTTCATACTCATATCTTCAATTTTGATTCATTCACTACAGGTGTATCCTACAGCTATTGTACTCTATCATTACTTTAATAAAAAAAGCCTACTTCTTTAAGAAAATTCTGGAATAGTTTGCTTCAGGAATATTTAACAGGTTCAGATATTTTGTGTAGTGCGTGTTTATGCATTTGTATTTCCCATAAAAATTATTCATTCTTAAGAAACAAAATATTTTCTTTCAAGCAAACAAAAGGCTACAAAATATGTTAAGCTTCTCTTTTCCATTCGGAAATTGTGTTTATGAAATAAGAAATTCAGAGATTCTTACAGTTGGATGAGCACTAAAGATTAAATATATCAGTTGCCAACTGTAATACTTCTCATTGTTCCGAAGACTAAACCAATGGCCCTTAATTAAATAAATTATGTTAGTTCTCTTTTCTTTCGTAGTTGAAGCCAAAATTAGTCTTTCACGTCAAACTACTCTTTTTACCTCTATAATGGAAAAAGCAAATTTTTTTTTTTTTATAATAATGATATTGAAATTGAGTAGTTTATATAGAAAAAGAAATGAATGATTTTTATATTAGATTATGCCTTTGAAGATATAATAGATTATAATTTTTAATTTGTAAAACAAAATCAATAACTGTCAAATATAAGTAAAAATGTGCAGTTTTAACTGTCAAGTCAATAGAGGTATTTATTAAATATTTTAATTTTTATGTTTTCAAAATTAAGACAAAATATAATTGTTATAGACTGGAGTTGAGTGTGTTGGTATGTCTGTTTATGTTTGATTTTGCGATATTTTTTATTCAATTTACTGACAGCAATTCTAAGATAAACTTTTAAGATTGTATGGTGTTGTTTGGTCATTGAAATTGAAAGCAAGGTTCGGTGTTGTTTGGTCATTGAAATTGAAAGGAAGGTTCAGACATAAGATCCAATACAATTTTTTCAAAGGTCAAGACGTAAAGCAGACATTCACCAAAACTTGCGGCACAGTAAAATTATACTTAAAAAACAATTTGCTTTTGTTTGCCTTTGTTTGAACGTAACGCTTTACAAGAAAGGGGAGAAGGAATCATTTTGACTGGTGAATGAGAAATTGGAAACTCTTGAATTGGAATTCAAGCCCACCAAACGAGGCTTCAAAGACTTCCTGACAAATAACCCATCCCGAGCCATATGATTCCTTTCAAATTGAGCGTATTTGACTCACTGTAGTCACTGCCTGAACTTTTACTCGATACTTTCGTGGTAAAACCTACATTAGCCTCATCATTAGGCTTCTACTTGCATCAAATTTTCTTGGGTTTTCTTTTCTTTTCTTTCATAGAAAAGTAATTTTTGATTTTATTTTTAGGCATTTATATAAGAAATGAGATCTATGAAAACTAGCTAACTTTGACCAGCAAAACATAACGACAACAAGTACAACTTGAATCTCTAGTTTCAAATAAAAATTATGATCACACACTCGCATTGAAAGGCTGTCTCATAAAGTAATTCTCTCTAGAAAAAGTAATTTGACATGAACGTATATATACTTCTAGTAATTATTTCATGTTTTTTCTTTGTTTGCTATAAGATAATTATATAGAAAAATTAAGGATGTGTTTGATATTTTTTTTAATTGATGTCTTTATCATTAATTAACTTTTTATTAATTTTCTTCATTCTTTTTGGTCAAGAAATTTTCAATTTATGCTTTATTTATTTATTTATTTATTTTTAATAATAACATTTTTCGATTAGCAATCTACAATTATCAGTGATGGAGCTAGAAATATGGTTTAATGAAGATAATTCAAACATTTATAATGTGTTCAACATAATTAAAATATTTGTTTAGAGTTTTTGCGAAATAAGAGATTTTGAATTGAATTTAGAATTTTTTATTTGCTTGTTGTGTTTATTCAAGTAGGATTACAAGATTAAACTATAATTAATTTATGTTTAATTTTTTCTATTTTTAAGTTCTTATAATTGATGATTTATAGATGTTAAAAAATTAATAAAAAGTATTGAGCTCTCACAAGTCTTTTTTTTTTTTTTCCTTAGGTGCTTAAATTTGCTTCTTTATTTTTATTTTTTCACATATTTAAGAAATCAAGAAAAAGAAAAGGACCACCACTTGCAACAACAATTTATCCAACACGGACATTACTGTTCTAACTTAAAATCCATACAGTACCAAAATTAAAATAAAAACTTGAAAATTCTATTGCAAATTTATAATGTTTAGCATAAATTTATAATTTTGGGTACAAATTTATTTTACTTTTTATTGAACAAATTCAAGATAAAGAATTTGCAAGAAAAAAATTTGATGAATTATTGTTATACTTAATCATTAGTGTATTGAAAAAATTAATGTTGTGGGTTCATGTTATTGATTTTATAAATTGAATAGAGATTTATTCTAATTTCGTAGGACCTTTATTTCAAAATATTTGAGTGTCTAGTGCGAAAAAAATAACTTGGGTGTTGGCTAGGACTAATCTTTGTTAGGGATAAATTTAACACCGAGTCCGAGGATACTGTTAGATTGAAATACTTATAATATACATAAAATTAAAGTTTGAATTTATTCATACATTTTCACAAATACATGGAATGCCACATGTATATATATCTCATATATGCATATTATGGCAATTTATGGATGAATTTACTTATTTGGATGATGTGGGATGATAGAGAAATCTTTAATTATGGGAAGTCTCCACAATTTGCACCACCAAAAGCTTGAGAATCTTACTTGGCCGAATTGGGAGAAAGAACTTTTGTTTTGGCTTGTAAAATTGTACAATTTGATAAAGTCTATTTCTATACTTGAAATATCCATACCTTTCTAAATTTGTCCTTACTTTTAATTAAAAAATGATTATGTATCATAGATAATATGAGTATTATATCGTAATTTCTATTTTGAACATTTAAGTATTTAGACTTAAATGCAAATATTTGATTAATTTTTAACCAAAATATAATTAAGCATATATATGGGCCAATATGTAATTATCTCATAATTATATATTTTCACTTAAGTCCTTAAATAATTAATATTATCAATTTAATAATATAATTTATAATAAATTATATTTTAATATAAATTCAAGAAAATTTTTTAAATACTTTAAAAAAATTATAGATATATATTAAATATATATTTATTTCGATCTAAATATTATTTTAAAGGTGTTAGCCTTGTTACTGAGAATATTTTTATCTTTCAAATGATTTTCATTACTTTTAATTATTGGTGCGACCATGTTGGTTTATTATAAAATAGCCGTGAATTTATTTCAAACTTTTCAAATTTATCAAATTATTCAATTGTTTAATGACTATCGTTAATATCTAGTAATGTGCCATAATCCCTAATCTAAAACGAAGTCATACTTTATTAGTCTCTATTTTAATTGTACATACTGTATAAATAAAGTTCTTCTATTGTCTAATTCCAATCGATTTAGGGTCCATGCTATGTCAAAATTCTTTTGCTAATAAAATTATGAAACAACGATCAATATACTTTGAACTTATCATCTCAAACTCTTTCATGTGACATTTAATCTTTTTGGTTAGAGATTCACTTTTTTAATCATTTATCGATATTCGTTTGAGAATTTAAATTTAGATCAAGTCAACAATAACTTCGATCCTATACATTGAGCTAACAGATCTTATCTTGACTATCACACATTTTTAAATATAAATAATACGTGATCAAACTGGTTTTATCATATAAAACATATCGAGTCTCATACTTATACACTATATGAATCATATGCATCTATACTAAATTCGACAGTGATGTCTCAAGTCAAAGGATAATGTTGCACATTAGTATAATTATACAATAAATTATTGATTATATGCAATACTATATAATTTATTATTATTGGTTATATTTGAATAAATAGTTTTCTAACTATTTAATCCATACCAATATTCCAATAACATAACTATCACATTAACCGTACTAATATCATCTCATTATATTCACAAAAAATATTCAGTATGCTTACTATACAATATTATTACCCAATCGATATCACATTCATAAAAAATAGTTTTGATAATATCATTTAGCTATCAAATAAATTATCTAGATAATTTACAAATATATTTTATTTATATGCATGATTAAATGAAAGAAACAACTTACTTTTATAAATAAAGATCTCTTTCTTTTATTAATACATAGTATATGTACAAGACAAATGTATTCCTGAAATCAATAATACAAATAGCTTGTAGGGCATACTCTAACAAGTATGCCAGGTTTGAGGATGTATTTAGTCTAAAGATCTGTAACATTAAGCCTAAGGTGTAGTGATGACTTGTACTGGAATTACAATTGAATCCTTGGCGAGAAATACATAACATCAAGAACTTGAAATAAGTCTTGAATACCACATATGCATATGAATTAGTTAACAAATACTTGCTAAAAGGGATAAATAACTATTCATTACCTAGAATCTTTTAAAATGTTGGAATTAAGGGTATATAATCTCCTAGTTGCATTAGAAGGATTGAGGAAGAGGGTGAAGATATGTGCTTTTTGGTATGATCTGTGAAAGAAGCACATGACTTTATATGATTTGTAACATATTAGGAAATTAAGAAAGTATTGACAACCAAGGAAGAAGTTGCCAAATAAAAGAAGGAAGAGAGAGGCAAGTTTTCGGTGCTCTTCAAAATTCAAGAAAAAAGGCGCAAAAATCCAAAGAAAAAAAGACCATAATAAATAAATAATGATAGTACTTTCCATTTTTGTAATTATCGATTTAGTAATCAGTAATGAAAGGAACCCCAACAAAGGCAAAACAATTATCTATTAAAAAGATTGTAAGATAAGGCCAAAGAATATTTGAAAGATTACAACTTTTTCTTCCTGAAAATTGAAGTCGAAGAGTGAAAAGAATAATAGAATTTTTGAAAACATAAACAATTGAGGAATGCTAGTAACACTATGGCAGATAAGGAATAAGAGTAAATATTATGCATTCTAACAAGTGCACAGGCACAATATTAAAGATTACGTAGAACTATAGATGTATATTGAGGTATTGGTGAAGAAAAACTACCTTGGAGAGTATATGGTGAGTCGAGAAGTAGAAACAAATGAAGTAAAAGAGATTCTAAAATGGCAAAAGAAAGATGATTATAGCATGAAGGCTTACCCTTGTAGGGAACTCAAATAGGGCCCAAAAGAATTAGTCATACTATTTAATGGGATTGACTATAAAACATAATTTGATCTTTAGAGTGTAAGCGAACGAGAAGTTAAGATTGAGTAATATTCCAATCATGTTCACAAAAAAAGATGCAAAACGCATTAACTATCCACATGATGTTGAACTGTTGATACCTTATTGATGATTTAAATACCTTATTCACACTGTTAATATGTTGCTCTTGCATTCTTTAATATGTGTTAGAGTATGCCGTATAAGCTATTCGTATTATGAACTTTAGGGATATGTTTGTTTTGTATATACATTATGTATTAAAAGAATGTGTTATTTATTTACAAATATATGCTGTTTGTTTTATTTAGTCATACATACAAATAAAATATATCTGTGAATTGTCCATATAATTCATTTAATGGTTAAATGACATTATCAAAATTATTTTCTACAGAGATGATATCGATCAAACAATGATATCGCATAGTAAGCATACTAATATCTCTATTGAATATTATAAGATAATATTAATGCGAGTAACATGATGATTACGTTATTAGAACATTAGTATAAATTAAATAATTAAAGAATTATTTATTCGAACATAACCACATAATAATGAATCATATAATATTATATATAGTCAATAATATATCATGTAACTGTACTAGTGTGCAACGTAATCCTCTTATCTAAGACATCACTGATAGATTTGGTATAGATGCATTGATTCATATGATGTATCAGTACAAGATTAATTATATATTGTATGATAAAATTAGTTTGATCATATATTATTTGCATTTAGAGAAGTGTGATGGTCAAGACAAAATCCGTTAACTTGATGTATACTAGATTAAAGTTTTCGCTGATTCGGTCCGAATTTAAGTTTTTAGATGAACGTCGATAAATAGCTAAAAAATAAATTTCTAGCTAAAATGATTAAATGTCACATAAAAGAGTTTGTGATTACAAGTTCAGTGTATATTGACCGATGTTTTGTAGTTTTATCGGTAAAAGATTACCAATACAGTATGAACAATTAAGATAGAAATTGATGAAGTATGACTTCATTGTGGATTAGAGACTATAGCACATTGCCAAATATTAACCATAGTTGTTGAACAATTAAATAGTTTGATAAACTCAGAAAGTTCAAAATAAGTTTATAGTTATTCTACAATAAACCCACATAATCACACTAATAACAAAAATTAGTGAGAATTAATTAGGAGAGATAAATATTATTGGTAACAAAACTAGCACCTTTGAGATATTATTTAAACCAAAATAAATTTATATTTGATATGTATTTAGGAATTCTTCAAATTGTTTAAAAGATTTTTCTTGAATTTATATTGAAATATAATTTAAAATAAATTATATAGTCAAATTAATAATATTAATTATCTAAAAACTCAAGTGCAAATGTGTAATTATGGGATAATTACATATTGACTCATGTATGTATGTTTAATTACTCTTTGGTTAAAAATTAACCAAATATTTGTATTTAAGTCCAACTACTTAAATGTATGAAATAAAAATTATGAAATAATATCCATGTTATCCATGAGAACTAATGGCCTTTTAAATAAAGATGAGAACAAATTTGGAAAGACATGGATATTTCAAATATATGTATATATATATGTTTATTTTACCAAATTGTTAATTTTGCAAGCCAAAAACAAAAGCCCTTCCTTCCAATTCGACCAAGCAAGATTTTTAAGTTTTTGGTGATGCAAATTGTGATACTTTCACACAATTGGTGGTAAACAATCATATTTCGTTAATTTAGTATTGATTGAATTTATCTAAGATGTCATTTACTTGTTTTCCTATTTATCTTGAATTTTGTTCCGAGTTTCTTCTTCTAGAGCCAGTTACTTTTTGGGACAGCCTTTCAATGTGAGTGTGTGAACATAATTTTTATTTGAACCTAGATATTCAAGTTGTACTTCTTGTCATTAAGTTATGCTGGTCAAAGTTAATTTTCATAGATTTTATTTTTTTATATATATGCTTAAAAATAAAATTAAAAAAACTTACTTTTTTATAAAAAAAAAAAGAAAAGAAAACTCAAGATAATTCGATACATGTTTCCACTCTGCATTCTAACTTTGATTTGTTACTTGCTGATAGGAGATCTCCAGACTTTTGACAGGAAAAGCAATTGACGGAGATAGTGATGATAGAAAATGTGAATTAATGACCGCTCCACATGCTCAGGGCGTTACTTCTGCTGCCAGAAAGGATAGCTCTCAGTTCTTAAAGTTACCAACCTAGGGAAGGATAATACAAGTAGTTCATGGTCAAGTTTTAATTCCTGTGCTGGTCATCCTAACTGCACAAAATCTAAGAATGCAGACGGCATAATCAGGGAAGGCGACAGCCCTGTTGCTTAAAGTATGGCCTTTCGTCCCAATAGATCTTGCAAGAATGCAACACCTAGCACCCAAAAAAGGTTGCATCACAGACGCATGGATCGGATATGGAAAAACAACTCAGCCTGAGCCTTGTTGCTGACCAGACAGCGAGGAAACCGGGAAAGCGTGGATCTCGAACTAATGCAAGCTTGAATATTGGAATTACCGATGACAAAGATGAGTTAGGTTAAAATGTGTGAATACTGGTGACTGCGCCTTAGATAATGTTATCCTAACTAGTAAACAAATTATTGGCGAGAAAATTCCTTTTTCTCTTAGAGGTACAGGGAAATCTTATTTCATGTTGCTGCTTTGCTAACATATGTATACCTGCTAACCAGGTTGGGGAGGAGTTCTTTTTTTTTTTTTCTTGGGGTCTCTAAATGTGGGAGTGTGGTTGATGTACAGAGATTTTGCTTGTATATTCTTGCATTAGCCCGCCCACTTCTGGGGGCCGGAAATGAATTCATCCAGAGAAATGCTGCGGATATGCGGGAAAATTTTTTAAAATACTCACATTTGGCATTCAATTTATTAAAATAACCCTCTTTAAATTTTTTACCAACTGACCAAAGTACTCATCTGCATAGCAAAAACAGCTAAGCTTTTATGTGCTTTAAAGAATAAAGATGTACTACACAAATCAATCATACATGCAAGCAACAAAAGAGAAAGTAGAATTCTATTCTCCCTACAAGCAAGCTTTAGAAAGAGGTTGGATTGTGATTGAATTTCATATTTTATTGCCATGGATTATGATGTTAAACTGTCCATACACAATAAATTGCCTAATTAAAAGAGTTGGAATAGTAATAGAATAACTGTAGGGACTAAAAATTGAGAGAAGGGTTGATGCTTCACGCAAAATTTGAGAATATTTTATTGTTAGTCAATAAATAAAGAGGTTGGTGAGAAATTAACTCTGATTTTTAATTACATTAAGGCTAATTATTATAACTAAAAAGGGTACATAATCTATTAAACTATATAATTCATTAGGGATAAATACAAGAAGATTTCTTTGGTGGTAATTATTATTTAATCATCATTTTCAAAAGTACACACTTAATTAACTTATAATTATGAGCCTAACCTATATGATACCAATAACTGGCCAAACTCATCACTAATCACCAACTTATGGAATAATTATTTCATTAATTCTTTTGATGAGCCTCACAATGTCGAACACTCGTCAACTTCTAATGCCAAATTATTATTCTTCTTCTATTTAAGATATAATTAAGTAAAAAAATATTTAATAAATGAGATTGATTACAGCTAGAAATTAAATTAAATTAAGCATAAATATATAATATTTTGCAAAGGTAAGGGGAAAAAAATCGAAGAAAAAGTTCCATGATATAAAGTACAATAAATTGGGCATACCGAACTGTGGCCCTTATTAGGATTTTCAAAGAAGAAGATACCTTAAAAGCTAGACAGCTTGCATGCAATGTTATAAAACAATCTGCCACCTTTAAAAAAAATATGTTGAAAATTTTAGGAATGAGTAGTACTCATAATTGCTTAGTATCAAATTCAAATTTTATAATTAGAGGAGGATGACTCCTTCATTTTGTTCTCTCATGATATTAATTCTTCCCTGGAATGGGAAGCGGCTGATATCTCTGATATGGTGGATAAAGGGAAGCATTCTCAAAAGAGAAAAAGAAGAACCAACTTGCATGCATGAACCAAATCATTCAAAAAAGCAAACTTGAAATTTCTTTTGACCATCTTCAACTTGCATTAGATTTGTATAAATCCCATATTCTCTCTCAGTTTCTTTTGCAACAATATATCATATAATATTGCATGCCCTTTAATTATTTTATCATGTTCTGGAAGCACTCTCTTTTCACATTTAGTTAATTGTAAACAAGGTAAAATAATCAACTGACAAAACGTGTTTTATACTTTTAAAGTCAGCATGCGAAGCATCAATGTATACTTTGTGAACGATACGCAAATGAAGATTAATTTATCTAATAATAAAAGCCCAGAAGAATTTCTTGTGAATAAACTTTAATTTTATCCACAGTAAGAGCAATTAAACTGCATATGATTGGTGTAATTGAATAAATAAATCATCGAAAGAACATGTTTTTATTTGCCATCAAAATCATATGTGATTTTTCGTTAGATTTTTATTTTTATTTTCTCAAAGGATATGCAAATCGATCGTAATCTACTTATACAAAATTAAAGTATGTTTTGTGGTTTTTTTGATTTAAGTTTTTATCCCTTTTACAATCAATATCTAACATAAATTCACACTAACCAACCCAACGCATTAGCTGAATTGGCACAATGATTTGGAAACAAAAAATAAAAATAAAAATAGAAAATAGACAAAATGAAAAATGAAAGTCCAAAGAGTGAACAAAAAGAAGGGAGGCATAAGGTTTACGGTTATGGCTAGGTTAAGTTCTCGAGCAGAAGAAACTAGATTTGATGGAAGGGATCAAATACAAAGGCAAAAAAAAAAAAAGACGGAGGGTTCAATGATTTTTTTTACAAGAGAAGAAAGTACTAAAGGCCTAAAAATTGGGAATTGAATGCCAAACCATTGCGTACCAAAGCAAAAGTTGTAAAATTCATGTGCTTTTGCCCTGATTTTCAGCAACATAATATCATTTCTTGCAATGTTATTGTCCATTTGATTGGAGCCCTACACATGTTGAATTCCTATTGGTTCTTAATTTTCTCAAGATTCTATTTTCTATACCTCCGTGAATTTTCCAACTGAGCAAAAAACTCTTTTCCTCTACTATAAATATGATAGAGCTGGCATGCAATGACACTCAAACAACACACAGACTTTCAATTACAACAACATCTTTTTTACAATTTCAAATTTTGGCTGAAGTTTCACTTGCAAATTCTTTTATAAATGGCAGGCAACAAGCAGAAGAAAGCTGGGTTCTCTCTATTCAGCATGTTCAAATCGAGGAGGCCAAAAAGAGTTGAAGATTTTGATGATGCAGGAAGGAGAATTTGGCCCAGTGATGAAGACAAAGGTTACTGGGTTGCCGAGCCTGGAATTGACAGAAAAGCTTCAGCTTTCATAGCTAAATTTCATGAAGCTCGAATCTCAGAATCCGAACGCTATGCAGTTTGTCAAGCTACCAAAGCTTGACGACAGGAAGAAGAAATTTAAATTTAATTGTTTACTTAGTATTCTATTTTTATGTTTAATTTCTTGTGTCTTTATTATTTATTTCAGTGATATGTTTATAGCTTGTAAAATCACAATAATCATAGCATCAATGATTTGTCGGTTAATTTTCTGGCGTATTGTCATATCTCTCTCTCTCCCGCTTCATACTCGTAATAATTCTTCACAAAATTTGTGTTTTTTCACTATTAATATTATTATTATTATTTTTAATTTTCTGTTAATATAATTTGAACAAATGATTTCTAATTAATCTGCCAATACGACGCCGGCAACAGACTTTGAATCTGTCATTTTAAAATGTCTAAATGCTGGAAAATGTTGGACGCTACTATCACTTTCCAGCATTTTATTTCATTTTGAAAAAAATCATTGGCTCCTCCTGTACATTTTGTGTACTGCATTGTAATTAATTAGTGATTAGGTTTGATGTTAATTAATACATTTCTCATTGTTTTTTAAGCTAATGAGATTCCAGTTAAAAGCAAGCATAGAAAGTGCACTACAGTGCCCCTTGGGGAATCCTTCACATTCCCAAGAAGAGGGATTGTGGTTTCTTGCTCGCAGAATTTTTGTGCTTCTTGCATATTTTTGTTCTCCATCTTTTAGCAGGCTGCTTCTTCTTCTTCTTCTTCTTCTTTTTTCCCCCCTTTTTTGACTTGTGTCTTAACGTTTTCTACTTTCTTTTAGCTACAACAAAATCTATGAGTATATAATCACAAAGGTTTTAATATGGGTCGTAATTTGCAATACAAAACATCAATTTGACGTGAATGCCACACTTAAAAATGTTATTATTAATAACCAGATTTTAATGTAAGTATTTTAAAATCATGTTGGATTCATATTTGAAGTACTGAAAAAATAAATATATCATATTAACTCTTTAATGATTTAATAAAATTATGTTATATTTATTATATTTTAAAACATATTTAGTTAAATTCGGATAAGATTGATTACAATTGGATTAGTTAGTATTATAATTATTCTCTATATATATATATATATATATATCAAATTATTAAAAATATTTTAAGTATTTGATATGATATTACAGTATTAGTGTTTGAATTCTTGACTCGGTTAAACTTAATGAATCATTAATATTTTTGTTAGCACAAAATATTGAGAATACTGCAAACTGATCTGTGTTGCCTGGAATGATTTGAAAGGCCAGTTGAAATGAAAAGTTGGTTTCGAGAAATAGACATAAAATGCATCAACTATCAAAGTATTCCCTTTCACATTTTGGGGAAGATGCTCTAAGGAGGTCAATGAATCAATTTGTTGTCTACCAATTAATGAAAAGGAATGGCAGGGGTTGTTTCAAAAAACTTCCCTGAATTATGTACCACATTGTGTAACTGTTGTGAATTTGGCATCAAATTGGTTTCATCAGAATTGCAAATCAATGTTACCTGTCATTACACTGGGCCAATTTCTTACCATAATTGTTAATATTCTCCCTCATCATTGATTATCTCAAACTTGGTAATGTTGATTAACATACAAGATGCTTAATTTACTCATTTCGTGTTCATTTGCTTCATCCTTTGGGAAATGCCTTGTCACTCTTTGGGAACCTCTACTACGAACAAGAGCAAGTTTTTATTTGATAATAATTGTCTTAGGCCTAGAGGTTTAAAGTGTTGAAATATCACTTATCTTAAAAACATAAGTGTAAAGTAAAGGAAAACCTTATTTAAATTATTTCTTTTTTTTTTTGTATATAACACCAAATTCAAATATTTTTCGTCGTGTGCACACCTCCAAGTCTAGTTTTATTCAATAAATTTAACATAAAAATTTAAGTAATTATGATTATATTTTTTTATGCTCGAAGGAAGTTGAACACAATCCCATGAAGTTCGTTTGAACCTACTATAGTGCTATACTAAATTACCAGTTAATTTAAAATCTTAAATTTTAAAAATAAAAATTTAAACAATATTTTTAAAATTGTTTAACACATCTTTCTAAATTTTTTACTTTACAATAAATTTTTCTAGCTTAATGTTACAATTTAGAAGTTTTGAGTAAGTATTTTATTTATTTATTTATATTTTTTTTCAAACTCATTGATTGTTATACTCCTCTTTTTTGCTTGAATGGTTCATAGGCAAAACAAAACAAAGTGAAAGAAACAAGCAGGCTTAAAGTTATACCTAGTAAAATGTGTGTTGTTTTTTCTTTATTGCATAGCTGTATGAAACAATTAATATCCATCAATGTATATGCTATAACCAAAAGTTTTATATGCCTTTTTTCAGACATCTTTTTAGAAGATCCTAGCGATCATGTGCTGCCTTACAACTTCTGATGATTTTAAGCCCTCCAAAATTCTTCCTTTTGCTGTTCCACTATCAACTATTTTATGATACTATTCTCTCCTCTTTTGTGAACTTTTTTCTTTGTATATCCGCTCTTGTTTCTTGCGTTAATTTAGATAAATAAATTAATTAAAAGGATAGAGCTACAATCCAACAGTTGTACCTTACAATTGCTACTCATATCTTCGATTTTGATTCAATTACTACAGCTGTATCCTACAGCTATTGTACTGTATCATGACTTTAATTTAAAAAAAAAGAAAAAGCCTAGTTATTTAAGAAAATTATTGAAATAGTGTGCTTCAAGAATATAAAGGTTCAGATATTTTGTTTAGTGTATGTTTATGCATTTATAGGTCCCATCAAAAGTATTCATTCTTAAGAAACAAATTATTTTCTTTCAAGAAAACAAAAGGCTGCAAAATATCTTTTCAATTGGGAAATTGTGTTTATGAAATAAGAAATTCAGAGATTCTTACAGTTGGATGAGCACTAAAGATTAAATATCTCAGTTGCCAACTGTAATACTTCTCACACTTCCAGAGACTAAACCAATGGCCCTTAATTAAATAACTTATGTTAATTCTCTTTCCCATAGTTGAACACAAAACTAGTCTTTCAAGCCAATCTATCTTTTTACCTCTATAATGGTAAAGCAATTTTTTTTTTAATAATAATAATAATATTGAAATTGAGTAGTTTATATAGAAGAAAAAAGTTAGTAATTTTGTTTTAGTTATACCTTAATATACTATAATTTTTTATTTGTGAAATAAAATCAATACATGTTAAATATAAGTAAAAACGTGCTGGTTGATAAATTTTAACTATTAAATAAAGATAAGTATTTATTAAATATTATAATTATTATATTTTAAAATTAAGATAAAATGTAATTGTTATAGCCTGGGGTTGAGTGTGTTTGTATCTATGCTTATGTTTGATTTTCTGATAGTTTTTATTCAATTTACTAACAGCAATTCTAAGATAAACTTTTGGGAATGTATGGTGTTGTTTGGTCATTGAAATTGAAAGGAAGGTTCAGTCATAAGATCCAATCACAATTTGTTCAAAGGTCAAGATGTAGAGCGGCCATCCACCAAAAGTTGCAGCACAGTAATTATCCTTGTAAAATAATTTGCTTTTGTGGAAAGGGGGGAAAGAATCCTTTTGAATAGGGAATGAGAAATTGGGAATTCTTGAATTGGAATTCAAGCCCACCAAATGAGGCTTCAAAGACTTGCAGACCACCATAGGATTTCTTTCTAATTAAACATATTTGAATCACCATAGTTATCACCTGGACTTTTACTCGATACCTACCTAGTAAAACCTATGTTAGCCTCATCATTAGGCTTCTACTTGCATCGAATTTTCTTTTCTTTTCTGGAAAAGTAATTTTTTTTTAATTTTATCTTTAGACATGAGATCCACGAAAACTAGCTAACTTTGATCCAATATAACAAAACGACAGGAAGTACAACTTGAATATCTAGTTTCAAATAAAAATTGTGCTCACACACTCACATTGAAAGGCCGTCTCAAAATGTAATTGGTTCTAGAAAAAGTAACTTAGAATAAAATTCAAAATAAATAGGAAAATAAGTAAATAAATTACACACACACACACACATATTTGGAAACAAATATAAATATTCATTTGACATGAATACATATCCTTTTAGTAATTATTCCATGATTTTTCTTTTTTTGCTATAAGATTATTTTATAAAAACATTAAGGATGTGTTTGACATTATTTTTTATTAAATTATTTCTCATTAATGTAAAATTATTTTAATTTCTTGACCATTTTTTGGTCGAGAAAAGTTCAATTAGTGCTTAAGTTTTTTTTTTTAATTTTTAAAATAATGATATTTTTCTATCAACAGTTTGCTATTACCAGTGATGGAGCTAGAAATACGGTTTAATGAAGATAATTCAAACATCTGTAATGTGTTCAACATAATTAAAATATTTGTTCAAAGTTTTTGCAAAGTAGGAGATTTTGAATTGAATTTAGAATTTTTGATTTGCTTTTTGTGTCTTATTCTAGTAAGATTACAAGATTAAACTACATTAATTTAAGTTTAATTTTTGCTATTTAAATCCACATTATTATTGATGATTTATAGATTTTAAAAAATTAAGAAAAAAAATATTGAGCTCTCACAAGTCTTTTTTTTTTCTTAATTGCTTAAATTTGCTAGTTTATTTTTATTTTCTCACATATTTAAGAAAAAAAAATGAAAGGAACACCGTTTGCAACAACAATTTATCCAACTCTGAGGTTGATATTCTAACTTAAAACTCTATATAGTACCAAAAATTAAAATAAAAACTTGAAAATTCTAATGCAAATTTATAATATTTAGCACAAATTTTATACTTTTGGGTATAAATTTATTTTTTTTCATTGAACAAATTCAAGATAAAGTATTTATAGGAAAAGGATTTAACTCAGTCTTTGATTAGTATTAATTGTTTATGTTAATTTTTCATAAGATAATCAAATTTTTGTTGAATTGAATAACCCACATTATTTTGTCAGTTAAGAATAAAAGTTTTCACAATATACGCTACGGGTGTTGAATGAGACAATTAATTCTTTAAGGTAGGTCACAATAATTACATATTAATAAACAAAATCAAATGATATAAATATGAATACATATAAAGTAAACAAATAGGTAATCCACCCACCCTAAAAAATTGCTAACTGAAACCTTCGAACTTTGATTGGAGTATGAATAAGATCAAAAAGCAACTAGGTTCCATTTAATTACTTTATAACTCTTACAAAAATTTGTCATATTATATGATAAACCAAATGGGTACAAGCTATCATTTAATTTTTAATGCCATTTCAAAGTGTTATTAGATGTTTGAAAAAATTTTGAGTTTATTGTTGTAAATAGAGCATTCTAAACTCGATCAAATTGGAATTGATATAATAGATTGTTTCATTAAATATAATATAAATTTTAATTTTAAAATTTGGGATCTATTTTTTTTAAATAGACCCCAAATTTTAGTAGAATTAGAATTTTATCTTTATTAAGTTTGCTCACCCTTAAACAAAAATAAAATTCGTGTATTTACAACAAACGAGTCTTTTCTTTTACTAAAAACTATGTAGTAAGAAAATGCAAGGGCTAGAGTTCATTTTATCATACACATCTTAAAATAACCAAGAAAGAAATTGTGTATGCCATCTTGTACAACTATTTCATTATTGAAATTAAAATTTTAATTTTAAATGGCTTTTAATTTGTCTCATTGATATAGCATGTAAGATAAAAGTAAGGTGATTTGGCCGACGCTTAAATTAGTAAAAAAAAAAAAATTACCTTCATTTAAGATTTGATTATATTATAATTAATTACTCTTACTTGTCTTTTGTCATCATTCATTTAATGTTTTCTTCGGAGGCCTCCGGTAAAATTTCATTCTTCATCGACTGGAGAATTACTTCCATGGCTAAGATGATTTTCTAAGACAATAACTTGTGTTATAGGGGAAAAATATATTTAACAAAATTTCTACAAATGAATCTTAGCAGATATTTGATCAATAATATTAGTATTAATTTATGATGTATTATATATTACCTATTAATAGCATAATTTCGAATTCAAGAATTGTGAGTTGTTTTATGATAAATTTGTTAGAGCCATATAACTTAAATTATTATTATTATTATTATTATTTACAATTTGACGTGCTTAAGATGTTAATTTTCATAAGTTAATATCTTTTATAATTTTAAAAGATTTTATCAGTTGAATATGTTAGTATCCACGAGAGGTACTGTTGATATAAACAATTGCAATCCTACCATATAATCAGACGAATATTAAAATATCAAACATAAATCTGTGCACAGAAACTTAGTGCATAAAATTATTTAATTACATAAACTTCATCAAGAGATGTCGAAGCAAATATCATCAAAATAAAACATCTTAAAATCAAACGTAATTGATCACCCAAATTTAGAAAAGCCCCTCAACCCCACAACAACTAAGTCATCAAATTATCATGAATTGATCGATAAATTCTCCATTCTAAGGGTAAAAAGGATCAGACCAAAAATTAGTGCCTGTATTGCTTCCATCCGCAAATGGGAACATCACTTCTTCCATGCCAAATCCCCCCATATTAGTTTCCTGTGGATTCATCAAATCCACAAACCATTGCTGCTTCTGCATAGCGTCCATCCCCATCTGCTCAAATCCTGAAGACTTCTCCCCCTGCGATGACGCCGCTCCCATCTCCCTGGTTGGAAACAATGGTGTAGTACTACTACCACTCTCTTTCAGCATCTCAATTCTCTTGCTGATTTCCTTCAGGTTTTCGTCAACTATCCATCCGAGATCGTTCAAATCCAACATGTTCAAACCATGCAACACTTTCCCATCTCTCAGGCCTTGGAACATGACTTGTGTGATATCCTTTTCTCGGTTGTCTTTCAGCTGTTTCTGCAGCTGTTCAGTAGCTTTTGCAATCCTTTGACTCAGGAAACTGTCTTGATTCACCATCTTCTTGCTTTGCTCCATCTCAGACATCTTCTCGAACTGCGACAGCACGCGTTGGGCGCCGAGCGGCGAAGGCCATATTTCAGGCTGAGCATCATAAGGACTAAAAATAATTGCACAGGCGTCAATTCCACACAATGTACTGAGTTCACTCGCCTTTTTCATTAAACCTTTCTTTCTTTTCTTGAAGGTTGCCTTTCTTGCTGAATCATTGGGGATGTAGGCAAGTTTCACCTTCTTTCTAGTCATGGCAGGAGGAATTAACAATAGAAATAAGAGAAAATTATATGGAATATTGAGGCTCTTTTTTTGTTCTGTGTTTTTTTTTTTCTCTTGCCCTTGAAAACTACTTATGCTATATATAGAGATAAGAGATGCTCCAAATCATTATTACAAGATTACGCAGTCTCATAATCCTTGTTGTACATATTTATTGATACTTAATTTCAAAAACAAAAATACTAAATGGGGCACACCCTTTTCATTTTCTATCGACAAATAATAAAAAAAATACTTATTTTTTTCGGATGTCTATGTATAAATAAAATCTATTTATAATTAAAACGTTGGAATTAAATTAATTTTATTATTATGGGAAGATTATAATATAAAAGTGTAAGCATTAACCGAAAAAAAATTATTACTGCTAGTAGACAATAAGAAGAAGAAAAGTATAAGGATGATAGCATGAAAATACAAAAAAATTCGTACTAAAAAACTCTAGACGTACTTGAGAAGTTAGAAATATTTTAGGTTCAACAAGAAGGTGTTTATACTAACAAGTTATTATATAATCACAAATTTAAAGATACGATAGTAACTCTAAGAAATCAATCATTATCCGAAAAAATTTTAAAAAAATACTTTATTTTATTTTTTCTTTCTATACTATATATTTTTAATAATATACATATAATTACTATTACGAGGAGGTAAGTTTTTTAAGATAGAATCTAGAAAAATTATAACTTATTACAATTTATAATTTATTCTTATTTATAACTAATCTAAATTGAGATTAAAATTTTTTATGTTTATATAGAGGTAATTCCTATATAAAATATCATTATAGAGAAATCTAACTGTATTTTGTTTCAAAATCAAGATTAGCAATATTATGTATAAGAAATTGCTGCAAGGGAAAATTGTGTTCATCTCTTTGAATATAAAGTTATGGATATGAATTTTGAAAAATAAAAAAGAAAAAATTAAATAGCCTCATAGATATAATGTAGAAAATCATTTTATTTGTGAAGATGGGGTGCTCAAATCATGGCAATTAAGACAATGGATATGATGAAATCCGAGAGGAAGAAAATTAAGGTGGTAATGTAATCGAGAGAATTTAATTTTGGTGAGTTGGTAGGAGTTTATTTGGCTTTCTTTCATAAAAGACAGCCTATTATTTTTCAAATAATAGTATCTAAAAATGAAGACATTATTACGTTTTTGCTCTTTTTGGAAATGAAATAATATTTGCATTCAAGTCCATTTTGACAGAAAGATTTGAGTGTCTTCTCTAGCTGTAATGCAATGCGTCATGACATTTGTACACAAATCATTTACTTCACTCTAAAAGGTAATAAAAAAAAAATCGAATTCTTTTAAGACCAACAAAATCTATTGAATTGCGATATCCATAATCCACCCTACACTTTTGTAAAAACTTGTGGCAAGGCTATGAAATTTCTTTTTTCATCTATTTTAAATTTCCTATAATTTAGTCACATATACACATTGAATGCTGATGAGAAATGTGAAGTAGTTTATGTAATTCCACAAATTTAATTATAACCATGTTTTTATTTTTTATTTTTTATTATAGATTGTCAAAAAATCTTGAGAAATTATAGATGATCAGCGTAGATTGTCAAAAAAATCTTGATGAAATTAATGGTATTACTAATTGTCTTATTAAATTAATTTTACTAACATTTTATATTAAGAGAATATGTATATGTATTGATAATTCTATCGGATTTTGTTATTAAATAATAGATTAAGTAAAAGAGATTAGCTCATATAATATAGAGTACATGATTAAAAATTCATATTATCATTCTAAAACTTTTAACCGAATCAAACTAAATATAATCTAATAAATTTAGTATATTTACTATAAAAATGTTGTACCTTAAACTTATTATAACTTCATATGGTTTCAAAAAAATTTTCCGAATAATTTGGAATAACACTGATATTATGAAAGAGTGTCGAATAACATTCAAAATCCAAAGAGTTTTCCAAAAAAAAAAAAAAAACCAACTTTTATTTTTATTTTTAATTATTATCTATAGGGAACGTATTAAGAATTTGCAAAAACTTTGGGCTGAGGGCTTTATCGGATGAGTGTGGACAAAACTTAAACTTCTAAACTAGGCACATTTTAGCCCATTTAAGTGTGATTTGTGTGCTTTTTTTCTTTTCAATAATTACTGATCTGTTTATTTTATTTAAAAACACAAATTTATTTAATGAAATTTTTTGGGGAATATTTTGAAAATATCCTTACATAAATAATTAATCTAAATTTTTTTCTAATTGAATCATGTTATTTGTTATAAATAAAATTAAAATATAGTTGTTGAAAATCAAACTCAAGATCTAAGTATTATAAAATACTTACTATTGAGCTATAATAATATTGTTATAGGAAGCATATTTTTTAATATATATCTATTATGTATATTGTTTTAAGTATAGATGGCAAAGGGTTGAAGGTTGTGTAAGGGTAAAATTGTTTGAAAATTTTAATATTGGCTAAGTTGGTAAGAAAATAATAAAAATTAACTATTTATACAAATAATTTTAAAAATAAAATTACATTTAAGAATTTTTTCAATTTTCTATGCTTGTTCACGAACCCACACAAAAATGCCAAGCGAAGATACCGACCCTAGTCGCCAACAAATGCGGGCCATTCCCTTACATGGCCTAAATCTTTCCCATTCCTTGGCCTAAATCTTTGATTTCTTTTAATGGCAGGCCTGTGCCTCCTCTGTCCATGCTTTTCTATCGTACCTCTTCATTTAGGCTAAAAAAAAAAACGAACTAATTTTGCATTCAATAGCTGTCGAATTACTTTGTCTTTCTATTCTATTTAATTTTATAATCCTGTAGTCTTGAATTCATATATTTTATGGGCTGGGGTGTAATTAATTACTTTGTTACTTTTATGACCATATAGGTTTCGATTTGTGAATTGGATTTTGTGGGCATGGGTGGCCATTTATTGTCATCTTTGTGACTAAAGTTTTGGGCTCATGATAATATTTGTTAGTTTATTTAGTTTTATGATTCCTTAATTTCGGGATTGAGCATATTATGGGAATGTGCTGCAATTCTCATCTTGAACCCAAAGTGAGTTTAAATCGATTTGAACGTAGGTAACCGAATCGAGCTCGAATCGATCTAAATTATAGTATAAACCTGTCCAAATTTGGGCCCAAGTGAATTTACACCAAATCGAACTGTCAAATGCCAACCTTCTATGATCGGAAATAAATTCAAACCGTACCGAACATGAACGCAACGAAGATCTTAAATCAAACTCAATGTGACCCAAACTAATAAGTTGATCCTATCTTGAATTGAATCAATCTATTAATTGATCAATTTGATTCAATTAGTTGTCTTTTCTTTTCTTTCTTTTTTTGGTTTAAGATGATTGTATTTTGAATCAAAATGTGTTTAAATTGAACCGAATCTGAATCAAGGTGAGCTTGTACCAATCTAACCTTGAATTGAATATTATATTTTGTTGTTTAATATAAGGCATGTAAATCCCTTTTTGTTTTATTTTCTGCTAGTGGGTATATATTTGTAGGTTACTCATAATATAAATTTAAAATTTTCAATTTTATTTATTTATTATTTTATTTTCGAAAGTTAAATTGATAATTGTTGCTTAATAATGAGTCTTTTGCAAATAAGATTGAACATAAGCCACTACATACGGGGATACAGAGTTTAGAAAGCTCCAACTAGTTTTTTGTATTTTGCTGTTCTCTAAGAACTATATATTATATATAAATAAGAATTCTCTCTTAATTTTTTATATTTCATTTTTTATATCAAATATTTAAAGAGAATAGTTATTCATACATATAAGCATTTGTATTTTATTACTGTTTATAAAATGTTAACGATTCTTTAAATTTTTCAATTTTTGTAATTATAATTTTAATTAAAGCTATAATAAAATAGTAGAAAACACAACTAACCTTAGCTTAAATTCGTATTTTTCAAAATAAAAAAGTCTAGTCCTAAGAAAAAATTTCTATATATGTGTAAAGTTTGGAAGGGTAATGATTTCGTGTTTTATTTTGCAAATTTGGCGAGTGCATGCTTTCTTTGCAAATTATATGATATTTTCTTGTTAAAATTTGAACTTAAACATCATTCGTTGACAAATTTTGGATATTGGTTTGGTGCAAGGTCGCTTTCCAAATAGACAAGTATGTTTTGATTTCTGAAAAACTTTTTTATTTTATTTTTTGATTAATTAATTAATTAATTATTTTAATGTTAGAAGATTTAAAATCATAATTAATTATTTTAATGTTAGAAGATTTAAAATCATACACAACCATCCAAATTAAGCACAAGTTTATTGACATAAATGGAAGGTAGATAACCATGCAATTAAGCTTATGATATGCAACCTAACATGAACACTATTAAACTTCCTACTTGTATTTAATAAGATTTTCACTTGATTTGACATTATATTATCTCTTAAATATTATATGATATGTTTTTGTTAATGATAAGGCATAATTTTCTTTTTCATTCTCTTTTGCTAAAATTTAATTAAGATACATATTAAATATCTTACGTCTCTGAATGTAAAATTTAAAATTTAAAATTTAAAATTTAAAATTTAAAATAATTAACATAAAAAATAAAAAAATATATATGCTACCTACAATGTATTGTAGCCAAACTCTTTTTATTAACATGTAATTTCAAGCCAAGAACTTGTAATTTATTTTAATACGAAGAAAATCTATAATTTTTTTTACTTGTATTAAATAAGTTTTGTAGTCAATTATTGTCACCAATTTTTTAATAATTTAAATAGTTTTATCTTATTTTAGTGAAAAAAAAATTTCAAAGTATCACGCAAGACTTTCAAATTTGATGATATTGTATAAAATACATTATTGATTATAAACTTATTATTTTAAAAGGTTGTTTGGGTAGACAAGCATTTTTTTCCTTTTAAAAGGGTGTTTAAAATGATTAAATCACTTATGTATGTTAAATTTTAATTAACAATTATGACCGATAATGACTTAGTAAATACCAAGAACTGAAAATAGACTTGGTTAACATTTTAACAAATTAAAAAATTTATTGCTAGCAATTTTTTATCGTGATTAACTATGATACATTTATGTATAGTTGCATCTTAAAAACTTTTTATTTACAGAACTTGAAACAACTTTTGTAAAACTTAAAATAAAGAAAAAAAATATTAAAATATATAAAACAAATAATAAATAGTACTCAAAATACATAATAAAAAATTTGAAATGTATTAAGAAAAATTTAAAATATGTAATAAATAATATTTAAAATATGAATGTAAAATTTGAAACAGTTTTCAAAGTATTTAAAAAAATGGATACAATAATACATGGATGTTGCTACAACTTTAAAATTTGTACATTGTAGTATAAATTGTCTTAAATAATAAAAAAATTAGAGAGTCTGAATGTCAATTCACTGAGAATTAGTTATATATAATTTATTATAAGTCCAATGTCCAAGTATCATGTGAATTATGTTGATGTATTGATTGTTGCAATGAAAATTTAATATTAATAAATGTTAGGACTTTAAGATTCACTTTAAAAAATTTTATAGAAATTATTCTTAATCTTTTTTAATGAAATAATTAAAAATCACTAAGAATAATCTTAATCAAAAGACAAAACATTTAAATATATAAAAATACTTTTTTAAGAAAAAGCAAGAAAACAAAATATTAATCATTTAAATTAATCTATGAAAAACTATACTTACCTAACTTTTAAATGTAGAAAATATATAAGCATTCAATGTCCTTTTTATTAATAATGAATTAGGTTTTTTAATAACTCAAAACACTTTTAAGAAATGAAGTTTACTTAATTGAAATATTTTACAATGAATCATAAATCAAAAGATCAAAGAATAAAAACTACAAATTTATCCAAGTTTCATTCTTTTATCCTAAACTACAAATTTAGAATATATTGTAAGAAGTTCAATAAGTAAATATATGAAAAAATTAAGATTTAAGTGCACCATCTTGTTTGATATGAACATTTATTTATAGAAAAAATGTAAAAGATAAAAGGTATAAAAAAAAAAGGTTGACTAAGAGCATGTAAATGTTGATAAATTTCTTTCACATGCATTGCATGTATCAGACAAAAAATCATTAATGCCATTGATTTTGTCTCTAACTGAAACATAAACATTGTAGATAGTTCTTCTAACTTTTTCGTGAAAAGATATTATAACTTAAATATGTAATAAATTTATAAATTTTGTCAACAAAGTAAGTATCTCATACTTATATTCAACATGTATTAAATATATATGTAAAATACTAGCTAAAAATGAGTTTCTTACCTTGCTAGCTTAAATATTTGATTAAAAAAAATTTCAAATTTATGAAATCTCTATAATTTACACTATCAAAAAGAAAAGAGAGATTTAGCCTAATTTTAAAGAGAGGAAAAAAACTTATGTTCTTTTTCATCATAAGAAAAATAAAGAAATATGCCCTATTTTATATTTTTCTTGATTTTGATTTAAATAATTAAGTTATTTATCCAATAAATATCCTTATCTATTATTTAATTCTTATACTTTTCTATAATTATAAACTTAACAATTAAGTAAATTAATAGATAAGTGTGAACTAAAGACAAATTGGTAATTATTCAATAATTATCATTTATTGCACTTTAGTTCTTATATTTATATATAATTATATTTTTTTAACTATTAAGTAAATAATTAAATATACCTTCGAGGGCTTAATAATAATTATTAAATAATCATCAATCATTAAGATAATTTTTAAAAATTTATATTTAAATTCTTTGATAATATTTATTATCAATATGTAATGTAATTTAATTTAAATTATAAAAAATTATAAAATTATGCAAATTTTACAAATATTTTAAAAAATCATAAATATATATAACACACTTACACACACACACACACACACACACCCCCACAGAGTTGACCATTACATTATCTTAAAATGTGCTAGCCATTCACAAATAATATTTTTCTCTCTAAGACATCTCTCAATTCATTGGATTATTGACGTAACCATTTCATCGCATATTAGTACAATTATATGACAAATTGACTACATACTTTTCTATGTGATTTATTGCCATTTGGTCATATTTGAAAAATAATTCTTTAATTATTAATCTATACTAATATTCTAATAATGTGATTTTGATCGTTACTCGTAGTAATATAACCTTATGATATTCACCGAAAATATTTAGTATATATACTATACAATCCTGTTATTCATTCAATATCATCTCTATAGGAAATAATTTTAATAATATTATTTAATAATTAAACGAATTATTTAGACAAATCACAAATATACTTTATTTAAATACATGATAAAATAAATAAAGTAGTATATGTGAATGAATAAAGAGTATTTTCATTTATTAATAAGAAACTATAAATATATATCAGGTAAAACATCCCTGAAGCCGACAACACAAATAGCTTCTAGTGCATATCCTAATATTTAGAACATCTTGACTTAGTATATTTGGGCATGTATTTTGTAAGTTACAGCACAAATACTAAAATTTGTCGAGTTGGCCCGCAGTTGCAAATTCTGGTTTTGTTAAAATCTAATTTTGACAATCTAAATACTTAAACTAGCCAGATCTTTGGCTTACAATATTGTGGAGAAATTTGTCCATGAGTTAATTGGTTCAAGAATTGCATCAATTGAAATTTTGGATAAAAAAAATATGTTTATTATACAAAATTTACTCAAAATCAATCATCTTTCGTGAATTATGTCAACACTTATTTTAAAACTTAAAATTAAATAAAATACTTATTTGAAAGAAGTTAAAGATACTCTTAAATGAAAAATAATAATTTAAATGATTAATAAAAGTATATTTTTACGTATTTATGACATGCACCGTAGTCGATCCTTTCTTTACTAAATAATAATTATAAATTTGATTTTGTATGTGAGAGGGATTTATTAATGAAACAGGCCTAGAACTTTTTATATAATTTGTCCCCATGGGAAATACAAAATTTGTTGATGGATTAGTGCAAATTTGTATCTTGGAGAATAAGATACATAAAATGCTTCATCTCTTCAAGCACAATCAAAATACTTTTGGGAAGAAGAAGACGCATGGTAGTTTCATTTTTTGTTTTGATTTGTGCTTTTGTAGAATGAAAGCTCCCTTTCACCAAATACTTTGATAATGCTTTATTCATTATGATCTTGGTGGGACCATAAGACCATAAATGTATATTTATTAATTTTTTTAATAAATTAATGAAATATTGATAAAATATAGAAATTGATATGGTAAAATATATACTATATTTCACAATTTTAAATTAACATATAAAAATTTGTATAGAAATTATGCATCTCTAAAATTATTTCTAAATTTATACATTAAAAAATATTACATTAATTACATGCATTAAATTAATATCAATAATCAAAATTATTTTGATTTATATAAAATTATTTAAAAAAATTGTATGATATAATATTATCGGTAAGAAATAAATAAATAATACTTTTGTTTCACTTAAAATATTATGTAAAATGTAGAAGACATATAATAAAAAAAAGTTTTAATGTTGATAATTAACAATAACTTTGTAGATAATGAGGGGGGACAATAACATCACATTTAGAACAAATTTCTTATGTGGGGAACAAAATAATTCACCGAACAAAACCAACCATTCCATACTCAACTTTACATCAAAATAATAAATAATAGTTTATTAATAAAAAGACAAATAAAAAGAAAATTTGACAACGGCACCCACACACATTAATACAACACGTTCGCGAAGAATCATAAATCCATCTGTCTGACTACATCACCAAATCAGAATTGTCCATCATCCTGTCATTAAAAAAAAAAAAAATCAGAATGCTTAATGCCCTTCTGATCTCTCCATCTGTCCAAATAAAAACACAATAAAGGGGGTCAGACAAGTATTCATTCCCATGTCAAATTAAATGCCATTAACTAAACAAAATCTTAATTAAAATTTAATTAAAACTATTAAACTATTAAAAGTAATGCAATCATGTTAGGAAGAACCAAATTTTACATATTAAATCCAAATCTACATGTATGCAAATTTGAATTTGAACTTTGATTTTCAATTTGATAATATATTTATCAGAGAATCAAACTCAATCTCGTAGAAACATTTTCAAATTTCACAATATAGAATTAAAGTATAGTAAATGTTGCATATATATGTCTAAATTATTTCTGTATAGAAGGGAGTAGAGAAAAAAAAAATTGTGAGAATATTTTGAACCGTACTATGAAAGGCTTGAGATTCAAATTTCGGTCCTATATAAAAATTTAGTGAAGTTTGATTTATTTGTTAATATATTAGAAAAATAAAAATAAAAAAGAGAAATGAAAAACAATACTTACAGTAGAAGAAGGGAAGAAGGGAGACGATGATAGATCACTTCTTGGTGATGGCATAAACAGCATAAATAATTCCAGGAAGATAACCAAGAATAGTCAAAAGCAAACAGATCCAGAACTCAGCCTGCATACCATACCATACCATACCATACCATAACTTACCATACCATTTATTTAATAATTAACATACCACAGGAAAAGAAGAAGTGAAAATACCTTGCACCCAAATTTGAGGAAGACACCCAGAGGAGGCAAGAGGATTGCCAAGAGAATATCGATGCATGTTACCGTGCGTTCGTCTGCCATTTTCGCTCTTCTGAAAGAAAACAAGATATGATATTTCTATAGATTTTCCAACCGCTTGTTCGGTAGCAGGTTTTATATAGAGAAAGGAAGAGTCACGAAGAAAGAAGAAAGAAGAAGAATCCACGTGCCGGTTTGTGTGTCGCCAACAGGAACATACATGTACATATAATGGCTTTAATTAATTAGTTATGTTATATGTCTTGCGTGTATCAATTTTATAAGACGCGGTCGGGTTTCTTGTTCTTGTAGGTCTAAACCACTGAGTTGTAAGAACATGATAAGTTCAACTTTCCCATGTGCTCGGTTTGAGCCCACGTTTTCCTCTTACTTTTACATGTTCATATTTTCTTCTAATCCATTCCTTACTCTTTCTTCTTTAACCCACGCGCACTCCCTCTCAATTCTTCTTCTATCTTTAATTATGATAACAATTATGTGATTTAGAGGATTTGTTCATTTATTAATATTATATATAGATATAGTATCGTTAAAGATATGGGCTGGTTGATCCGATTTGCTGTCATTTATAATTTAAGAATTTTGTATGCATTGTATGTTTTATGTTCTTTCCCACTTAGTCCTCGTCAAGGAGCAAGAGAATACACAATATTTTTGTTGTAATACAATCATTCAATTACATGGGGCTGCTTATATTTAATGATTGTACTTATTATTTTCTACGATAGTTTGTAAGATAAATATATATGTAATGTGATATAATATTATTAAATTACGATATGAATAACATGATACAATAAAAATATTATAATTTTTTATATATACAAATGTTAAAGATTGTAAAATAATTACAAATAAATTTTAAATTATAGATCAACCTATTCTTATAATTTATTTTGTTATGTACTACTTCTTTGTATAATTAAATAATTATTTTTATTGAACAATATAAATTAGTCATTCAACTTTTATTTTATTGGCTCATTCGTATAAAAAAAATATATTATTATTATTATTATTATTATTATTATTATTATTATTTACATATTAACTTTGAATTCGGTATATTATATAATTAATTTTGAGCAAAAAGAGTTCATCTTTTTCACTGAGGTAAGTTATGTTGGCATGAAAATTCTCTATCAAAATTAAAAGAAAAAAAATAAAATGAATCACGGGGAGAAAATAAAGGAAATTTTTAATAAGGAGAATTGAGAATCAAACTTGGAAACAAGAGGATTAAAGTGTAAACTTCCAGTTCACAGGGGACGAATTTAGTGAAAGGGCACTTTTGGCACGTGAATCCCACGGATATGGGGGCGCGTGAAGATATTGAATCGGGTAAGAGTGCCGACCTAGCTGTGAGAATCTGACGGCCCGTGGGTTGCCAGATATGCGGGAACATCGACGAAGATGAAGGCTTTCAATCTGACAAGCAATAGGATTAACCCGCGTGTACACGGAAACACGGCTACTCTGTGCCTGTGATGTAACCGTCTTCTGATCTAAAAACGAACGTAACCAGAAAAGGAGTAATTACATCCAGTTTCCTTATGTCTTTCGTTATCACAATAATGACATAGATATTTAATGTTTAACGTATAGGTCCTTAACTCCTTATAAAGTGACCCAATTACCTTTTTTTTAAAAAATAATTTTGACTATTAAAAATTTATTTGATATAAACTTTCAGTTAAAGCTTCTTGAAGTAGATCATGTATTAATATTCCTTTTATAAATGAAGTTTTCAACAAAAATAAAAAAAATATTATGAAATATTTTAATAGATAATTTTTTTACAATTATGCTACTAGAGAAATCAAATAAATTGATTTAACATAAAATAAATATATTTAATATAATTTTATTTTTAAAAAATATTTAAAATATTATTCTTAAAAACTCAAAATTTAAACTTCTTCTAATAAAATATAGTTAAATAACTTTTTTAATTTTTCATAAACTCTTTTTCAAATACAACCAAACGACATAAAAGATTATCATTAAAAAATAAATTATTTGATCACTAGAGAATTGATACCAAATGGACTATAAGAGTACATAGTCCAATAAATCAATAATATTTCAATCATTTCCATAGGGGTCAATGATTTATTTGGCATAAATAGATACAAACTGACATTTATTGATAAAAATATAAAATACAGGGACCTGAATGTAAATATCTCAAAAGTTGTTAACGTAACTGCCCTTCCACGTGTAGTGAATTAACAAAGCTTAATCAGTGGGTTTTATTAATATAAATATTGATATAATAATTAATTAAGTAATTAGGATTAGTATGAGGAATATAATCAAATGGGATTTAGAATCCTTTTATATTTGCTGGTAGAATTTCTTTTGACAAAAATGAAAAAGTTTGTTCAAAGTAAAATTTTATGTTATTCTCTCCTTTTTGCCAGTCCATGACAAGGATAAGCATTATTGGGGATATATTATCTTATAGATCCTGTCATGTTACTTGATCCATCAGTAGCTTTAGGAAGAAGTTTTCATGTAATAGTACAATGTTACTGTAAGTTTCAAAATTATTGTAAAGTTTTCTACTATATTTAACATTGAGGGGTTGTAATTTTTATTATAATTTTGAAAAAAATAACCTAAGTGGTAATCTTGGATAAGGTGGCACATACTACTAGTTGGGTAAGTATTTCAAATTTTGATTTAAAATTAGAGTCTTGTAAATTTAAGACTTATTATGCACTATTATTTATTTTTAGATTCAATAATAAATTTGACGTAGACTACATTTTAGGAGCTTGCCTAGTGTCTTTAAAACTCGAGACCTTGAGTCACATTAATCATAGGATAAAATTAGTAAATATTATTATAAGTATAAAAGTGAATAATTTTTACTAAAAATTATCAATTACTATCAAACACTTTAATTGTTGTATTTTTAAAATTGGGAAGAAATATAATGGTATTTTTAAATTTTGTTTGATTCATTTGCGTAAAAATATTTTGAAGTTTAGGTCATTTAAATGATGTTATAGAAAATTAATTTTAAAAAAGTTTACTTTTGCGAGTATTTTTAGATAATCCATAATTGAAAAATAAAATTATTATTTCATAAACAAAAAAGAAATAATTAACTTTTATTAGGAAATGAGGTATCATAAGATTTTTTTTGTGGAATAGAAAATGAATATGACCCATTTTAGTTTAGGGTTGTGCAGCGGTTTTGGTTTTACCCAAAATTGCTCAAACAAAACTAAAAAAATTGATTTTGAATCGAAAATAATTTTTTTTTTAGATAAAATTCAATTCTAAAGATCACAAAACTAAAACAAAAATCGAACTGAAGAATTGATTTAATTTTAAAAATTAAAAATTATTTATTTATTTAATTTTATTTTTTGAAGATAAAATAAGTATAAATTTGTATTCAATAAATTATTCAATTAATAAAATAATAATATTTAAAATTTTTATTAAAATTATAAAAAATTAATTTAATTAATTTTAAATATATACTTTAAACTCATAAATATTACATAATACTAAAATTTATTATTGAATTTGAACATATATAACTCTCATATAAGATATATTTATATTTGATTCAGTAAATAATTTATTTCTCTATATCGTGAATATTCTTTACCCATTGAACTATATATAAAAAATTAACTAATGTATTTATAATATTTTATTTAACTTGATTTATTATATTATTTATATAATAATTTTAAAAAATCATGATATATATTTATTTTAAAATTATATAATAAATTAATAATTATAATAAATAAATATTTACACTGTATAATATTATTATATATATAATTTTACTATTGTAAACAAATTTTAAATTTTCTTGTTTCATGATATGTAATACTAACTCAAGTAATAACATAAATTTTTTAAATAATTTGTCGTATACTAATTTTTGTAATAAATTATTTTTATTCTCTTTCATTTATTTAATTTTTTATTTATATATTTTATTAATTTTATAATTTAACATAATTAATTTAAATTTTTTAAGAATTTTTTTTAAAGTTAAAAGTTGTAAAATTTAAATAATTAATAAATAGTGTACCTTATTTAAAATTAGAATTAAACAGAATTAAAAAATAAAATATCTTGTTAAACAAGATAAATTCTAACTCTATATGAAACCGAAACCAAATACACACTCCTATTTTAATTGATTTTTCTAGATTATAAGATAATTATTTATTTATTTTTAAAACTAAATTTAAAAATATATTTGATTATTTAAGAATTTGATCACTAGACTTCTTTATATACAATTCCATTAGTTTTATTGCAAGATTCCATCATGCTTACATTAATTAGTGGCAAGTTTATATTGGAGAAGTTTAAATTCATGCACGTGGGTCGGCCAAAACAATTGCAACCAACTGATGAGTTTAGTAAATGTGATACCTGAACTTATGCCTCAAGAAATTGTTATCTTGTGTGAATGTCAACACATTTCATAACACAAAATATTATATGTGATTATCCCGAAGTTCAAGGCTTAAATTTGGGATTAATCAAACAATAATGTTAATATATAAAATGATTAAAATAATCTTGCATGCGTGGGTTTGGCTACAGCATCTTTTGGTATTATTACAGTCAAAAATTTCTGTACATACCAGATTTGAAACAGCTTTTATAAAATTTTAAAATTAAAAAAAAATATATTATTAAAATATATAAAATAAATATTAAATAATATTTAAAATATATAATAAAAAATTTAAAATGTATCAAAAAAATTTAAAAAATATAATAAATAGTACTTAAAATATGCATAAAAATTTCTAAATAATTTTTGAAACACTTGAAAAAAATAAAATAGTAATACTCAAAGGTAATATAGTTTGAGCATGCATATACATAAAATAAAGATCAAGAACTTCTATTTTTTATATAATTTTTTATATTATTGAATTAATTTAATATTTAATATTATATTTTAGATGTATATTAATTATGGTATATTAATTGCATATTTTAAATTAATTCCATCATTGTTGTCCATTACTCTAGAGTTTAACTTGGGTATTTGAATTAAATGTGTCGTGATTCAACACCCTCGTGTTCCATTTTGGAGAAAGTCAGTCACAACAACTTCATGGTTAATGTAACGAAGATGGATGAACATTAAATTCTGAAAATCAAATAACAAATGTTACACAAATGTTATGTACTACTACTCTGCTCCCCACACCACAACCCCACCCCCCCCAAGGCTGAAATTAAAAGCACCAATAATAATGCTAACATTCAACAAAATTCTTGGGTCTGTGAAAATCTCCCTATTCGGTTATTATTATTAATGTTGAATTCCAAATTTCAAACTCAATCTAAAACGATATCTAGTGTCAATTTCGCACTACGTTATGACTTTAATACAAGAATTATAATTAAGATCATCATTTATCAAATTTCTTAAGCATGCAAGACCAAACATTTATAATAAATGGCATGTAAGTGGGTAACATCTGAGAAATAAAGAAAGATTCACACATAACTAGTAATTAATTTAGGTACTTGTATAGTATATCGGATTCCCACATACTCAAACACCATAACTAACTAATAAATCAAACGAAATGATGCAACAAGAAGAATGTAGACTTGTTCCGGCATCAAGAAATCTATGCCTGAAATGATTAAGTGCAAGAAATGTTAGTGTTACACGTGCTGCTGCATAAAGGCTGGCCTGAACCTTTTTTAGAACTCTGGACTTTCTGTAGACCAAGAGCAAAACATATGTATTGAGGGTGAAAGCTGCAGGAACCACTGGGAGATTACATCTACTTGAGCCTAATTTTGTAATACCCAGCTTCCGCAACATTAAGCAGTACTAATATGCTTAATTAAGAAAAGAAGAGAACTCATCCAATTTATGATATTTATGCATGCAATTTCGTCTTTTGCTGCGTCTTTCTTATTTATTTATCAGACCTATGCAGCATTAGCCCATTTACAAAGTTGCTAGATTTTGAATATATGCAAAGCATGGGCTTGATTGCTTGACCAACTGACTAATAAGATTTAGCACAATTAATTTTCAACATAAAATAAGACATATATAATCAGCCAACACAAAGAATCAAAACTTCACAAAATAGAAATTACCACCGCCTGCTACGTCTTGTTTCAACTCAAGTCATATTCAGTCAATGCCTTTTGCACTGCAAGAATATATGTGTTCCTTATGTATGCCCCAGAGAAAGATCAAAGTTTCAACTTTGTAAATTAATATGTACCAGTTCCTCATCTGACTGTTGTGTGGCTGTATTAAGGTCGCTATTCCCACACCCAGCTTTATTTCACCAGCCTTGCTTTACATTGTGTATCCTGGGGGTGCCTAATTCTTCTTTTGAGAAACTCTTCATTTTGGGGCATTTTTTTTCACGGTTAATTCTTCCAAAGATGGGAATTTGAATGTATCATTGCCAGAGCAGAAGCTTGTGAGACTTTCTAAACGTACAAGAGAACATTTTCAATTCACTGAAAACAATTTCATAATCTTTTGCTTCGTCTGCCTCATCATCTGCAGCTGCTAATTCTGTCATCATATGGCATTCTGGTATTCTCATTTCTCCAGACGCGCCAGGCCTTTTCCTGTCGAGGATGTTAATATCTTTGTCAACCTTTCACATTTATGTACTTTCAAAGTTACTAGATTTTGAAGGTAATACCAATTGATTTTGATGCTTAGCGACAAGAGAGAGAATAAAAAATTTGATCAAATGCCCTTATAAAAGAATTTTACAATGAAATTGAAGCTAGAAGATCAATAATCTAATGAATAATTTCTAAGTCGAGGTCAGACAAACTATACTAGTTGATTAATGTAATAATCATTCTTCTTAATCAAATAATTTGAAGCTGGATGCCATTAATAACCATATATTAGCAAACGAATAAATTAATCATTAACATTATATTAGAAAATTTTCATGCAATAATATTATTAGAAATTAATTATAAAATAAAAAGAAAGAAAGGAAATTAATGAGTGTCGCACATACCTTTTTCAACCCAAACTGGGATTGTCCCTCCTCATGTTCAGTTTCCTGGATGCTGAGATTTATCCCAATCTCCCTTCCACTTACCTTCACCATTCCAGGAAAGAACGCTATAAGATTTGGGAGGTCATATGGTATAGCATAGACCAGCCATGGAAAGACAAATCTAGGATTTGTTTCCGCTCCTTCATGATTGGCAACAAAAACAATATCCTCCTCCCCACATCTTCTTATTTCAAGACTTTCCAGTTGTTGAAGATTACTAGCAAAGGAAGCTGGAAAGACATTTTTCAGCCTATCACACCCAGCACACATTTAGCTTCTGAAAAGAGAGAAATTGAAAACTTAATTTGTCTCTATTATTTCAAATATAGCAACTTGTTAGGGAAATATTAGGTCATAAAGATCCATTCTTATATATAAGATTGCCGACTTTTAGCGAATTTCTTGGAGACATTCAACTTCTCATATTCTAAAATTTCAAAGCAGTAGCCCCCAATCAGGGTGTTCTACAACCTACATTTTTTTCCCCCTCAGAATAGCAATAACAATAAATTATTAGAAAGAAGAAACCAGAAAGGTAAAATTGAAAGAATTAAAGAAATTTTAGTGTGTACCTTGTCGTTGGAGAAAGATCATGGAATTTCAGTCAAGTCCATGCATATATTATTTTTCACCAAGAATTCCTTCAGTTTACAGCAATTATCTATCTTCAACTCTTTCAATTCAATACAACCACCCGAGCTGAATTTAGTGAGATTTGGAAGACGATCCGTATTTAGAAATTGTAATTGATGGCCCATGACTACTATTTCTTCCACGCCACAACAATACTTACATTTCAAGGTGCTGGAGTAAAACGAAGCTGCTAGCTACAGAAGACGAGAATAGACGTCTTAAATTGTGACATTCTCTTACGATCAACCTTTTCATATTTTGAATGCCACAAGACGTGGCTGCAACTCCAAGTTTGGTAACACAACCTGCGAAAAAGTTAAACACAATCCTCTTCTCTTCTCCATCCACTATCGTCTTTATTGGAAAAATTAAATCAACCATTTTAACAGAAATTGAACACTATTTGTATATACAATGTACTCAAATGAGAATAACCAAACTAATATGATTATTGTCAAATACCTTCCCCGTGGAAATGTTTCTATCCTCGTCCAAAACAATTTTATCCTGTCTCTGCCGTGACATGGAAGGTGTCTTCAATTTAGAGGAGAAGCATCTGAGTTGCAGAAGAGATTCGACTGTTAAGTAAGAGTAATTGACCAAGTTTCAATGTTATTGTTGGATTCATCGTCTTTTTCACTTGCAAAAATATCTTCCATATTCTCGCAGTTGATCATGTCAATTGATTGAAGTCACTCGAGTCTTCTAGCAATGGAGAATGAAAATATGTTTTCTAATTTATGATACTTTTGCAACTTTATGTTCCTTAATTGGCTAAAAGGCTCTGCCGAGCTTACAACAAAATATTTTTTTCGGGTCAAATTAAATTTTCAAGTACCAACGACTCCAAAAGAGGGGAAAGCATTACCAGTCACATACTCCATCGAGTCAACAATACAAAAGGTTGGAATTATTTTGGACTAGCAGATACTTCAATTGAGGAAAGCCCTCTTTGTCTAATCCATGAAGAACACCATTCATGTCCTGCAATCCACGAAAAGATAGGCCTCCAATTCCCTTCAACTGCATGATATTACCACGGTGAAGCAAATGTTTCTACTGATGAGTGAAAGAGTTAATTTTCTACAACTGTTTTTTCTTATCCACCTCCAATCTTGCACATATCCGACAACTATTTTGTACCTTTCCAGGTTTTTGAAGGACAAGTCTTTTGGTGGTGTCTTGGCACTTGAAATTTCTACTTCTAGGCAGGTTAGCTAAGTCAACCACTTCAACTCATCAAGACCAGCGTTTTCTTTTTTTTTTGTCCTTGTTGGGACTTTCCTCCTTCCATTTCAAAAGAAAAAAAAAATGTGCATAAATAGTTCTTCTAAATGGGATAAACTTGAGATAACATTGGGTGGAATAACTTTTAGATTCCAGCAATCTCTCATATCAAGCAACTTGAGCAGTGGCAACCGCTTAAAATTAGAAGATCTCTTCAAGGAAAGTAATTCCTATTCCATCAAGTCTCCTATAATAGCTACGTCCTCCAGTCGGCCCTTGTACAAACCCAATGCTTGAAGGTTTGTTAGGAAACCAAGTGATGAAGGGAATGGCCAAAATTGCATATTTGCCAAGCCTAGAACTTTGAGCTCCGTCATTCTTGTGAAAAACTAGTCATGAATTTTGGCAATGGCCATAATTGCATATTTGCCAAGACTAGAACTTTGAGCTCTGTCACTCTTGTGAAAAACCCATCATGAATTTTAAAAGAAAGAATCTGAAACTGCTGCAGAAATAAAGAGACGTTTCAGTTGCTGACATCACCACACTTGATTTTGAGGCAACTGAAGAGTAAACTTTTAGTGTATACACATCTCACAATTCCAATTAAAATTCAAATATGTAAGAAAAGAATTTGCACGGACCTAAACAATCAAACATAAAACACTAAGTAGAGAATAACATACATACCACCACCCATTGGTGATGTAGTAGGGGCTTCCTTTAATGTTTCAATTTTTAAAATTTTTGAGTCCGTCATAAGCATAGCATCCCTTTCAACTTTAAGATTTTCCACCAAGAATTTGCAGGGCCAATTGTAGACGTGATTTGTGCAAAATCTTTTTGTTCCTTGCTTTCTCTTCGTCACTATTTTAAAGAATCTTGCCCATATATTAGAATTGTCTGCCCTACCATTCCTATATTTTCTTTTTCTAATATTTTTTTACTAATACATAAATATAAATCAGATCCCACATCAACACTGAAATGACCGATCTTTTTTATAATTTACAAATTAAATTGTTTAGCAATTGTATATAACTGAGTGCTCCACAAAACAACTGTTAAGAATGTTGAAAGAATTATTGATTAAAACTTTCAGCCTATTTAATTTAATTACAGCATCATCGGAAGCAGATCGTTCAAGAGCTAACCTAAATATTGAATGCCGATACACCGCAATGTTATAACCCTTGGTAACGCGTTTTTCAATGTCTTTTAGACATTTCATCGAATAGTTGATACGCGCAGTTCCTAGACCTGCACCCGCACCCCAACAAGATGCAAATGCTGCCAACATTTTCGAAATAACGGGAGGGTCAACAAATGTTAATATAGGTAAGCTTCGTGCATCTGGGTCGACACCAATAATTGCAAAGAAACATTGGTGAGTTCATTTATTAGATGTCAAAACTAAAGTTATATTATGACAAAATTATAGTCCATTTCGCATGCAGAATAATTCATGGGATTAAATTAAATTTTGTTAAAAACTCTAATAATATTTATTGGACTTAGAATATGGGGAACTTTATGCTTAAATCTTATCTCTCATAATATCTGAATGAATATTTTGAGTGTTACAATAAAAATCTATGAAATTGTAAAATTAATCTCGTGTATTTACATGTTATAGGTTGGACTGATGACTGTGACTTATGTCATCACATCTCTTTGAGCAACTAGATTTTTCCAATTGCGGAATTACTTTTATTCCTGGCTTTTTCATGCTTACTTTATCAAAGAATCTTGCCCAAAAGTATTTGAAGTAATTCCCCACCATTCCTCTATTTTGAGAAGAACAATTAATTAGCCAGTTATATGTCCAGATGAATATCATACACAGGTGTTCTCAAGTTACAATTTGAACATGGGTGTTAGTAACAATATGTTAAAATTAAACATCAACCCATAGAGAATCTCTTACTTAAAACTTCAATGATATGCTTGAAAATTAAAAAAAAAAAAAATCCGCTACTATTTCCTGTTAATATTCATCTTCTTCTTCTTCTTCTTCTGTGGAAAACACCTGCATCATCAAAGAACCAGGATCTAATGAATGTTATCCTATAAAAACCAATTATCCCAACAAACCAACATGAATATAAACAAACTAGAAAAATAAATGCAAATATATATATATATATATATAAATTAAGAATTAAATAAACCCATAAAGAATGCTTTTTGTAAATATGAGGTGAGACGAGGAGAGGGAGGAATAATGGGAAAACTATGGCATGGGTGGAGTAGGGAAGATGAACATATTACTAATAATTGTTTTATATATCTTCCCTACTCACCCATACCAAAACTTTCCCAATATCCTTTAACTCCCTCTCCATTCTCCCCTTCGTAGCCAGCAAGCCTCCGATCTATTATCTTCTTTGCTTTGCCGACTTCCTCTCGTTTGTGTTTATATTTATAGTACTTTGGTGCATGATTCTCTCAAACCCTAGTTCAGGAATTTGGTAGCCGGAGGATCAAATCTTTATTAAAGCAAATTCAATCCTTGCCGTTCATTTTTTACTTTGTTGGACTTTGTTTATCCTTTCTTGGGAATTTTTAGCTTTTGAGTAATGGAGAATTTTATTGACTTTAGCAGTCTACTGTCCCCCACCGTTGGACTCCCAAATGAAAGTTCAATTTCATCCATGCTCGTAGGTAAACTTTGAGTTGGGCCTCAATCTTGGCCCAATTATATTTGGGTTGGACTACATCACCCAATGTTGACTCCACGGTTGTATAGATAACAAATACGGTGGATGCCTGGACGGTGATATAGCTGGATGTGATGGAATCTCACGTCAGATAGAAATGGGTTATTCTTGAGGTTTATAAGGGTGGACTCTGTACACTCTAATGGACATGTCTTTTGAGGAGGAAGTAATGGTCCAACCCGTGACAAGTAGTATCAGAGTCAAACTATTCCAATTTTAATGTCTCAGTCAATCGCCCACGCATAATCAATACGTTCATGAAGAGTCTATAAGTTTCGTGGTAGAGCAGGACAGCTATGCAAAAAGCTTCACTGTAACGAAGGCGTCACAGAATTAAGTGGAAGAGAGTATGACAAAATCCCATATTAGATAAGAATAGGCTATTCTTAAAGTTTATAATCCACGTTAAATAGCAATAGGTTATTCTTAGAGTTTATGAGGTGTGCACCGCGCACGCAATAATATACATGTCTTTTTGGAAAAAGTAATCGCCAGCCGTGGAGCTGGAAATCGGTGACAGACAACAGTAATTGAATTATATATCTTGGTTTGAGCTGATGGGTATGGGCTAAAACCTGCCGAAAAGCACATGTTCAGCTGTGACGTATTACTTTCACACTGTACTACTGCACGATTCATGATACCTATTTGATTAATCTTCGTTGTTATTCATTTTTTTATTTGCTTTCAAGATCTGTTGTTTTGATGGGCTAGCTACATGTTATGGCCAGACCGCATTATTTGTTTGACGCAGATGATAATGATATAATATTAACTGTCTAATTTACGTTGTTAGATTTGTCAACAGATAAACCAGACAGCAGTACCCAATACATATGCATGCCCGACAATTTCCCCCGTCTGATGCGTATTTATGCACTACAAGCTGCATGCGCATAATTCTACGTTAAGAGAACATTTTTGAATACTTAAACTTGGTGAAACTCCAAACAATGATTATCTTGTCACTGTAATCTGGAAAACCATCCCATTAGATCGAGTTTAAAATTCACAAATGGTGTACAGTAAGTAGTAGGACAACTTTTTCATGGCAACAAAGACAACATACTTGCATGCATATAATAATAGGTACAGATTTTAAGGCAAAACTACGATGCGCATTTAGTTGTGAATGAATATCAGTTGATTCTTTTCTTGTTATAAAGCAGCTTGCATTACATATATTATGCAGGTAGTTTATGTGTCTGTGGTTCTCTTCTTTACCTTACGCAGCAAAATTATTTTAAAAATTTAATTGTAATACTGAAAACAAATGTCTGAGCATGTTAGACGGGTGTAGTGGCCCTGTGCAGATTGCAGAGAACAGACAATGACCTGCACAGGTGGTTATGTTAACGCTGAACATAAATAAATAAATAGAACCATGATTCATGGTCTAATCCAACTATATTATTTAATTCTCTTCAGGAATTCAGCTGGCCTCAATCCCCCCTCAGCCAATATTGAATTGATTATTGTTTAGATTATCTTTTCTGTTTCCTCCTACATCTTTGTAGCAGACATTAATTGTTAATTTGTTTTCTTTATTTATTATCTCCTATGAGTCGTCTATCGAGTCTCTTATTATTTCAACTTGTCACCAATATTTCTATATGCTATGGCTTTAGAGATGTATGCATGTTAAATACAAGACACAACAAGATACATCCTAACAATATTATAGGAAAAATATTTGAAAGACTATTAATTTGTCACAACACAAAGAGATAATTTTCTGTTGGACACCTTTAATTGTCAACATTTAGAGCTCGTTGACAGATAACTTTCTATTGGGCATTTTCAATTGTCCCATTTAAAGTTCGTTGAGTTTAAGTTGGAGTATCACATCAATTACGAATCTCTCTACTTAATGAATTGATCATATGGGTGTGATATTTACTCCAACAGTTAGTGTAAGAGCTAATTCAACTGTCTCAAAATAGGGTAATGAGACTCGTTTGTTTTACAAAGGATGACTCCTCCATCCGCTGAGGGTTGAATATTTACTCCTGCAATTGGTATAAAAATTAAAACAATGTTATGGGACTTGTTTGTTTCAGACAAGGATGACATCTCCACCACTGGAGCCACCTCTGAGAACGGAGATTGTTTTGCTGCACCAATAAACTAGTCATTTGTGTTAGATAATTAGTCCTATACTTTCGAAACTTTGTTACTCGTCTAATTTGTACAAGTTGATGATAAGAGATCACCTATGGGCGAATAAATTATTAAAAAAAGAAAAAAGAAGAGACGATTAATTAGCTGAAAGGTTTCACAAAATTCATGGACAGAAAAACAGAAGGGCCTCGTGAAATTCACACATCCTCTTTTCCAAATTTCAATTCCAATGTTATGTGAGGTCAATTTAAGCCATTGAGGACCTCAAAATGTCCATCCCTCCATGGCACATAATTGCAGAGTTTGCAGAGTGAGTGAGTAAAAACAGTATCTCACTGAAAGTAACTGTCCATGGCTCCATGCATGCATGCATGCACCAAGCACAAAATAGAAGAAAGAGACAGATTAAGAAAAGAAGAAGATGCCAAATCCCTATCTGGGTCAGCAAGGTTCCATGTGGACAATACCCATATTCCCATGCTTCCTCAATTTGATCCAGATCATTTTTGTAGAACTTCTATAGACTTTTGGTTTTTATGTACTAATATATGCATGAAATTGTATTTATCTTCAATGATTGATTGACTGTTTCATAGTTGATGTAAGGCTGCATACATTCACAAATTTAAATTTTGTATTAAATAAATATTTCAAATTAATAAAGTTTTAAATTAGTATTTTATTACTCTTCTCAACCAAAGCAAAGAATCAAGCAAGGTGCATCTTTTAATATTAATCTAAAGTAAATCATATATTTTAAAAATATCTTGTGGTATGTAATGATTGTTGATTATATAACATCAACATCTATTTTTTTTTATTTTATTTACTATTAATAAAAATATGATAAAAAGTGTACTTAGATGATTGATTCTCTAACTCTTTTTTTTTTTTGCAATATTGTGTCACAATGTTTTGTATTATGCATCAAAGGTTGCATACGCAATACTTGTAACTTTGATGTCTCTTCATTCTTTGTTTATAATTATCTTCTCCATTCAAAGGCAATTAAGAGTTTTTGTTGAATGACCTTTAATCAAAAGGTGTTTTACATGCCTTAATCAAGGGGAGCCAGTGGTGATCTCCCATAGATTCAACTAATTGAGAACTTAACTAATCATGATTAAGATAGTAATGACAAAATTTTTTAAAAAAAAATGTCGTCATCATTTGGTGATTCCTTGTTACATAGTCCAAGTTGATAAAAAAGCAAACCAATGAAAATTTATCCCTTATTTCTTTGTATTATTGCAATGACAAATAAACAAATTATATAAGACTAATTTTATCACATCATAGCATCCGTACATTTGTTAATTAGTTATATTAATTAATAATTAATTATATATAATATTTTTTAAAATTAATATTACTCTCATCCTTAATATAAAAAAATATAGTTTAAATTTACTTTCAAAATAAAAAAAAGAAGAACAATTTTTTTTTAATAAAAAAATACTGTCTCAATCAAATCAAAGACTTGATTAATCTATTAATTTTTAATTTTTTTTTTTTTTAAGTTTTAGTTTAAAGCCTTTGGATTGTAGTAAAAAAAAATAAAATACAACCTCCCAAAACCGACACATCATATAATTTAAGTATTTATAAAAATTCTTTCTCCTTTATGTATTTAAGAGAAAATTTATTCCAACTTTTATACTTCAATTAGTTAAACTATTTTTTTAAATAAATTACTCACCGTTTATTCTCTTATTAATTATGTTAATCATCGGTAGATTGAATCTTGAATAAATTGAATCTTCTTCATTAAAGAAGTAGACTTTTTTTTAAGATCGAAAATAAATTTAATAAAAAAATTTATGTCTTGTAAAAATAGAAACGACCCGTTTAAACATAAAAAATTTTAAACATCTTACAATAAAATTAATATAATTACAAATATCATAAATATTTAATTGTAATGGCAATATCTAAAATTTAGATTATGATATAATAAAATTTGAATAATATTAGATATCCTAATTTCTATTCTAAAAAATGAATTCTAAATAATCTTTGACTCATTATTCAAATTATTAAGTATTTAAATAGTTTTTTTCAAAAGTATTATAAATTATGCTATTGATATTATTTAAATGGTTAAAATATGTAATAAATAATTTTAAAAATTATAAAAAATTATATTATTATTTTATTTTTTATATTATTTAAAATAATTTAAAATTTATTTAGTATATATATATTATATTTTTTTAATAATAAAATTTAAAATTTAAAATAATTAATATAAGACGTCGTACAGCAAACCCAAACTGGAAAAAAAAGAAAAAAAAAAAAAAAAAAGAGAAAAGTGAAAAAACTTGGTTGTTGATTTGTTATGTATATGTCTTTGGTCCCCTCCTGCAGATTGCACCAAGTCTCTGCAAATCTATCGCCGCCTTCTTTGATTGTGTCCGCTTGGCTCAAATCACTTGCTCTCTCAAAATACTCCTCCCTGCTCTTTCGTTAAAACTTGAGTTCTCTTTCTTCGAGCTGATCCTGATTCCAAAAGATTACGTTTTTGATAACCTTTTACCATCGTCATCATCATTTGCAACTAAGTTTTCACATTTTTAATGCATCTGGATTCGTGTCTTTTGACTCTTCCGAGGAAGGCATAAGTTTTTCCCAATATTTCATTTTATTTGATTTGATTTCTCTGGGAATTTCCAATATCTAATTTCTGGGTAGTGATGTAATTTAATAGATTATTGTTAATATTTGTTTAATATTGAAAGTCTGATCCGTTATTTTCGTGGGTTTTGATGTAATGATTGGAAGGAACAAATTTTTTTTTTTTTTACTTCATAGGAGCTTAATTTGGATCTTTAAGAGTCATTAAATAATTAGTTTGACTGATACTTTATCTATAAATATATATTTATTAGAACTTTATATTTTTATAATTTATGTTCACCGATAAGGACTTTTGTACTGAAAAAGATAGTGAATTGTAATTGTAAAAAGGAAAAAATGTGTACTAAGATTGTCTGATAGTGAGGCTTTTGGGTTTGCCTTATTTGTCTTGAAACGTTTATTTTTGGGTTCATTGAACTCTGCATATAGAATTAAAGAGTAGTGTCATATTTTGTGTGGGAAGCAGAAAATAATGGCTAAATTCGTGATTTTGAAGGATTTCTGATAAGCAAGAAGTCGTTTTCAATCCTCAATCATGCCTTTGTTTGAGCTATATCGCATGACCAAAGAGAAGCTTGATTTGGCCGAGAAGAAAAATTCTTCCTCATCTTCTACTGATTTGTCTTTTCAGTAAGTTCCATCTCAATATGTTTCTTAAATCTTTTGTGTTTTTAACTCTCTTTGTTTATGTTATTGAATCATTGTTTCGATCTATTTGGGATTGAGTGCAGACCTGAGAATGATTTGGTTGAACTGGTATGGGAAAATGGTCAGATTTTGATGAAAGGTCAGTCTGGTAAGACCAGAAAGAGTCCAACCAGTAATAATTTGACATCTCTTTGTTTACCATCTCATACACCAAAAACTAGAGACAAAGATGTAGGAAATGGCACAAAGATGGGAAAATATGGGACTGTTGATTCTGTGTTGAATGAGATTCTTATGCCCGTGCCATCTGCCGAAATGGAATTGAATCAATATGATGAAATGGTACCATGGTTGAATTATTCCGCTGATGAAACTTTACAACATGAATACTGTTCTGATTACTTCTCTGATTTATCCGGGGTTACTGGAAATGAAATCTCTTGTCAGAATAATTTTGCTTCGTTTGATAAGAGTAGTAGTAACAGCAATCAGTTCAATAGGGAATTCAATTCGGTTTCTGTTCATGATAGCGAGAGTTTAGAACGTTGGAATTTGTTGAAGAGTTCTTCAGCAAGAGGTGATGATTGTACTTGGCCTAAAAGCAATGCTAGCCCATTGTACACTTCATCCTCACAGCAATGCCAGACATTGTTTACTTATTTTAGACCAAGAGTTTCTGATAGCACCAACAATAGTACGAAGAATTCAACCGAAAATGCTATGGTTGGGGATCCAAATCCAGTTTCTTCTGGCAGTTTTCAGGGCTTAAAGATGCAGAAGCAAGATCAAAAGATGTCAAGTAATAAATCTGGTTTGATGAATTTTTCCCATTTCACACAACCTGTTGCTCTTGCTAAAGCTAATCTACAAACTATTGGTTCAATTCCGGGTTCTGGATTATCACGGTTAGAAAGGATGGGAAGTAAGGATAACAGTTCTGTTGCGAGTTGTAGCAAGCCAATTGATTCAACAAGAATTGAATCTGGTTGTGGTTTAAGGAAGGAATCTAGTTCCCAATTTCAACCAATTGCAGGGCCATCCAAGGTTGTTGTAAAACCATCGGAAACAAAGCCTCCCCTTCAGACAGCTTCTGTTGAACAACCTGAGGTCAGCTGCTGTGCAGATATCTCTAATAATGATAAAAAACCAAGCCAAATTCTTGGTGAAAGTGGAACTAAAGGACTTCTGGCTGGTGAGAAGAATACAGAGCCGGTAGTTGCTTCTTCCTCTGTTTGCTCAGGCAATAGTGTGGAGAGAGCTTCGGATGACCACCCGACACATAATTTGAAGAGAAAACATTACAACACTCAGGATTCTGAATGTCCTAGCGAAGTACGTAAAAAATGAATGTTAGTTTATCCTGGTCTTTCCATATCACATGTCATTTCTCCCCATATCAGCAAATCCAATTTATTTGCAGGATGTTGAAGAAGAATCAGTGAGTGCGAACAAAGTTGTTCATGCTCGAGTAAGAAGGGCCTCTAAGAGAAGCCGAGCTGCAGAAGTGCATAATTTATCTGAAAGGGTAAGCAAGACCATCCAGATATAATACTTGCAGTAGGAAAAAAAAAATCTATGATCATTATGTGCAATGGTTCTCAAGTATAAGCTCTTGACTAGTTCTCATTTTGATTGCCACAAACAGAGGCGGAGAGACAGAATCAATGAAAAGATGCGTGCTTTACAAGAACTCATACCAAACTGCAATAAGGTTGGCAACTTTTTTATTTAATCTGAACTTGATAGTTTTTATATCTTTATTTTTGTTGACTTTTGAATTCTTGCTTAAGGTGGACAAAGCTTCAATGCTTGATGAGGCCATTGAGTATCTGAAGACGCTTCAACTTCAAGTGCAAGTAAACTCTGAATTCCTTCTCTCTCTCTCTCTCTCTCTCTCTCTCTCTCTCTTTTTAATTTTCTGAATTTGGACAAGCCGATAACTGTATTGTATCATTTAACCAAATTTATGCAGATTATGTCCAGGGGAGCTGGTTTATATATGCCCTCAATGATGTTTCAACCGGGAATGCAACACATGCATGCAGCAGCTCATATGGCTTATTATTCACCTATGGGTATGGGAATGGGAATGGGTGTTGGGTTTGGAATGGGTATGCCCGGTATGAATAATGTTTCGTCTTGTTATCCTATGGTTCGGGTACCTGCAATGCACAGCGCACATTTCCCAAGTCCACCAGTTTCGGGGCCCCATGCTATGCAGGGGATGGGAGGCTCTAATTTCCAGCAGTTTGGGTATCCTGGTCAAGGACATCCCATGTCAATGCCACATTCACCGTTAACTCTGTTATCCGGGGGGCCTATAATGAAGTCAGCAATTGGACCGAACGCCTGTGGCATTGTAGGTCCAATGGATAACTTGGATGCAACTATGGGCTTGACCGCAAAGGATCTGCCACAGAATGTCAACTCACAAGTAAAGCAAAACACCAAAGCCAATAGCTCGGTGAATCAAACATCTAGCAAGGTTAGTAATTTCATCATGCAGTCATGTTTTCGGAGTAGTAGGAAATCTTCCGGAGAATGGGATTTAATTTTACAAGAAACAAATTTGCTTTGTTTGCAATTCCAGTGCCAAGCTACAAATGGAGGCTTTGCACTGCCTCCAGGCGTGCAAGAAAACTGTCAAACAGCAGAAGTTAATGGCCATGGCACTTTCTATTCACCCTGCAAAAATGAGGACGAATCTAATAGAGCAGTATGTGAGTATTCGTAAAGCATAACTCTACATTAGTGTTCTACAGTATGAAATTATGGTTTTTATGTGTGCTGCTATTTGTTTGTGCAGGTTACGATTGACAGCGATTATGAGTTGGATGAGAGAAATTCAAGTTGGCTGGTATCTCTAGAAAAACCATCTGAATTCTCATTTCAGGACAGCAGAAGAATCACAATTTGTACAGATTTTTGTATGTTGAGGATATTACGGGCAATCTTTTTCTTGTTATTGTGCATTCATTTTACATGATGATCGGAGATAATGTGATAGTTTAAGAGTAAAATATATCTCAATAGTATTATTCATATTTTATTGTAGTTATGGATATCATTCTCTTACTGATGAAATCATAATGGCTCCATCTCTGTCTATCTCTGTCTTGTTATCGTATGAATGACCAAAAGTTGATCTTAATGGATTTCATCTCAAACAGAGATTTGGAATTGGAAATTTGTGGCCGGAGTATATTCTTCCTTTACATCTTTATATTGAATTTATTTACTTCAGTAATTGTCAATAGGGATGAATTCGTTTCTTAAATCCTTTTGCCTCCTATCATAGAGAACAGACAAACAATTTAACCTCTGACATTCCTGCTTGTATCTTTGTTAGGAGATTCTCAGATACTATTCTATAGCCCATATTTGCACTTCCATACTCAGCAAGCCAGAATAATGCGCAGGACTCTCATAAGTATTCTTCTTGCACCATAACAACCGCAAACAAAAGACCGAGCAAGCGACTGCAGGATCCTTGCACATGGACGTTGTTTTGTACCTGGTCATATATACAGGGTTATCAATAAGCTATCTTGTTTGTTCCTGTTAACTCTAGCTTGAACTCAAACCAGTACTCTTGTCGTGTAAGTGATTTTTTGTTCATAATTAAACTTCTTTGTATTTAATCTTTTTTTGTCAATTGATGTAACTAGTTTTGTTCACATTTGTGGGTTGTCATAATCACGCTGTCTGTCCGTTTCCCTTCTTGCATATCATTGTCCTCCATTTTGTCTTTGCTCCTCCTTTAAAACAACATTATTGTTGTGGGGTGTCTTCTAAAATCTTTGGGCTGTCCTTAGTGGCAAGAAAGGAAGTTATTTCTCTTTTGTTATGTTCATTGCATTTATGTTAGTTTCCAGTATTTGCAGATATAAATTGTTGATTTTTAAGTCATTTTTCAGGGTCGATATCTCAGGCTCTAGGCATCCAAATTAAAAGTTCTTTAGCTTGTTTTGAAGTTATGAATGTCCTCTATATGTTTGTAATTCATTTTCTTCAATAACACTTCTTTAAGAGGGTTGGTTTCGGAGATGTAGGCATACTGCTGAATCACGTAATTTTATTATTTTTGATGTTTTCTTTATTTTTTGTATAATTTTAGTCGATTATGTTGACTTGCTTGTGAACAAGAATCAATCTTGAACTGGTTTCAAGGTAAAGATCTCAACAATTGGTATTAGAGCAATGAGATTCTTGAAAGGTGTTCATGGTTTCTTTAAAGTTTGACATTGAGAAGTTGATAGCAGATTCTAATTTCAATCTTTGGAGATTCAAGATCCAGGCTTTGCTTGTTCATCAGCGGCTTGAAGAAGCCTTTCTACTCACATCGAAGAGTGATAAGGAGAAGAAGAATCTTCCAAAGAGGGATCATAATGTGATCATTTTGTATCTTGGTAAGGGGATACTAAGGGAGGTGTCAAAGTAGAACACAGCTGTTTCCTTGTGGCTCAAGCTTGAAAGCTTATTCATGAGAAAGTCTTTTGTTAATAGGTTTTACAAAAAGAGGCAACTATATAATTTCTCAATACAATAGGAACTTCAATGTAGGAGCATCTTTGATAACTACAATAAGATCATCTTAGATCTTGAAAATGTAGACATCAAGATTGATGATGAGGATCAAGCATTGATGTTGTTAAGATCATTACTTAGTTCATATGAGCACTTTGTTGATATATATCTCTTTAGAAGGGATTCTCTGTCAATGGAGGATGTTAAGTCAGCATTAAATACAAAGGAATTGTACAAAACAGAAGCAAAAGAGTTAGACAATGTTAAAGGCTTGATTAAAAGAGGAAGAACTAAAAAGAAAGAAGAGAAAAAAGAATAATTTTGGTAGATCAAAGTCAAAATCAAAGAAAAAGAGATGATTTTAGTGCAATAAAGGACATTTTAAGAAAGACTGTCCTGAAAGAAAGAACAAAGGAAAAGAGGCTCAAATACAACAAGGCAACGCTGTCATTACATTAGACTCAACATTAGAATATAGAGTATTAAAAGGGGGCTACAAAAGTGCAAATCTATTATTTGCATTAAAAAAGAATACATAAGGTAAGTGGGCAAGAGGCAAGTAGCATGGATGTTCTTTTCACATGTGCCTTTATAGATATTTTTTCAGTACCTATCATAAAGAAAATGGTGAAAAAGTGTTAATGGAAAACAACATGACTTGTTTAGTGGTTAGAATAGGTGATATTAAAATGAAGATGCATGATGGCATCATAAGAACATTATAAAATATTAGGTAGGTGTCTGTCTGACCTTAAAAGAAATTTGATTTTTTTAGGAATGTTAACAGCATAAGTTGTAATTTCAAGGTTGAAAATGGCAATTTAAAAATTTCTATAAGCTCAATGATGATTATGAAATGGGTTGGACAGAATGAGTTGTATATACTCATAAGATCTTCTGTAAATAGGATCACTACAATCTATACTGAACTAAAACATAATAACACTAAGCTTTGGCACTTAAGACTTGGTCATATAAGTGAAAAGGGAATGAAAGAACTTATTACCTAGGGATGTCAAGATAAGGGAATTAAAATTCTATGAAAATTGCATTTTTGCGAAAGCTTGCAGGGTTAAACAAAGTCCATTCATAGAACCAAGGAGATCTTAGATTACATTCACTTAGATCCTTAGGGGCCTGCACAAACCCTCTTGCTTAGCCAAGGGAGATATTTCTTATCCTTGATAGATGATTTCTTAAGGAAGGTTTAGGTATCTTAAAGATAAAGGATTTAACCTTTGGGAAATTTAAGGAACAAAAAGTATTGGTGGAAAATCAAATAGGAAAAAGAGTGAAGAAATTAAGAATAGACAATGGCTTAGAATTCTGTAACAATGAGTTTGAAAATTACTGCAAAAATAATAGAATTGACAGATATAAGACAATGATGCATACGCCTCAGCATAATGGATTGATTGAGAGTATGAATAGAACTTTGATTGATAAAATCAAATGTATGCTAATCAATTCAAGATTACCAACAAGTTTTTAGGTACAAGTAGTTAACATTGCCTACTATTTGGTTAATAGAAACTCCTCTTCAGCCATAAATTCAATGACACCAAAGGAAATGTGGAGTGGCGGCCAACTTCATAAGAAAACCTCAGGTCTTTGGTTGTCCAGCCTATGCTCATGTAAAGCAAGACAAGTTGGAACCCAAAGCTATTAAAAGTATCTTTGTTGGATATCCAAGAAGAGTAAAAGGCTATAATATATGGTGTCCTGACAGAAAACTAGCAAGATGCATCATTTTAAGAGATGTGTTGCTCAATAAATTGGTTTTGCTTACTCCTTAGATAAAACTGCAAGTGATGAATAAAAAGTAAAACAGATAGAAACAATTCAGGTTAAGGTGGTGCATCACAAGAAATTTAATGAATTAAAAAGTAAAATTGAAATAAATGAAACAAGCACCAATTTTATGCCAGCATAACAACCTGAAAACTTGCAAAATTATAATTTAGCAAGAGATAGGCCAAAAAGAACAACCAAGCCACCAAACAGGTTTGTTTATGCAAACCTTATATCTTTTGCACTGATAGTTGTTGAAAATATTACAGAAGAGAATCAAAGAATTACATAGAAACCATAAATTATAAAGATATGTTACAATGGTAGAAGGCAATGCAAGAAGAAATGGAGTCTCTTAACAAGAATCAAACCTAAATTCTGGTCTTTAGACCATAAAATAGAAAAGTGGTTAGCTACAAATAGATTTTCAAAACTAAGAAAAGCAATTCAATTATAGAGGCATTTAGATACAAGGCAAGACTGGTTGTTAGGGATTTACATAGAAAGAAAGGATCAATTATAACAAAATCTTCTTCCCTGTGGTGAAGCACAATTCAATTAGGACCTTACTAGTTATGGTAGTTGTCCTTGATTCAGAACTTGAGTAAATGAATGTAAAAATAGCTTTTCTGCATAGAGAACTTAAAGAGAACATTCCAGTGCAGCAAGTAAAAGGTTTTGAAGTTTTTGATAAAAGAGATCATGTTTGCCTGTTAAAGTTTTTATATAGTTTAAAAGAATCTCCTAGGTAATGGTATAGGAGATTTGATCAGAAGTCTATATGATAGTGGTGTTAATCATCAAATATTGAATCAAGGTGGAGTAATCTACATGGTATTATATATAGATGACATGCTTATAATATGTAAGGAGAGGCATGAGATTGAAAGGGTAAAGTATTTTTTAAGTAGTAAATTCGAGATGAAGAATTTGAGTTGTGCTAATAGGATTTTAGGAATTGAAATTGTGAGAAATAGAAGAAAGGGTGTTTTAGTTCTGTTATAAGGGAGATATGTGAAAAAATTTCTAATAAAGTTTGGAATGGATGAGGCAAAGAAGATACGAATTCCCTTTGCTGCATACTTTAAACTTCCTTCTTCATAGTCCCTAGAATTAGAAAATAACAGAGAAGAAATGGTTAAAGTATTTTATGCAGAAGTTATAGGGTGTTTGATGTATGCAATGGTATGCACAAGGCCAGATATGGCCTTTGCTGTAAGTGTGCTAAGTAAATTCATGGTTGATCTAAAGAAGGAACATCAGAAGGCAATAAAATAGATCTTAAGGTGTCAAAGAGGTATAACTATCTATGGTTTAATTAATGGCAAAGCTAAGATGGAGAGACAACAAGTGGTTAGATATGTTGATTTAGATTTTGCCAGAGAGTTAGACATAATGAGGTCAACTACATGTTATCGTTTCAGCTTGAATGGTTGCTTAATTAGTTGTAACCTATAGCAGCATTATCATCCACTGAGGCTGAGATTATAGCTATTACTAAAGCAGACAAGGAAGCTCTATGGTTAAGGGGAATCATTAATAAATTGTGGTTGAATTAAGAAAACATGGTTGTGCACTGTGATAATCAAAGTACATTGCAACTAATTAAGAACTAAGTATGTTATTGTTAGATACTACCTCATAAAAGGTGAAATTGTTAAGAAAAATTTTAAGTTTAAAAAAATACATATATCGATTGATCCATCTGACTGCTAACCAAGGTAATACCTGCAGAGAAGTTTAAGTTTTGGTTGAACTCATTAGCTACTGGAAGCTAAAACTAAGAAACATGAATAGCAACTCATAAAGAAGAATACTTTGAATAAAGTGGAGAATGTTGTGAGGTGTTCTTAGAATTTTTTAAGGTATACTTTGTAATTTTACAAGCGTGGCAAGAAATGCAATTATTTATGGTTTTATATGCATTGCATTTCTGTTAGTTCTTGGTATTTGAAGATATAAATAGGTGGTTCCTAAGTCATATTTCGAGGTCGATAAATCGAGTTTTAGGCATCCAAATTAAGAGTTCTTTAACTTGTTTTGAAGTTGTGAATGTCCTCTGTATGTTTGTAAATCTATTTTCTTCAATAAAGCTTCTCTGAGTAGGTTGGTCTTATGGATGTAGGTATATTGTTGAATTATGTAATTTCAGTGTTATTGATGTTTGCTTTATTTTTTGTGTGATTTTGATCGATTGTATTGACTTGTTTTTGAACAAGACTCAATTTTGAACTAGTTTCGAGGTAAAGATCTCAACAATTATCATGGGTTTATTAACTGCATTCCAATATTGGAAACAGTTTGGTACAATGTATAAAATCCATATTAATATTTAAATTTAGAGCATGCTTTATTTCAGACATATTTTATTTGTCATGCAAACAAATATCACAAACCTAAACTGTACATTGCAGGGGAAAGCAACACACAAACAATTTATACAACTGAAAAAATAGATAAAAAATTGAAAAATTTTACTAGCACTAAGTAGACATGACTTGTACCTTTTATTTGCACAGAAAATAATGGCATAGCTACAACATGATACTTAGTCATTAAAACGCTGAAAATAATGGCAAAGCTTCTCTGGCACATTGCATTATTTAGCTTTGATTTTCCTCTTGGTTTGAGAATAAACGTGTTTTGGAGAGATTTCCCAAATGATAACTTTCTTTGCCTCCACAAGTGACTGTTTCATCTTTTATATAAGGTTGTTGGATTGCTTCTAGTTAGTCTTGGTTAGAAGTACTTCTTTTGGCAAATCCTGAGGTGTTTTGTGTCTAACCTTTCCCATCTTTCACTTCCACCTCGAGTTTCTAGAGTTGATCCAATTTTTTTTTCTCTGTGCCTATCTTTATTTATTTAAACTATGTCTGATTCTCTGATCTTTGATAGTAGTCTTCTCGAGTAGCACCTTTTCAATATCTTGAGCAGTAATGTTAATATCCTCTAGTTTAACAGACTGCGTGGATTCCTCAATTGTCAAACTCTTCTCTCCATTCTTAATTTCATATTTAATGTTATTCATATCATTCTCTTTCCTAACATCTTCTACACCCACCACTTATTTGGACAAATCTTCAAAATTTTAATCGGCATTAGAAAGGGAAGATTTCTCATCTTCTTTTCGAGCAGCTTTAGCTTCTAGAATACAGGTTGAAATAACTTGCCCTAAAGATGCACTAGATTCTTCTTCTTTGCAAGTTTTCTTTTAGTTCAAAGATCACAAATCTTCAAGCTTATCTATAAAGCCACTTTCTCTTTCACATTTTCGCATTGCATATTATCCTTCTTAGTCTCATCTTTAGGTGGTGACTTTGGTTTTAGCTCAGAAAAAAGAAATTAAAGAACACAAAAGACGCAGAAGCTTACTTCAGTATGAGTAGCCATGAGAATTGGATCAGTTGAAGATTTGTGGACAAAGAAGTTGATAAATATAATTCTTTTATGTTCAGTGGAAATGGAAGAAAACAATGAGATTTAAGAATATTCAAATGTGACATTTTGAAAAAAGGTTTCTATATCTCTACTTCATACAACCAAACTCATATTGTATGATCAAAAATTATATAAGTTGATTTTTAGCGATGCATCAATGATAAATCAAGAATAATAACGTTTTGAGTTTATGAGTTGACTTTCTTTACCCATATCTACATTGAATAATTTTGTAGTATTAGACTTAAATACTAATGGTATATTTTGGAAAAATAAAAATAATTTAAGTACTCAAAATAAAACACAAAATATATGAAACAAAGATGTATACATATACATATATATATATATATATGAACATCAACTTACAGAATTAACTTGTATCTGTAGATAGTTATGGCATTCACTATTTATATATAAAAATAAATAAAATAATTTGTCATCTTTTTGGGATTAATTATTGTTTATTTTATTTTTATTTATGGTATATATTATATAATAATAATGCCAAATTATCTATTTTAATAATTTAATGCCAAGTATAAGAGAGCCTCAAAACTTATTATATAACAAGATAGAATGATAATGATTTAATTATGCATTCAGTATGAATAGGATTCAAATTCAATTCTACAAGAAGAATAAAGTTATCACAATACTTTAATCGCCATGGACAAACTGGTAAAGGGATGATAGCTTGTAATGGGTTGGGCTAGAGCTATAGATTAAATATTGGGATGATCCCCGCCGAAATGTGTTGATCAAAGCTCTCATGTTCAATTGCTTGTTTTTGTAAAGTGGGATCAATTGTTTTCTTATATTTGAATTTATTTAACATCATAAGTAATATTATTGACAATATAATATTAAGAATAATTTTTATTTCTTATTAATAAATCATAATTACATATTTAGATTAAGATTTGAACATAATTTTGTTTTGCGTTTAAACTTTCTCTAATTGTTCACTTTAACTTCAAGTAGAAGCCTAAAAAATTAATTTATTTTAGTTATTTCATATATCATATTTTCTTTTTATTCTTATTTTATTATAATTCTATATATTTATCATTGTAATGTTTTAGATATATATTTTTTAGTAACTTTAGTCTAGAATTTTTTCACATCTTTCGCCCTCACTAACCGGCTTGATGTAGGATATCTTTTACTTGTCATATACTAAACTCGCCTTTTTTTTCTCATTCAATTATATTTTTTGAGAAGTGATGTTCTCATATACAAATTTTAGTGATGAAAACAAATTTTTATGTTTAGTATCTTCAAATATTTTAATAAAATTTGTATATAATTCTTGTCAATGAATGCTATACCTTTGAAAATATTAGGGAAATCATGAGTGCGAAGACCATTAAAAAACATCAATTATTATTATTATTATTGATGCATCGCATGTGTTAAGGATCAAAGAATTAGGGAAGGAGAATATTTCATGAGCTTTGCCTTTAGCTTTATAAACTTATAATCTATTACTAAACCAAACTTTTATAAAAAATAATCTAAATTACTAATTGTATTGATTTTAGTAAAATTAAGTGAAGGTATATATCAATCATGGAAAACAATAATTTGCACTTATGACTTCACATTCTTTTCACATAATACATTCACTAATTTCTACTAAAAATAATAATAAATAACTCAAATATACAACATTAAAATTTAAGCATGAATTCATGTTATTCTTTTATTTATTTACTAACAATTTGGGATATCAATTTTCATTTCATAACAGTAAATGATTGAAAAGAACATAATATAATAGAAATAATAATAAATTAGACTCATTTATTAATTTTATCCTCATTTTTTTATTAATATTTTTTTCATTCATTTTGGTATAAAATGACGGTTGAGCTTAACATTAAATTAGATTATTTATTACATATTAAGGAACATCAACTTTATAGAATTTTATGACATTTATGTTTACTATCAAATTTTTTTTTTAATCAAATTAACTTCATCACATTATTTATAAAATTATTAATAAATTATGTCACACATTCAGTCACTTTAATCACTAACTTGACATAAGTTCACTAATAAGTTTGTGCCAATAAAACGAACATGATCCTTCGAAACAATAAGTGATCATCTAATAATTTTTGTTTTTGGGTCAAATTTTTATTGAAATTTAGTTTTTCAAGTCAGCTATAGCACACTTAAGAAATCTCAGTTTAAAAATAGAGATCTATATTATCAAATTTAGATATTAATAATTATTGAATGTCTTTATTAATTTTGTTGAAGTTAGATTCTATTCTTTTGTGAAATATCGTGCACTACTAATTCCCTCCTCTCTTTTTTTCTTGTATGCAAAGCAATCATGTAAATGTGGAAAGAAAGTTGACTATCATTGTTTTTAAAAAGAAAGCTAATTTGTAATTATTTGATGATGGGGTACATGAGAAACATTATTTGAACCAGAGAAAAAAAAAAAAAAAAAGCTTTTGATAATTTGATGGGGTTAAGGCCTAAAATCCCTTTTTCATAATTGATAACATTCCTTTGTATTAAATAATGTTGTCTTGTTAATAAAGTCAATTTCCACTGTGACTTTAGGCCTATACACAATTTCAATTCTATCCATTTTCAACCAAAAAAAATATATAGAATAATACATTTAATCAGGAGACACCTTGAACCTCAACACTTTTTTTGTAATATGAAAATAAATCGAATTCTTGTCTTTTTAAACAAGAAAATAAACCAGACTCCTCCCCAACTTTAAGAGCAGGGTTTGAACTCTAAACTTTATACTACTCAACAAATTTTAATAGTCAAACTAATTAACACCCATTATGACGTGCCAAACAAATATTAAATTCCTTTTTTTTTCAAACAAAAAAATAAACCAAACATTTCTCCAACTTAGTGTGATCAATGTTTGAAATTCAAACCTCTTATTATGTAAGAGATTTTAGTAGTTGAACGAAACAACAACCATTATTATGCAAGGAAGCTAGATGTCATTATAGAGTACGTCTTGAATTTAGAATAAAAGTCCACTAGAAAAGATAACTCTCAGAAGAGAGGTTGATCAAATTTATGATAAAAATAAATCTCAAAAAATAATTAATAAAAGAAATATTATTGAATTGAATTGATTGATCTAACTAATGAATAACAAGGTTGTTTTTCATTATTAAAAAAAAAAAAAAAAGAATAGCGGTCATTTTTCATAACTAATGTCATCCACTGAGGGGGAAAGAAAAGCAAAATTGTAAGCTTAAAATGATGGTAATTGAGATATTAAGTTTCCATTATGGTAATTAAGCAACATAATCATAATGACATTGGTCTTGCTTTAATCATATCACACCTTTTGCCTTGAAAAGACAAAAGATAAAAATTAGATTTTAGTCGTGACTTTAACAAATTAAAATTCCTCGAGAAATTTATCCATGTGCTTGTGTTCCCTCGTTCTGTTAACCAATATCATTGAAGAATACATAATTTTATTGGGTCATGTCATATGGACCCTTCTATATTTTTCCCATAAGTTTAGTTGTCTACACAATACAATGTTGAACATGTTTCCCAAACTTGTTATTTATCATGGCATAAATTAGTTGTGATAGTTAATTCGGCACGCATCATTATCAATTGATCTTTAATTTTTATTTTAATTTTTATACATAAATTAAATCATTTAATTTAATTCTTAATTTTGATATTGACAAAGGAAAATAATGTTGCATATATACCAACTACTTCATTTATGAAATGGGTTAAATGAAAGTTAATATAAAAACTAAATTATTGAGATAGAAATAAAATGTAAGAGTTAATATACAAAAGTTTAATTTTTATATGATATTAAATAATCGATTAATCCAAAATATAGAGAGAATGATATCTTTAACAATAATGAAATGACCGGTCAGTTTTAATTTCAAGGACATATGAATAATTATGTCTCCCTCAATTTCAAATAAGCAATCGATTTGTATAATAATTAAGCTTCCAAATCTTTGCTTGCATGAATTTCAATCCGCAAATTTCCAATCACTTGTATGTTGTTGAATTAACTAAGCCTTTAAACTCTGCATATTAGACATTGCTTTGCCAGTAAGTTATCATTAGTATACATTTCAATGATTCCATAGAAGGAATTTACTTTTTGATTTGGTCATCGATCGAGATAATATCTTGATCATTTGTAGAAAGAATTTGCAAGTAATTTTCATATTTTTCATTGTACTTCTCAACTTAAAAGTTATATTAAAAAAAATGTAACAAAACATTCAATAATTATAGTAAAAAATTAGAAATAATACAATATAATCACATAACTAAATGTTCTATAGCATGACCTCAAATTTAAGGAGGAAATAACTCACACAATGATAAATATCACACACACGTTGTCTGATAAAAGAGGTGGTCTTGATAATAAACGGTACACACTGCTAACTGTGTCCTTAAAATTTTACTCAAAATAGCTTAATATTATATTTGACACATTCTTTTACACCCCAAAAACTCAAGTAAACTCTGGACCCTGATAAGAGTAGAACTCATTTCTTTCATAATCCCCAAACTCAATGTGGGTGACATTTTACATAGCAGCTAATTATAGGAAACCCAGCTAAGCAATGGAGATAACAAAGACATGTACAGCATAAACACTTCAAATTTCGATTTGAGATTTGATATTTCAATCAAAACTCATTTAAATCTTTTAAAATGTACTTGTTGTCGTCATTGTTTTAATATGCACCGCCATACGAAGATAATCTTCAATGCTGAAACATTCATTGCATTGCATGCAGCACCAACTACCCAGAAATTAATTTTCTGTAATTTTGTTGAACCTCAACTCCATCAATCTCAACGTCAAACCCAAAGAAATTTGGTTGATTAATTTTAAACTGTTACATATTTTGAATATATATATATATATATATATCCTTCATCACTATATTATATATAATAACCAGAAATTTTTTTTCCTTATTTGAAGAATAAACTGGAAATGACAGCGAAGCCAACATGCTGTGGTTATCATATCAAACACAAAGAACAATGAGAATAATATACAAGCAACTAACAATGATTGACTTCATCGCATAACAGCTCATATATTCTTTGCAATAATGATGAGTTTCCATGGACTAGTTTTGTTTATTTATTTAATCAAATTTGGATGTCTGAATTGGAACATTTATAAAGACCAAGGAAGCTACATAATGTCGTAGCAAAGAGACAGATTATTACAGGAAAAAAAAAAAGAGGATTATTTTTTATTATTTAATTAATGTGATTTTTTTAAATAAATTAACCATTGAACACGTGTAAGGAAAATAATTGAAAATTGCAGAAAACCCAGAAAGCCTTGACAAGTTTGGATGTTTGTTTCCTGTGCATATTTTGTCAGCAAGTGAGATAAAAATTACATGCATGTAGTATCTTTTTGACTCTTTTTTTTTTCTTGAATATACATTCAGAAATAAATCAACTTGTTCTATGATTTTTTTTTAAAAACAATATTATTAATATTTTGTTCAGATATATATCATATCGCAAGAGTTTGATTACATTACATTAAATATAAAGTAATACAATTTTTTTAAATTTTATGTTAATTATTTTAAATTTTATATTTTAAAATTTACGTTAAAAATATAAGACGTATGAAATACATTTTGGCTAAGTAGGTATTGTTGTAAACATCCTGCTTTTTTTGTCTTTAATACAAAGGAGGACGAATTCATTATTATGATTGTCTTTATGTACAGGAATACACAAAGTCTACTTCTTTCAATTATTTATTTGGCTTTAGCCTTGGATAGAATCACACTCCTCTTCCATTAACTTATAAACTTAAAGCATTTAATATTATATTGCTTTCCAGAAATTAGGGGGAATTTCAGATTAAAGTGGAGTTGTTGGAATTTGGAAGAACTTTCTACAGGAAATTAAAGGAATATACCCCTATTTTTTAACAGAAAAATAACATTCAAATCCTTAATTTCTATATTTGTGTAAATAATGGCATGATTTGTTCATTTATATGAAGTATATATCCTTTGACTCTTTTTTTAAAAAATAATGAAGTACCCTTTAATTGTGAGGCTGTAATCTTCTCCTAATCTGTTTCATTTAAACTTTTAAAATCTAAGAACATGCGGCACAAGAGATTTTGTATAACTAGAATTTTCTTCAATCTTTTTTTTACTGTGACTATAAAATTTTGTATTCAATGTACTTACCATCAATAATTTTTAAATTTAAAAAAAATCTCAATTACTTTTGTCATAATTTTTATTTTATCCATCTTTAAAATTTAGATAAAAGAAAAAGAAAACTCTAAATCTCGTCCACATTGATCACCTCTCTGTCAAATATTTGACAGAAATGAGAGTTAGGGGTGTATTTTGATAAAAATAGATAACTTTTATCAATATTTATAAAAATATAAAAATTTATAGAATTAAAATATTTTCTTAATGAAGTTGAAAGCAATTTGTACTAAATCTGAAAATTTCCCAAACGACCTACCAATATTGTTTTCAGAAAATTATCCCGAAAGCCACAAAGGTGATAGCGAGGTCATAGCTAGAAAGAAAAAGAGAAAGATTTAATAGAAAATTCAGTAAGTCGATGTATTTTCATCAAAGTAAACACAACCAAAACAGAATAATAACAAGTATAGCTTTCTGTCATCACGGATTTTATTTCAATATGAATCCATATTTGAAAATCGTAGTTAATTCTGGGCATTTCTTGTTTCAAACCAAATTGTCCATTTTCTAATGTGGTGGCTAATTTTGCAGTGGGAATCTTGGGACAAACTTTGACGAAGTAAGCTATCGCTTAAATCTCAATAAATAAAAGCCCCACCAGACCTGGAAATTTTCTTAACTTCATATTAACTTTTGATGAGACAATAGGCAAAGTCAAATTATTGGAGGTCCATGCGGCTACATCACCACCATTGGATATCTTTAGTTCAATCCTGGCCGGCCAATGCAAATGGGAATGGTCTATTGGTAGTACCAAATGCTGACAACGGCCCAACCAGTGAATAGGGAGAATCCAACTCACAGCATTTCAAATGCAAATGTAGAACCAATAATCTACAGTCAGTCCCTTGATGATGACTTCTCCACTCTTTCGAGAAAATATTATACTAGAACATTCATACTTCGTCGGTTATTAATCAACAATCAACGGTAATTAGTAGACAATCAGCTTTTAAAATTTATAGTTATGTTATTTTCAGAATCCGTACAATAATATTTCTTGTTTATTTTTAATTTTTTTTTTAAAAAAAAATTATTTATGTGGTGTGACCGGCGTAATGTAACCTATTAATTTGATTCCTTCGTAGGCTTCTACTTCATTTTTTCCAACCTTCTTATCACCTCTCTCTCTCTCTCTCTCTCTCTGTCTTTCTCAGAAATTTCTATTGCTGAAATATATAAAGCTTTTAGTCAACTTGGACATGGGGAAACATTCTTGCTGTTACAAGCAGAAGATGAGGAAAGGTTTGTGGTCTCCTGAGGAAGATGAAAAACTTCTGAATTACATCACCAAGCATGGCCATGGCTGCTGGAGTTCTGTCCCAAAACTTGCAGGTAATTAATTAATTAATTACGCATTTATTTTGTTTTGTGTTAGGGCTAAAATTCTTCTGGTTTCCTGCCTTCAGGTTTGCAAAGATGTGGTAAGAGTTGCAGATTAAGGTGGGTGAATTATCTGAGGCCTGATTTAAAAAGAGGAGCAATTTCTGCACAGGAAGAGAATTTCATAATTGAACTTCATGCAGTACTTGGCAACAGGTAGTTTATAATTTTTTTTTTATACATTGTTAATAATTTTAATTTTCTTTCATTATTCTGTTGTTGTTTTTTTTTTTTCCCTGTGTGGCTGCTGTATGCTCTACTTCATCAGATGGTCTCAGATTGCAGCTCAGTTACCGGGAAGAACTGATAATGAAATCAAGAATTTCTGGAATTCCTGCATCAAGAAAAAGCTGAGGCAAAAAGGAATTGATCCCAACACTCACAAGCCAATTACTGGGAATGATATTGGACAAAACCAGCTCACAGAAAACAGTGAGAAAATCTCTGGAAAATCTGAAGACTCAGAATCGCCTACAAGAATCAACAGTAACAGCTTGACGAATACAACTCATACCCAGGAATTTTTTCTGAATAAATTTTGTGGTTCTAATGAAAGCTCAACCACAATTTGCAAGCCTGATATGACAGGGTATTTCCCTTTCCAGGATTTGAATTTTGGCCATATGGGGATTAACACAAATTCTTCTCTTTGCTTCAATCTGAACAATTCCAGCTCTTCTGAGTTTAATTCAAGCACGCTTCCATCCATTTCAAGCTCAGTATTCCAAACACCGGTACTTGTAAAGCCTTCAATTAGTCTTCCTTCTGATAATCCTTCTGTAGGCTCGAGTGATATGAACGGAATCCAGAACTGGGAAGCTAGCAGTTTCAGCAACAATGTCAGCAGCAGCAGTGGAAGCACTGCAGGTATTGAGTTGCAAAGAAACAGTAACTTCTTTGAAAACAATGTTTTCTCCTGGGGACTGGCAACAAATTGTGGAAGACCTGGTGAAGAAGAAATCAAATGGTCAGATTATCTCAACGCTCCATTTCTTCCGGGAAACACTTTACAAAACCAAACTTCACAAGCTATGTACAGTGATGTTAATTAAATCAGAAAACATATTTCATTTCAGAAGGAAGAGAGAAATATTCCTAAGCTTTTAGTTTCTGATGGGTATTGGAAAATTTTGTTTTCTAATTTACATGTGCGTGTGTGTGTGTGTGTGTGTTTGTGCAGAGCATAGAACTTCATTTCTTTTAATACAATTATTCTCAGTCTACTGTTAGTCCATATTTGTGATTTATTCAAGTTTATGCATTCAAGTATCAAAATAATCAACTCTTAATGTGATCACGGGGCTGTTTTTCTTTTGTGGTTTTGAGTAGTTTGGACTCAAAAGTTGTACTTTAATCAGTAAATATTATGTTTGTAACTGTTATTTAACCTAATACCTAAAATATTTAACAAGCATATAATTTTACTTAACAGTCAATACAAATATTTATTTATTAATATTGGACAGCTAGTGATTTCATCTTACGTAGTCATGCATTAAAACAAACAAAACTTAGTTAATCAGTCTTAATTATACCCTAATTCCAGAATTACCAATCCATTCACCTACTTATAACAACAGTTAGTGATTTTATTTCACAGCAGCAGTAGTGAGTTTAAAACAACAGCACTCAACACATCGGTCCCAAACATATCCGGATTCTAAAATGGATTTAAGAGTTATCAACAACAACTCTCTCTTCTACTTTTCAGATCAAAAAGTAAGATGGAGATGGCGACCCTTTATGCATAAGATATCCGTATATCTTTTGGTTTCCCGGGATAGAATACCATGCTATTTTTAGGATGTGTTTATTAATTCGAAATCATAGATATCTGGAATAAAAATAAATTTAATATTTATTTACTAAAATAATAATGAAAATAGGAATTAAACGTACGAAAACTCACATATTAGAAATAAAAATTTGATTCTTAAAAAAGGGACGAGAATAAGATTTTTATTCTTAAAATTATTTATTTTACTCTCATTGAAATGATAAATTCTTCATTTTATCTCTATTTTTTGAAAAAATATAAAAAGTAAAAATAATAAATTATTTTTTATCCCTAATTTTTTTAATAAAATTATTTAAACTTATAGAAAAATATAATAATTAGTATTGTTTTATTAATATCTCTAGAAATATTAACAAAATTATTATTATAATTAATTATTAATAAAAATATTTTTTAAAATAATAATAATAATAATAATAATAATAATTAATTTAGAGTATTTTAATAATTTAAAATAATTTTTATTTTTATTTTAATTTTTATAATTGAAGTAAATAATT
>CP135569.1:0-117286 GCA_032401905.1 Swietenia macrophylla | reverse complement strand
AAACATATCCGGATTCTAAAATGGATTTAAGAGTTATCAACAACAACTCTCTCTTCTACTTTTCAGATCAAAAAGTAAGATGGAGATGGCGACCCTTTATGCATAAGATATCCGTATATCTTTTGGTTTCCCGGGATAGAATACCATGCTATTTTTAGGATGTGTTTATTAATTCGAAATCATAGATATCTGGAATAAAAATAAATTTAATATTTATTTACTAAAATAATAATGAAAATAGGAATTAAACGTACGAAAACTCACATATTAGAAATAAAAATTTGATTCTTAAAAAAGGGACGAGAATAAGATTTTTATTCTTAAAATTATTTATTTTACTCTCATTGAAATGATAAATTCTTCATTTTATCTCTATTTTTTGAAAAAATATAAAAAGTAAAAATAATAAATTATTTTTTATCCCTAATTTTTTTAATAAAATTATTTAAACTTATAGAAAAATATAATAATTAGTATTGTTTTATTAATATCTCTAGAAATATTAACAAAATTATTATTATAATTAATTATTAATAAAAATATTTTTTAAAATAATAATAATAATAATAATAATAATAATAATTAATTTAGAGTATTTTAATAATTTAAAATAATTTTTATTTTTATTTTAATTTTTATAATTGAAGTAAATAATTTAAAATAATTTTTATTTTATTTTAATTTTTATAACTGAAGTAAAGAATTTATTATAAATCTTATTTTTTATTATAATCCTAATTCATTTTAATTCTAATTTATTTTCATTGTTAATTAGTAAAGGTACTACTAATTCTATAAGTCTCATTCCAATGATAAATGTATATTAAATTTCCATGCGTGCATTTTTCTTGCTCAAAATTAAAGGGACCATTTTACTTAAATGGGCGTCAATCATTGTCCCCTTACAGATTGAGATATTTTTGACCTTTTCCACAGCCTTAATTTTAAGTCACTTTATCGCTTCTCTTCAGAAGCTCAATGCATGGTCGGTCCAAGACAAAAGAAATTACATGTACTTGTCTTCTTCTTTTGTGGTTATTACCCCTTGTCTTAAAAGGTGATACAGCTGTTAAATTTTCATGGTTGCCAAACAATAATTGTTATTCCAACAAAAGTAAATACAAAAGGAATGCAAATGCCCCACACCAAGTCAATAAAAACTGCGAATCACACTCAATCTGACAAGGCCATAGCTAGGCATTCCCAGCTTCACAGAAATTATCTTTAAATTAAAGAAATTGGTGAAGCAAGAAAATCCCAATTCTGGTTCAAGTGAATGGAAAAATTTTAGGCTCAGCGAATTCAAAGGTAACAAGATGCTCATTCCGAGGACAACAATATGAGAAAATAATGAAAAAAGTTCACTCAAATTTGTTATACAGGGCAGGGTTACATTACAATTAAATTTTATCTATTTTTCTTGTAAAAATTACTATAAAATTTTAATTTAATTTTATAAAATTCAGTGTGAAGAAAATTTGTTTCTCAAATCTTTTATACTATTCTAAAATTTTTCTAGAAATTTTTTACATTATAACATGATCATCTATGGTTTGATATATACAATGTATATACGGGTATATCTAATTTTTTTTGTTATGAAAAACTTAAAAGATACTACTGTATACAAATTTAACTTTTGTGCAACAAAAAAGTTGAATGTTCAATGTACCATAATAAATTTGCTTCAAATTCCGACGGAGAAGGACAGATTTTTATTTAATTCTTAGAACATAAACGATTGATTTGGTGGGATTAGGAGGTTGTACCGGTTAGGTGAGTAAATGACGATGAAGGATTTTTTTCCTAAAGAATTCATGGGAGACAACGAAATGAAGGGGGTGAAAAGCATTTATTGTGTGGAAGAAGAACTTGCTGTTGAACTTCCTTTTTCTCATTAATACCATACAAAATTTAGAATCATTACAATGCCAAGCAAAATTAGCTTGCTTTAAATAGAAAGAGCAACATACATTATATGTTACACGCATGCTCCAACAATGCGAAGAAGAATATAAACAAATTTTTTTTTTATCACTGTTTGATGCGATGGGAATTCGATTCTACGACTGCTTTGGGTCTTAATAGTTGAATTAATTATCATTTCCTGTTGTGCCTATTCTTTTGTCATGCAGTCATTAGTAAAAATCTAAACAATAAAAATATACATTTTTTTAATCTGATTATTATGACGAATGTATTCAATATTAGTAACTTTTAATTCGTAACATTATCTGTCAAGTAAAACATATGTTTTGAATAAACAAATAATTGAGATATGTAGCATTGGGAAGGCCATTGAGTGCAAGAAAAGCTACCTCTCAAGCCATGAACAGTGGGTTACCAATCATTTGCTTTTCAGACAGGAGACAAAGACCCTTTAATTTTCCTCCATGTGCAAAGGCGAGGAACAAGTAATCATTCTCAATTAAATAACTCTCTAAACTAACACTTGTAAATCGGAGCCATCTTTGCATATCAAAAAAAAAAATTTAAGTAAAACAGTATGTATTATTAATATAATAAAATTATTTAATTAATAAAATAAAAATATATTTATTAATAATAATTTTAAAAAATTAATAAAAATATAAAATTTTTATTATATTAATTGAATAATAAATTTTTTTATTTATTATCAATAAATAAATTTTTTTATTTTATTAATTAAATAATTTTATAATATTAATAATTTTAATATAATAAAAACATATCACTTAAAACTTTTACTTTAATAATGTTGACACATAAATGAACGTATAAAATTCAAACACATGCAAGCTAAATTATTAGACCGTGGCCCTACATACAGTACTCAGAAATGTTGAAAGAAGACAAAAAATTGCCCATTAAAAATGGCAGACTCAAGGTTTAATGATTAGATAATTGCAGCTTTTCTGGGTGGTGGCAAATTTGGAATTCTGAATTTGGGAGAGTTGAATGCTTGGAATATTTGATTTCCTTCGAACATTAAAAAAAAAAATTTGCAGCAAGGTTCATGCTATGAATAATATATTGAGGAAGATGAATGAAATGAAACGATGATGACACGATGATTATGGCAATGATAATAATGATATAACTAATAATAAAATATATTGAAAAGTTTGTTCTCGGTGAAAAATATTATTCAATGTCATAGGGAATAATCAAAGTGAAAAGGACCAAACCAGTGAGCTTCATAAATGCTCCACTTGAAACTCTCTTGTCCTGCTGCTGGTCCTGTGTGGGGTAATAATCTTGGGATTCCAAAGTTTTTATATTTTTGTAAATAAGAATTTTATTTATTTATTTATATTAAATAAAATTTTAACTTCTTCTAAAATAACTGAATTACCTTTAAATAGTGATTTGACTTTTGCAATGTATGCGGACGTTGTTAAACACCTGAGGGTAATTCAGTTATTTCAAAAATACACTACACAAGGGACCTATTTAATATATATCGATAAAGTATATTTTTATTTATAAAAAAGTAAACAACTAGGGGCCTAGATGTTATTGCTTAAGTGAAAATTTGAGGAATTTACATGCTGAGTCACATTCAACCAGTAATATAATAATAGAAACAATCAAGTATCAGAGTCTCTGTTACAATATTAAGTGATCAGCCAATTTTTATTCTATTTTTCTTAAATTTAAGATACATATTTTCTTCAATTCATTAATTTTATATTATAATTAATTTATTAAATATAATAATATAAAAAATATTCTAAACTTTCACTAATTGTGAAAACATACTATATTGATTCATAAAATTTAAATCAATTCATGTTAAACTCGTGTATTGCTTAATTTTTAGAAGTTATTTGTGACCGGTGAACTTATTAAATTTTTGTCTCGTTTTGTTAGGTTGTGAATTTTTTATTTATAAATAATAATTAATTTATTGAAATTATTAAAATGTTATTAAATTTAGCTTTTATATTGTTTTGTGTTGAACAATGATTTCCAAGTAGTCAAAATTTTCAGGGCTGCCCCCTGCAAATCCCATATTTATGTGTATGTAATATGCCTCCTTTTACACAAATTGAATCCAAAATATTATTCATCAATTGAATTGCAATAAATAAATTTAATAATGTAATATGATTTTATTTCATAGTTTAAATAATTTTATTTCAGTTTATAGACTATTCATAACATATAAAACTATTATTATTGCTATTTTTGAGTTTTTTTTTATTTGTAACAAATAATATTGATATTTTTGTATCTATTTACTTAATAAATCATTAAATTTTGGTGTTTAAAATGTAAGTATAGTATAAACTTATATAGACTATCTCGTGCTATGGATTAAGATCCTCTTCTGGTTTTTTTATTATAATTAATAAAAAATAATTTAGATTATATTTTAATAATATTTATAAATTAATTTTAAATTTTAAGAAATAAGTTAAAAAAGATTCAGAAACAATATGAATAATTTTATTACCAATTAAATCAAAACATGTCACCATTTACTTAAACTAAAAATAGACAAAAATCAAGAGAGGATCTTAATCCCTTATATTTACATCAATTTATTATTTATCATTAATTTAAAATAATTTGAGTTAAATTATTTCAAATCAATTTTAAATGTGGCTCAAAAGAAGACTTCCACCTCTAATGTTGAGTAGAATTTTTAAAATTATTTATTTTTAAAAATTAATTAATTAAAATGACTTATTTTATGCCTCATTAATTAAATAAGGCAATCATAACATTTGTGGATAAAAACTCTTTTACAACCAAATCATAAATTTTTTTTTCTATTTTCTATTTTCTCACTCATCTCTCTCGTTTGATTTGGTTTCGTTGTGTTTGAACGAATGTTGTTGGCTTTTTCGTTTTGTAACTTTTCAAAACTCTTAAAATTTTTTAAAATATTACAAACACACCCCAGGCCAATTACGGTGACCGGTTGTAGTGACTGAAATTAGCCTTTTCATTCGTATCTTCTAAAATTTGTTAATTATTAAAATGAGTAAAATATTTTAAAATATAACAAATAAATCCCAATATATTTTTACAAATTATAAAAGATTTCATATTATTACAAACACACCCCTAGACCAACGTCGCGACCGAAATTGAGGATATTGGCTTTTCGCATTCGTAACCCCTAACATTTTATCAATTACTACAATTAGCAAAAGAGTTTAAAATAGAACAAATAAATCCACAAATATTTTTACAAATTATCAAATATTTTAAGATATTGTAAACACACCTCTATATATACGGTGACCGAAATCCACAAATATTTAAGGACCTAAACATATAAAAATTTGCCAGAAAATAAAAAAAAGGGAAAAGGAAGGAATGAATAAGAAAAAGAAATACTAAATTTTTAGTTGCGAGAATATTTTTATTTATTTTTATATTTTTAACTTCTTTAATTAAAGAATTATAAAAAACACTAATTTAATAAATTAAAAATAAAAAATAATTATTTTAGATAATTTTTCAATATCGAATATAAATTTCTCCACCGTTCTAGCAAAATGGGATGCGAACGAAATTATTTATTGTCTAAATTATTTAAATTAAAAAAAAAAAAAGAGAATCGCACGTACTCAAGGCTAGTACACAATTTCAGCTGTCGAAATGGACTGCCGAGCCTGAACACATTTGCATTTTCTCTTCTCAGCAATCTTCATTTTTATTGTCCTATATCAACTTCGTTGAATAATTGTGAAGTTCTTTTCAATTCAATGATGGCCAAGAATATAAGATCATTTAAATTGGGCCAATCGATGAAACTTAGGCTCTTTGGAAAACCAGATTGTTGCAAGTGTTGTCACAAGGGTACGGACAATCAATGATCTTAACGCCTGAACGTTCAAAATACCAATCTCCGACCGCTATTGCAATCGCCTGCACATTTGTCGGTCATAGAAAATTAGATATAACTTCACTTTCCGCCGCCATATGTAATACTATAATCAATGCAGTGTTTGGTTCTATGAGAATTTTCATTTGACAATGATGTCCCCGTTTAGTTTACTAACATTAACTCTGGACACACAAGTTGAAAGATGATGAACATCAAGGCTCGAATCAGAGCTGAAAAGATAACATGGACATCGGTGCTTCACCTAAAGTCTAATATGTTGTATTGCAAAATTGCTAATGAGATATATGTTTTCTCTTGATATAGGCTCTGTGACATCAATGCATAATTCTATATACCAAGGCACATACCTTTTTTCCGACGACGGGAGAATCATCGGCAAACCAAGTATCTGGCCTCTCTGTTTGGCAGTGAGAAAAACATGAATTTATGAATAACCCATTCTGTCTAGACATTGAAAAGCCTCTCACGGCCTTCAGCATTTGATTCCTGAAACCTGCTCCGAGGGAGATTGAAATGCATTCCCTTGTAAGTTGATCAGATTGATTATGGTTTAAAGCCTGAATAAATTTCAAAGCTCAAAACATTTTTCATTGATAATTCACCTTGCAAAAATCTAATTTGTGGTGCTGAACATTTTGCGTAGTTTAACCTGCAATCATGCCAATAGCCATGGGGATCTGCTGAGGGTGGAGCTAAACTCGCATAGATCTGATTGCAAGCGGAAGAAAATGACTTAAAATCCGTCTGTCTTTGTGCAATTTGGGGTATATTATATAATAAACATTCTGCATGAAAAAGACCATTACCTGCCACGAATCATAAGCTGCATTAAGAACAAATAGCGGTGTTCTGACTTGGCTGATCATGTTTTGAGGGAAGAAGCACTGAGAATAAGAGAAATACAGAAAATTCAGTTTCCATACAACTAAATAGTGCATTGGTTTTTCTATTTTTCTTCACATTCAAATTGAATGAGATATATGCCTGCGAGGAAAACAAACATCAAGAAATAGGATTACCGAAGTTGGATCAAGGTGATTAGTACAAGCATGAGGAAGATTGTTTTTCAATCCCTGCAATAACCATTAAAATCAATATGAGCAACTCTATGTTCTCATGGCATATCAGAATTTTAAATTTTAATCTTCAAATTACCTATAACCAAACTGACTCATATGGCAACTTTATTGCAAGATAGAGAAAGAAGAACAGTTCAAGATTTATTTATTTTAATCAATACGGTACCTGCAAGCCTACAACACCACTGTATAAATCCCTGAGTGTATGCCCACCAGACACATCCATCCTGAAATTCCAAACAGGTTATCGAACATATGCATAAACCTTCTTTAAGAAAAGAGCCAAGGAAAAAGTCCACATTTCATTTAGTACAGAAACAATATGAGAAAGGAAGATAATTGGTACTTACGCATCAAGAAATAAACCAGCATCGCTCAAGCACTTCACTTTAGTAGTTCTGGGAAACAAGTTCCTGAATTCGTCGCAGTGTAAAATAGATGCTAGTCCCCCAGCAGAACACCCAGAAAGGAGAGCCTGAGAGGTGATTGTGTTGTCATTTTAGGCAAATAAGAATGGAAAGTGGACGAAAAGAGATCAAATGCAAGACAAAATATTAGACCTGCTTGGCGAAGCGCATTCCCTTGGACATTAAATCTTCCATTGCAGCTAACCATATCCGTTGTCCTCGAAATTGAAGTTTTGCAGCCTAAAACAAAATTCATTTGGTTTTAGCACGTGGTTATGAATGTAAACGAGAAGAAATTAAAATCTGCCAGAATAAACAGATGCTCCATAAATACAAGTAAATCGTCAGATCTTCCAGTCAACCTTATTTTCACTGTCTCCAGTAAAAGATGCACCATCACAATAGCGAAGCTTCACCCTATTCCAGTTGAAAAAGTCTGCAAAGCCATAAAAAATAAATAAACAATGGCTGAAATAGCTGAAGTTATCGAAAGCAGAAATATATTTGCTGGTATTGACTAGCCTAAAAGTTTCTATATGAAGTTAGAGAGGAAGATACCAGGATTTTCTTGGGCTTTATTGCTCAGTATTCCTGTAAATGCTATCTGCTTTTCCATGTACAGTGATGATCCACGCCTGGTCTTTTTACGGTAAATGCAATTTCTAATGCTATTACACCATCCTCCTCCCTGAAACAAGATTTTTAGCAGCATCAAATACTCAGTCTAGGAAGTCATTAACATATTTGCTCGGTGAAGCTGGCACATCAAGCATATGAACCAACAAAAAAGACATTAATAATAATAATATACAAAAGTACAGCACAATATAAGGACTTTAGAGGCCACCATCTACGAAAAATGTTAATTTAGAAAATGTAATACTCTGAATTGCCAAAGCTCAAACAGATGTACCAGCCAGAGCACCAAACACGACTACATTACATATCCATCACAGCAATTTCCCTTTTTAGCTAGGCAGAGTAGAACTGACTTTTAGTAAGTATTAATCATCTGGCAGTATAGCATAAAAAACCATCGTGTTATAAGTTACGATCTGGACCTGATTTCCCTGCCACTGTAATTTTCTGGTGAGACTCTAATCTTCTAGAACTATCAAAAATCCAGAAATCGGCGTTCACTGGAAGCAATAATTTACAACCAAAAAGAAAGAAAAAAAAAATCTAAAAACACAGCACGAAAGCTTAGCTTGAACACAAAGTGCTTTTATTAGCCAAAGCTCTCTTTTTCCTTTCCTTTTTCTTTCTTAATAAAGTAGAATCAAAGGGAAAATAGGCAAGCTTACTGTAACAGAATCTCACGTTAAATAGAAAAAGAGAATTCTTGAGTTTTATAAGAGTTAGTTCTGTATATCTTATTAGACATGTTTTTTAAAGGAAGGTAATGGTTTAACCCGTAACAAGTGATATTAGAACCAAACTCATTCAAATTTCAATGTCTAAACCAAACACCTATGCGTACCAAACACATCCATGAAAAATCTATAAGTTTCGAAGTATAATAGAATAGGCGTACCAAACATGTCTATAAATGATAAGTTTTGAAGTAGAGCAAAACGGGCATGCAGAGAGTCTCACTGTGACAAGGGTATCACAGGATTGGGTGGGAGAGAATATAACAGAATATCATATTGCATAGGAAAGGAAAATTCTTGAGTTTTAAGGGTGAGTTTTGCATACCCACTTAAACATGCTTTTTAGAGAAAGGTAATGACCCATACCAAACGCGTCCATAAAGGGTTCATAAGTCTCGAGATAGAGTAGGACATACATGCAAGGAAGCCCACTGTGACGAGGGTGTCACAAAATTAGATGGAGGAAAATGTAACAAAATCTCACATTAAATAAAAAAAGAAAATTCTTGGACTTTATAACGGTGAAGGTAATAGCTCAACCCGTAACAATACACTTAAAACTCATTTAATAACATATGATGCAAGTATTTTAGATTTATCTAGCACAAACCTCCAATTGAATAAGCCAACTATTTGCACCCGACCCAAAGTATTTGAGATTTATCTAGCACAAACCTCCAATTGAATAAGCCACCTACTTGCACCCGACCCATGTCCACGATGTAGGTGATATCCAGGCAATGTTCCATCCAAACATACTGCAAGATTAAAGGACAATTAAATTAGACCAATATGGATGACAGATTTCAACATGAAAAATCTTTATTTTCACAAGTCACTGACGTCAATTGTTGTGACAAGATTTACCCAATGAATACAAAATTTACAGGTTAATTAGTAGTTTTTAAAGCTGCCAAAGCTTCTTATTAGCTTTGAGTTTTCATTATCAAACAGTATTGCAAACAAGTTAATTCATCATATTAAAATCAACAATGTTATAGCATTATGATTATACTAAATATTAAACGTAAAAACAAGCAATAAAACAAAAAATCTCTCTCAGACAATTGAACCAACATTATGGTCATTAAATTGAAAGCTGAAAACAATAATAATAAGAAGAAAAAAACTAAAATTTTCAACCCTTTTTCTCTCAGGCTCTTTTTTAATGGGTGAAGTGAATTTGAAGTTACTATAATACATAAATTAATAATAATAATAATAATAATAATACGAGGAACACGACAAATCTACATCAAGATAAATTCTGATTATCCAAATTAAGCAATCTGGAAACAAAAGTGCAAGCTAGATAATTAATTAGGAAAAAATTAATGTCAATAAATAGAATTAAAGTTACCTGCCCCTTTGGCACCTGCACTTCGAATGAGAGTTAATCCTACCATCACGGAACTGTAAGAAGCTTTTGAGATCCCAAAATAAGAAACATTACTGCCAAAACTACCATAATCTTCAATATGAGACAGTTCTGTTTCATTAAACTCCAAGAATCCATTAACCCATTTGCCAAATGCAAGAAACACAACAAACCCAAACCAGAAAAGATTCATTTTTTTCTTTTTTTATGCTAGTTTCAGACTCAAAATATCAATTTCTGCTACCCAAATCTTGAAAAAGAAACAGACTTGAAACTATAACAATGTGTTTGTTGTCTATAAACCACAAAGTAGCCAGTAATCCAGCCATAAACTGAATTAAATAATATGTTTTCAAAGAGAAATTCCTCTTTTCTTATAAATACAACGCATGAACATAAATTTTGAGTTGATTGCGGACAGAGAAAGAGAATGTGTTGGTTGCCGTAAAGAACAGTGAGAGTGTTTGCCGGGCTTTTCAAGTTTTTAATGACAAGAGTCAAGTTTTAGAATCTGACCCACGACTTACAGGATAATAACAACCAGGTCCCTAATTTCTTATACTTTTTAATATAAAAGCATAATTTGTCTATTTGTACCTTTATATCTATGATCCTCGTCACAAGACTTTTAACTTACATTATCTTATTAAACTACTTTTAAATAATGCTTAAATTTAAATTTTTAATTTTTAAATAGAAAACAAACACAATTATTTACACATCTTAATGACCAAAATTACGACATTACATTCAATTCTCAAAAAGCGAAAAATAATAAACAGGCCCTTGTATGTAATTAGACAACTATCTCTTTTAAAATACCTAAACGTATAAATACTATTACTGCACGGATCTACAGATTTAACCGGAGTTATATTAAGATGACAGATAACCCTGACTATTTTCTGTGACAGACGAATTAGGTCCGTCAAATGTGAGTAAGGGAGGTGAAATAATTTGACGCGGACAGGTAGGTTGGTTCCGTATAATGGACCACTGACTGGGAATTGGCGGTGCAGATCCCTGTGTATGTTATTAATAGGGGATTCTGGGTGGCGGAACCCCGTGAACTTGCGGCTTACAGCTGTGTTTTCCCGCCTTTATGTAAATTCTCATCTTATTTTTAATTAATTTTTTCAAAAAGAACGTATCTAAAATCACACGTTCAGTACGTGCACTTTGGAGAATTGTCAATAATATATTTTATGTAATTTACATTTAAATTTTAAATTATTATATTAATTATTTTAAATTTTTTAATCATATTTTAATTTTTTATTATATATTTAAAATTAGACATTAAAGAGAAAATTTAATTAATAGTGGGATTTAGGGCAATGAATAGTGAAACCAAGAGTTACCTTCCCTAATTATTGAAGGTTGGTTGGGGAATCAACCTTATTAGAATTTAATATAATTTTAATTTTTAACATGCTTTCAATTAGATATGGATGTAAGATTAACAATGATGTACTAATAAAATAGGGTTACCATACATTCAGTTGTATCATATAGACCTAAGTTCGCCCATTTTATTTATAATTTTTTTTTATTATACGGCTCAGTCTTTTGCATTTTTTAATTTAAACATTCTACTAAAAAATAATATTTAATTGTAGGAATATGTATAAAAATTATAAATTGCAAAATAATCATAAATTCAGAATCATGTTAGAATGCCACAGTACAGACAGTAAATTAAACGGCAGTACGATGAATTATTAATATAATTATGGGAAATTGATAATGAATTAATTGACCATTAATGTCCCTGCATAATTGCACATGGACAGATGACATCGGCATGCTCTTCCTTTAATCTTTATTCCCTGTCCCCCCACCATGTGATTCGATAACAATCAATTAAATATTTAATGAATTTTCTTTCGTTGTTATAATGACATTAAAATTGGTATGTCAAATTTTTGAAACTAAGAACAAAGGCAGTAATTTGTCAATTAAGACATCAGTCATGAATAGTTTATTCCTGTAATTGCATTTTCAATGAATCTGTTAATATAATGGAGAGATTCCTTGCTCTAATTAAGTAGTTCACACGGCAAAATAGGAATCGTAATTCTTTTGTGGTGGGGTCTTGAATTTTGACTCCTTACCTTAACTTGTCAATACACCTATCAATGTCAATTCAAATTTATTGATATATGGTTTTATATATTTCTACCCTTTTATGAATTTTGTTATAATATGTTCCGCTATATTTTACAATTCTTATTTTTTATTATAATTTTTAAGTTGTATGTTAAATTTTTCAACAACTTTAAATATAATAAATAAATTAAAAAAAAATGATAGAAAACACCAATAGTGCACAACTGAAAACATGAGAATTACAATGAAATAACATGGACATCCAGCATGAGTACAACGGATTGTAGGGTAATTCTGCTCTTCGATGTGTTCCTTAAAGTGGGAGTCAAGAGAATGACACCAAACATACGCAAAAATAGTTAGTAACAAGATTTGGACGCATCACATATCTATAAGAAACAAACAGCTTTCAAAAGTGAAAAGTTGAAACGTACACGAGAAGAGTTTATCGGCTTACAGCATCCCAACAAACGTAAGTTAGGTAAAGAAAACGAAGTTTCAACGAATCTTGCATGCATGGGGTTCACCTGTATGCTGTGTCACAACTTCTTTTTCTTATTCTTTTTGGTGATTTGTTGAGCGAAGATTGATTGAAATTTGGGAAACGAACAAAAACCCATTTTGTTTTCGTTGGGTCTCAACTAATAGACATGGCTCTTCTTCGTTTTGCAAACAATACACAATGATGCTTAATATACAATCCTAGGTTGACTGATAGTAAATAATGAACAAAAATTCTTAAAAGGATGCTGGAGCATCTCAAACATTACACAAGGCCCAGAGAAAGAGAGAGCTCGCTTGACAAGGACATGAACGAGTCTGATGGAATCTAGTTTTTGATTGATAGTAAATAATTAACAACAATGACAAATATATATATATATATATAACAAATTCCTTAAGGATGACGGACCATCTCAAGTAGTACACAAGGCTCAGAGAGAGAGAGAGAGAGAGAGCTAGCCAGCCAAGGACATGAACCACCATGTTGCTAAGTCTTAGAACATAAATTAAATACGTTATCGAAGGAGGAGGAGGAATTTTCACTCTTGACTAGTGTGAGTTTAATTTGATAATCTATTCAATCCCTTTTTGGTTTAATATTAATTCTTAATTACATTATTGATGAAAACAAATATATATTTGAGTATTAAATTTACAAAAAAAAAAAAAAAGAAAAGAAAAAGTTTTATTAGTCAAGGCGTCAAATAACCAAAATTACTCTTACAATATTAAATTTTGACCATAAAAATAGAAGATGTTTCTTAACAATGAAAAGTAAATCACTATTATAATATCAAATTTTGACCATCAAAAAAGTGGAATATGTAATTCAATATTTTATTTGTTTTAATAGGTGACACTGTTTTGAAAACCTATTTATTATACATAAATAAATTATATGTTTATTTGTTAATATAAAATAGTATAAGCACTTGAATATTATTATACCTTTTATTTGTTTATGAAACTAATTTGTGGGTTTAACTACAACATATTTTATCATTTCTATAATTTTATTAATTTTTATATTAATTATTTTAAATTTTATAATTATATTTTATTTTTTCTATGACTTTTGACTTTTAAGTACATGTTTTATTTTTTATTATTATGTATTTCAAGTTTAGTATTTCATATTTTAAATTTACTCTAAATAATGTAAGATGCATGAAATTTATATCAGCTAAGTTCATGCCTATCACGTAAATTAATCAATCCTTTCTATTTTTTTTAATGTTAATTTAAATTTTATAGTATATAAATATTCCTAAAGAAAAACTCTACATATTTCAAGGTCATGATATATTATACTTAAATTATTTAATTAATAACTTAATTTATATAGGTGCATATTATAAAACTGTGCTTAATACAATGATTTTAATTAATCATGTTGATAAAAATAAGAAACATTATTAATTACTCAAATTGGTTGGTGTGTTTGATCTTTTCCTGTGTAGAAAGTCTTTCTTTTTCATTGATCTCATGCACAAATCCAACAAAATAAACATAATTAGCATAAGGTTTAATTTCAATGGTTACAAGTGGATGATCAAGAGAGACAAGATCAAAGAGCGAATGAATACACAAAAGTACAATTCTCAAAACGGGGCTTTTGCCAGGCTTTCGAGCACGGTAGAAAGACATGCCGACGGCGAGAACAACAAATTCGAGAAACGCACCAAAGCCGATATCTTAAGGCCCCAGTAACAATTTTTATCCGTGCTAACATAAACAATATCAGTGACTCCAACGACAGCTCCAAGCGTGCAACTGAGCAAGAAATAGTTGAAAAAGCGGGCCAAAGCTTTTGCTTCTTTTGGATCCTTTTGGTCGAACTGGCCGGCACCCAACGGAACAAGTGCACCGCGAACTCCGCCGCTGACCAATGCATACAAGTGCAGGGATGCGTAGAACATTGCTACTATACTACCTTCCATACGTCTTGATTTCGCGCAGTCTGGCGAGTGTAGTGTGCGTGAATATGCTTGAATTGTTATCATCACTAACCCCTGAAATTATAGCTCGTCACTGTCACATGACCGAGATTTTGCTAGTTAAACTAATTAGCAAGTGTCACATCATATAGCACGGCAGTATTGACTTCTCACTGATATTGATGTGAACGAGGCAGGAGATGTATAGCTCGTTTCTTACCAGGACTTCAATGGCTCCGAAGGTCAAACAAGTGGAGAATCTGGGCTCGTGAGTGTTAGAGATGAAGCCACCGCCGACTGAGAGCAAGAAAGTTGAACACTTTTTCTTTCACTTGAGCCCTTTTCACTGGTCCAAAAGTTAAAAAAAAAAAAAAAAAGTAATTGAAGGGTAAAAATAACATTCTTACTCTCAAATATCATTTTAGTTCTACGTGACTAATGTTGATTTTAACAATTTTTTTAGCACGTTCACTTTATCTTAAATCCAGTCTAATTAAATTTTGGTAATTTTCTAATTTTTTTTTTTACTTTTAAAGTAAAATTTTTAAATTATCAAATAATATATTAATAATACTTAATATATTTTTAATAATATCGATAGCTAAAATGTAACTGAAATAATATTTAGGGGTATAAATATTATTTTACACTTCAATTATCATTTTTTTCCCCAACTTTTGTAATAGTGAAAGGCATTTAAGTGAAACAAAAAGGACTTAGGTAATGTTTTCTTAAAACTTATGGTTTATGAATGTCTTTTTACCAGAAAGAAGGACTTGAGTAATATAACCCCTTATTTAATCGATAAAAATCATGAGCATAATTAATTGTTTTGATATTCAACAAAGCTTGAACTTGGAGATATCGCAAGTAGCTTTGAAATCTCAATGGACTCAATATGTGAAATCATGCTGGCTGTTTCTGTCTGCTAAGTTGCTAATTTGGTCAGCAACGTGAGAATTAATTTAACATCTAAATAAACTAATGAGATAATTATACAAGGTGTTAAATATATATAAAAAAAGAAAAGATGATGTACACATATCCCACTGGATCAAGGAATGTTATCCTCTTGATCCTCCCTTACTAGTTGTTTTGTTACTGGCATTATCTTTCGCTTATATATATCTATTTAACAAGAATGTATTTCGATATTGACAGTCTGCTTCTTGTAATAACAACTTTACAATACCATTTATAGATTAAATCAAACATTTGTGTATCTAGCTAGCCATTTTATTGCTATTGATGAAATATTCTACATATCTCCCACCGGCTCAAACAAAATCAAGCTCAATTTTCTTCTCAAGTTCAGTTGCTTGAAGAAAACAAATAAAGATCAATTATTGGTGTTAATGGCCTTTACCTTTCAGTTAAAACTTTTAAGTGAAGTAGCATATTCAACATAGTATTAAAGTCTACTGTTAAATTTGCGAATACCAAAAATACAAAAAAGAAATAATTTTTTGAGTCCATATAACAAAATTTGTTAAATTTAATATAGACTTGCGCGCGAGGAGAATATCCCTTACCTTCAAGCTTGGTATGAAGAATTTTGAGAGCAAACAATTTATAATTTTTCTACTCATTTAGTCCATGAATCAACTGGGCTTTTTATAAGCCGGATATACAACGGATAAATGCTGAAGAAAAAGGCACCACATGAGGTGCATTAACTAACGCTTGCCGAATAGGTAAAACCAATAAAAAGACCCAAAGATAGGACAAATCAATATTACTAATTATTTGCTCAATTTAAAATTGTTAATGCTATCACAGTCGGTGGTGATCTTCAATTCTACCCTCACCACTGACTTTCTTCCTTTCAATGATGTTGAGCTATTTCCAGAACTCTTTCAAATTTTCTGGTGCTCAAACCTTTGGTGAATATATCTGCGATCTGATTATCAGTCATTATGTATTGCATCTTGATCTCTTCTTGCAGAACCTTTTTCTCTAAGAAAGTGATAATGAACTTCCACATGTTTGGTCTTTGCATGAAATATTGGATTTTCTGCCAAGCGAACGGCAGACAGGTTATCGCAATAGAATGACACTGAATAATCTACCGATTGATGTAGATTTTTCATTAATTGTACTAGCCATGCACTTTCTTGAGCTGCCATTGCTGCTACTCTATACTCTGTTTCGGTTGTGACAAAGAAATTGTCGGCTGCTTTTTACTGCAGCAAGAAACTACTCCAGCACCAATCATGAAGACACATTCGGTGGTTGATCAACGACTGTCATGGTCTCCAGCATAATCTGCATCACAGTATCTGACTAGCTTGCAAACTTTCGCTTTTCTCATACAAAAGACCGCAGTTAATCGTACCCTTCATATATCGCAATATTCGTCGGACTGCCTCCAAGTGAAACTTCTTTGGGTTCTGCATATACTGACTGGCAACTCCAACTGCATATGATACTTTGGTCTTGGTAATGTTAGATAGATCAAGCGTCCTACCAACTGTTGATGCATAGTTTCATTTTCTAGATCTTTGCCATTATGTGCACATATCTTACCATGGGGCTCCATCGGTGTTGAAATTGGCTTGCACTCTAACATCCTAAATTTTTGCAACAAGTCTTTTGCATATTTTTGTCAACATAGGAACAACCCTATATTTGTTATGTGAACTACTAATCCAAGAAAACGTCTCAACTGTCCTAATTCCTTCATTTGAAATTGGGTCGACAAATTCTCTTTTGTTCAACAAATATTTTCCATATCATCACAAGTGATAATCAAGTCATCCATATATACTAGTACAATTGTTATCCTTTCTTCAATAATTTTCACAAACAAACTGGAATATGCATGAGTTATAGAATAATTATTAAATAATAAAAATTCAGCAATTTTTCCGTACCATGCTGTAAGTGCTTCCTTGAAGCGGTAAAGTGCTTTTCTCAATTTACACACATAATCAAAATGATATTTATCCTCGAACCCCCTTGGTTACTCCATGTAAATCTCGTGATCCAATTCTCCATGTAGAAAAGCATTCCTCGCATCCATCTGCTATAAATTCTAATTTTTTGCGGTTGGGAGGGCAACTAAAACTCGAACAGTTGTGAGCTTAGCAACCAATCTAAACGTCTCATCATAGTCTATTCTATACTATTGAGAAAATCCATAAGCAAACAGTTAAATTTTTATTAATATATGCTCTAAATCTGATAATATTTTAGATATTTAACATATTTGTATCATAATATTTTTTTAATTTATATATATCATTTAATTATTTTATTATTAAATATATGTATATTTAATAAATGTAACAATACTTTTAAAATAGTAAGTTTAATTAATTGAATATTATTCTTAAATGTCCCTAGTCAAATATTGTTCTGAATAAGGCAACAATAATATATATAGATTAATATGTGTAATGACTGATAATAATATATATGTGTTATGATATAAGATATCAAGTCAATATATGCGTACAAGTTAGTAAACTAATATATTACACTGACTCATTATAAGAACATTATGTAGATTATTATATGAGTGTCATAAATGATTCTTATAGTGACAATACTGTATGTGATCTTTAGACTTGAGATCGCCATAATTCTCTATATAAAATATGATATATTTTAATATTTTTAAATATTATCTATAACAAGATAAATTATAAAAAAATAATCAAATATATTATAACTCGTGTAGAGGAATGTGTGTGATCAAAATAGAATTTATTCCTTTTATATAACGGGATTGATATTTTAGTCTTTTGATTAAGTGCAATTTTGAAAATGTATGTCATATTCAAATAAGTTAATATATGATATTAACTTCATTTGATAAAATAAGTCTGTTCAAAATATCAAAAAAAATGTAAAATTGAACCATACGATAATAATACATTCTATTTTTCGTGTTCAATTAAAATATTTAGGATAAAAAAATTGAATTATATAGTAACATTGATCATAGATAAAGTGATATCAAAACATTAACATTCTCATCACTTGGTTAGTCATAATGTATTATTAGACATCACTTGTTACTTGTAATACTAAAATTAGATTTTAATGTTACTGTCAATGTTACAAGAATCTATTAGGTCGCATATTAAAATTAAGAATAATATATATATATATATATATAATTCTAAACGGGTTTAGAATTCATTGAATTATTTAAGTATTAATTTTGATTCAGTTCATTATGTAAAGATTATATTAAATTTATTAATGACTACTTTACTAAATAAATTTAGAATTATAAGAAAACCCAATCAAATAATTTAAGTCAAAATTAAAGGGTTAAAATGGCAATATAAATATGTGATATTTGTATTTTAAAAGAATGCCTAAAATTTATTTTTTACGTCCTTACTTTTGAGAAAAGAAGAACGTACCAAACATTACATACTAAAATTATAAAAGTTAGCACTCCGAATTATATTCTCGATCATGTGAATACCATAGAGATGCAGAGACAATTGATATATATTTGTGGTTTGACAAAATTTTCTAACTAAAGATATGTATGTATTTACTATGTTGTATTACATATATATGATAACACTAAAATTTATTGCATAGATCTTGAAAAGCAAACTATATATTTGTGTATTTTCGATGAGTATATGTATTGGTTTGTTTACAATTTTGTAATTTAAACTGATCCATTTGGATAACTCTTGATCTTGTAAACCCATTTACAAGATATGAATTTTACATCTTATGGCTTTGGCACCAATTCCCACATTTGATTATGATTTAAAGCAATAAACTCTTCTTTTATGACCTTGATCCAATTTGAACTCTGAGAAACTTCCTTAAATGTTTCAAGTTCTTTCATACAATCTTCTTGTGTCATAGCTGCATTAGCATATTTTGAATTGAGATTTCAAAACTTGATGATGCCTGATCTCCAAAGACTTTGTATTGTCTCTTGCTCAGTGCCTTACTCTTCAGAATCTTTTTGACTTGATCTTATTTCAACAATTTCTTCTTTTGTCTTTTGTTAAAGTGTTTCTTTGATTTCTTTAGAACTTGGCAGTTCTTCTTTCTTTGTGAACCACTAGGAAGTTGCTTCATCAAACACTACATTCCTTGACATGTAGCATTTTTCATTAATTGGATCACAACATCTCCACCCTTTTCTTTTATTGTTATTTCCCATAAAGATATATCTAATTACCTTTTTTGTCACATTTGTTACGTAAATAACTTAGTACAAACACATAACATACACAACTAAATACTTTAAAGTGACTGATTGTAAGCTTTATATTTCACAATTTTTCAAAAAATGAAATGAAACCTAACCTTGATTCAGGAAGTCTGCTAATCATATAAGTTACAGGTTTCATGCATTCAGCCTAAAATTTTCCCGGCATATTATTTGCATGTAACATACTTCGACATATTTTTGCAAGATGTCGATTCTTTCTTTCTATTATACCATTCTATTATGGTGTATCAAGACGTGAATTGATGATGTATTTGACACTCACGTCGATATTAAGAGAATTCATTTAAGGTGTATTTGTCATCGTTGTTAGTGCATAAACCATAGATCTTCCTCCCCACTTCTCATTCAACTTCTTTGAATTCTTTAAATTTCAAGATTATTTTAGATTTATTTTTCATAAAAAAAGCCAAATATAGTTCGAGAAGTCATCAATAAACATCACCATGTACTTCATACCATTTACTGATGGTTGTTTAATAGGCCGAACAAATCAAAGTAAACTAACTCTAGTGATTTTTTTTGCTTTGAGCTTTGAATCCTCATATGTTAACTGATATATTTTACCATACTAGCATCCTACACAAACATTATTTGTTCTTACTTTAAGTTGTGGAAGAACCGTTAACATAAACTTCTTCATCATAATATTCAATTTGTGATAGCTAACATGGCCCAATCTTATATGTCATAAATCAATTGCTTCATTTTTCAATGTCTTATCCATGTATACAGATTCTGCTAACATCACATAGATAGACTATAATCGTTGTCCCTCAAAAGTAGGTAATCTCGAGACCTTGATATCTTTGTAAATTTTTACATCTCTTGGACCAAACAATATATAATGACTAACTGATGTCAATTATGTTATAAAAAGTAAATTCTTTCTCATGCCTGGAACATATATACATCTTGAAGTGATACTTGATTCAAACTGTACCGTGACATAATCATTGTGTCACCTACTTGAGCAATTAATAGTCTTGTGTTGTCAACTGTTACTATTACATGGCTTCCTTTATACTGAGTTAGCCTTTGTAACTTTTTTTTGTCACCTCTCATGTGATTTGAGCAACTTGAGGTGATGATCCAGTCATTTTGGTTGTCTATTTGTTTTGGCATTGTCACTATGAAAGCTAACTCTCCTTCTTTAATAGCAAGCGATGCTTCAGTATCCCACTCTACTTTTACTAACTTTTGTATGTTAGGAGTAACAATATTACCTTCTACAGACTTCTTTTTAAATTAATAATCCTTTGCCATGTGGCCTTTCTTCCAACAGTTGAAGCAAATACTTTCAAACCTTTTTCTAGTTTGATTACTTTTAACGTGAGTCTTCTCTACTATCCTTTACTTTGAACTTTCATCTTGATGATCTTTCGACTTATCACCACCTTTTTTAGATCCTTTGCTAATGTTCCACTGACCTTTTCTTTTGTTTGTAAAGAGCGCCTCTTTCTAACCTTTAACATAGACCTCCTTCATTTGTTTAACAATGACTTTTTGATTAGAAAACAAATTTTCTAGATCTTCTATAAATGGTTGGGTTGGTCATCTTTGGACTGCAGCAACAAACCCTCTAAATTTAGATCTCAATCAATGGATGATTATTTTTCTCATCCTAGATTCATCAATTTTAGATTTGGATTCTAAAATAGAAAACTTAGAACATAACAATTTTACTTTCAAAAAGCACTGACTGATAATCATTTCTCATTGTTTGAGAGACAATAACTTATTTTCAAGAAGTTGTAGCCTTGTGTTGTTCTTTTTTGAAAAAAGTGAAACAAAGATGTCCCAAGCCTCATTTCATTTTCTTGGCATTTCTTATGCGTTTTAGTATTTCTTCCTCTATTGTGGTTTTAATGGAAAACATTACCTTGCCAATTTTAATCTTCCATCTTTTTAAGTTGTCAGCATTATTGGGCTTCGTGGTCTCGTTGCCATTGATAACTTCCCATGAGTCTTAGCCTTGTAAGTAAGAGTCCATATATGTTGCCCATGTCTTGTAATTATTTTTGTTGTAGAGTTTCTTAATACCTCTAATCACTTGAAGGTCACCCGTCATGCTGACAAAATTTTGACAATGCCAAACAAGTTTGATCTTAATTTCAAACTTGTAGAGTCCCAAACTTCTTACCAACAACTTGAAACTTTACCAAAAAATTACAAACAACTGAATGGCTTTGAAACCATTGGAAGACTTTTGAGAGTAAAAAATTTATAATTTTTTCACTTATTTATTTCATGAATTAACTAAACTTTTTATAAGCTAGATATACAACGGAAAAAGGCACTACATGAGGTGCATTAACTAACACCTACTAAATAGGTAAAAGCAATAAAAAAGACTAGAAAACTAGGACAAATCAAGACTACTAATTATTTATTCAATTAAAAATTTTTAATGCTATCATAGTCATTGGTGATATTCATGCTAACGTAGCTCTGTGACTTAAGATGACCAGACACATTTTTGATTGATAGTAATTTACTCAATTATAGCTTTAATTGATTACTTTTGCCAGATATCATAATCGACAAGGAGAAATTGAGTTTAATAAATACTCTTCCATTGACTTTTTTTGTGAAGTTAAATCTTAACACAAAAAAGGAACAAGTAGTAATCATGTAAGAAGAATAAGAAATAATTAAAAAATTATAGAATCTAAATGGGTACTAAAAAAATATTAATAAGGTTAATTGATGTAAAATTAATTAATAAATTGATATAGAGTACATTATATTACCACAAGCCTATGTGGAATAAGGTACACGGGCCCATGGACCTAGGCTCGCAAGCTCCATATATAATTTAATTAAATTTTTTTAAAAAAAATTATAAAAATTCACGAGTTGAAGATCTAATACAGTCCATTAGAACCTGAATCCATGGGCCGTGTTAAACCTTTTTTTCCTGGCCCGCCTCGCCCTTTTATACTTCTATTACCATCACATATCTCGTTTTAAAGTTCGTGTATATTATTATTTTTGAAACTAACAGGGATTATTGTTTATTTATCTAAAATACGGAGGTCTAAGAGAGAGTCGGCGGGAAATGACTGAAGGTTGAGTAAATTATCTCTCAAACCTAAAGAGAAATCTCAATACCGATTTCTGTTGTTCTTATCAGTGGGTATAAAGGTTAGATCACTTTTTAATTTGCAATTTCATTTTATATTTTTTTGTAATTTATTCAACCTATAATGAATTTTTTTTTCATGTCTAGGTGTAACAAAGCTTCTAGCTGACCATGCACCAAAAGTAATGAAAGAGCAGAAATTTGAGAGCTATTTTGGTCGCAAGATTGCCATTGATGCTAGCATGAGCATCTACCAATTCCTTGTCTGTTGATTTATTCCCTTTAATTTCTTTTTTGTTAAATTTTGATAACCCCTAGTTTGTTTTCAACCAGGATATTCAACTTTATGTTTTTAAAACTTAATTTTTCTTGTGAATTTTTGGGTTTGAATGTTTTTAGATTGTGGTGGGTAGAAGTGGTACTGAAATATTGACAAATGAGGCTGGCGAAGTTACTAGGTAAACATTAGCAATTTGTCTCTTTCTCAATGATATTTGATGAGTCGGTATCAATTAAATTGGAATATGACTAATATTTGGTTGCTTGGTTTTGTTAATCAATTGTGTTTTTGTTAATTTATCTTCGCTTGGTTTAAGAATGTTGACATTGGATTTTTTTCGGTCATTTTTTGTAGTCATTTACAAGGCTTGTTTACTCGGACAATTAGGCTTCTTGAATCTGGGATAAAGCCAGTGTAATGAGTTTCCTTCTCTCTCTCTCTCTCTCTCTCTCTCTCTTGTGTGTGTATGTATATATATATATATATATAGATATAGATATATTATTTGTTTCAATTTTAGTCATAGTAGCATACCATAAGTTTATATTAGTGTTGCTTGATTGAATTTGTGCTTTTGCTAATAACTTAGCTTCTATAATCAGTTATGTTTTTGATGGGAAACTTCTGGACTTGAAAAAACAAGAGCTGGCAAAACGATGCTTCTGTTATCACAATACAATTGCTTCATCACCTATTGCGTAGAAGATTATTAAAATTTTACAATGTCTTGCATCATAGTTAATGAGGCTTCTTGTATTATATTTGTGATGCAGTTACTCAAAGAGGGCAGATGCTACCGAGGATTTAGCAGAAACCGTGGAGGTATCTTTCTAAACTTTCTAGTCTTTGTGCTTTTGGTTATTTTTTTCTTCATTTATATTTCATTATATATTCTTTGAAAGAAAAAATGTGGGAACGTTATTATCTGAAAAGACATAAACATGAGTATTCTGTTTCAACAGAGTCAAGGTTTGGACACAGTAACTCTCTTATGTGTAGACACTAGAACATAAGTGTATTTATTTGTAGATACCAAACTATGTAATTTTCTTGTTTTCTTGTAAAAGAACTTTGTACATTAGTTATCAAGCTTGCTTATATGTGGAAGTTTCATAAGAGAATTTGCATAGCACCAACAAAATGTTATACATATATCAGAAAACCATGGGTGACAAGTGTTTGTCTTCAAATGTTACATTCCGAAACCTTTTAGAATAACTGTACTACAAACCATAGATCACACTACTTTTGTTGTTTTGGGCATTGCAGACTGGTGATAAGGAGGATGTTGAGAAATTCAGTAAGCAGACTGTAAAGGTTGGTCTTTTCCTTATTCTTCATACTGTATAATTTATGCTTACTATTAATTAATTTATTCATATTTATGTCAATCTGAGTTTGAAAATAAAAGGAATGTATATATGTTTTAGCTTTATGGTCATGCATGACGTATCATTGCAGGTAACAAAGCAGCACAATGATGACTGCAAAAGGCTTCTAAAACTCATGGAAGTACCTGTAGTTGACGTGATATTGCATGTACAATTGAATTGTTTCGTTGGATGGCTTTAATACTTTGTAAAAGTATGTTCTTTCTTCCACTTTGCTGATGTCTTTCTCAATGTTTCATATATGAAGTACTCTTTCTTGGCTAGTAACAAAATGAGATGAATTGAATCCTGGGTTTTCCTTTTCTTTCTGCAGGCTCCTTCTGAAGCAGAGGCCCACTGTGCTGCACTTTGCAAATTGGGAAAGGCATGTATCTTAGACGCTCATGATTAGTAGGTTATTTGGGTTTGTTGGTGTGAGCCATGAAAGCAAATCAACTGAATTAAACTTTTTTTGACATGTGAACTGTGCTTGTTCTTATTAGGCATTTTGAACAAAGTTTACTTTCCATATTTGCTTTCCTTGGGTTTTCCAAAGTTTTCCATTAAAATATTTGGTAATAGTTTTGTCAAATTTCCACTGAGTTTCAGGTTTATGCTGTGGCTTCTGAGGATATGGATTCCCTAACTTTTGGTGCTCCTAGATTTCTTTGCCATTTGATGGATCCTAGCTCAAGAAAAATACATGTCATGGAGTTTGAAGTTGCAAAGGTGTATTGAACATTAAACGCATGCAGTAGCTTCAGTTTCTCATTTGTCAATCTAATGATAGTTTTGTTTCAGATTCTGGAGGAACTGAATCTTACCATGGATCAATTCATAGACTTGTGCATTCTTTCAGGATGTGATTATTGTGATAGCATTCGAGGTAATTTGAATTTTCATTTACAGTGTCACTTCTGGGTTCTCTTTTCAAAATTTAACATGAAGTTTATTTCTGTGTTTGGCTAAAAGTTCAATAATGCACTTCATATTTTGTGCCATTATGAATATCTGTTACAGGTATCGGTGGACAGACTGCTTTGAAGCTCATCTGTCAACATGGCTCTATAGAGACAATACTAGAGAAAATAAACAGAGAAAGGTATGCATTTTTCTTGTTTAGTTGAAAGTTATAGCATGGTTGCATTCATGTTCTCATACTTTTAATAGTGTGAAATTATTTAAGATTTTAATATACAATCCAGTTGTTGTAGGTTTTAATTTGCAAGTATGATTGTTTAACTTTCTCGGTTTTGTAGAGACTAAAAGTATGAAGTTTGCAGTTTAATGTGTCTACCTTTTTTTTCTATACACACACACACACACACACACACACACACACATATATATATATATATATATATTCAAGTACCAAATATGGAAGATTGGCCACACCAAGAGGCTCGAAGAACCAGAAGTCTATGTTGATGAAGAGCAGCTGGATATTAAGTGGACTGCTCCGGATGAAGAGGTAAATGATAATTGATAGCCTCACTGAGAAATATATATGTCATATTCTTTTGCTTCTGAATTGATTAATAAACCTAGAGTTCTATATTTTTAGGGGCTGATTAACTTTCTGGTGAATGAAAATGGGTTCAACCGTGATAGAATAACAAAGGTTTGCACTCTAGAATGATTAACCTACACTCTCCCTGAGGTTATATTGCTGATCAAGAAATAAGATTTACTATGAACTAATTTTTTATTTCTTTTATCATATTAGGCAATAGAAAAAATTAAAGCAGCCAAGAACAAGTCATCACAGGGCCGGTAAGCAATGCTCCAATGAGCGAACAATAGTTCACATTTTTTTTTGTTGGTTTATTATTCATTGTTAATTATTATTTTACAGGCTAGAATCTTTTTTTAAACCAGTTGCTAACACATCTGCACCCATTAAACGAAAGGTATGTTTACACTAAGCATTAACCACTTATCAATAGATTTTTCTTTTTTTTTGCATCTTGAGTTAGTTGATAAAATTTTTTATTTGGCAATATTTGCTATGTTGAGTTTTGTTAATATTATGCTGCCTGCATCACTTGGTCATTATTCTTAAACGTCTCAATGTTCTATGCAGTTGTAACCGTCTACTTTTTATTACTCAAAATATCCAACAAATAAGATTTCACTGCAAAGTGCGATTCAATTTATAAAAAATTCTGATGCCTATTTTAATTGTTTACTAATCATACTATATGATCAGTTTGAGTTCTATTATGAATACAAACTTCTATACAAACTCTATTTATGCAAAAACTGATGTGGTATCATTATGTCATCACCACATGTGTCACATTTTCAAAGGAATAAAAGAAAATAAATAATTGGGACCATATAGCAATAAAGTAACACTGCCACATGTCTGCATAATCTTGTATCGATAGAGTTTGTACAGGACTTTATCTCTCGAAGACTATTCAATCTGGCTATAATCTTGTATCGATAGAGTTTGTATGGTACTTTATATCTCTAATACTATTCGATCTGTTTTTATGTTGTTACTAGTAGATTTGGTTAGAAAATTCAGTACCTTTAAACTGTTGCAAGCAATTGCCTACATGCTAATGCTAACTATTAGTGAAAAGTTGCTTCCTATCTTCTTGTGCACGGTGCAAATCCATTTGTGTTAGCTTTTCCCTTTCTGGAAAAAGAATGATAAAAAAAGGATGCAAATATTATCCTTTCACCATGCTTTTTTTGACCTGTTCAGTAATCTAAACCATATTTTCTTCCATAATTTCCTTGTAGACTGGATTACAGGGATCCAAATGTGTGCTTTGATCTCTCAAACCAGCAGTCAAGCCTAAGATGATCTCTCTGCAAGGTTGTTATTCTTTCAGGCCCAAGCTCATTGGTGCCCTAAGCTTGCAAAATCTAGTTCTAGGCTCGAAGATCTCCCCTCTATTATTCAGAGGTGTCATCTGCTTCGGTGCATGAAGCTGAAATCCTTGGTGATCCTTAAAAATTTTATTCTCATTCGTCTCCATCACACTTAATGCATTAAACAAAATGAAAGTTACCTTACAATGGCAATGATTGGTGAGAAAAATGTATCATATCTGCTGCTCTTATGATATTATGATGGGTGGTGGTTAATTATTGAAAGAGCTACTTGAAATTCTATCTTTTCTGTCTAGTTAATCCTTTTCATTTGTTTATAATTGACCTCTTCCAATTCTAGCATCATAAATCTCGAGAGAATGATTTTAGTATAACAAATGAGTTTAGGTGATTGTGCCTTTTTTTTTTTGTCTCCTGTTCATCATTGTTTGCACACGCTTATGACAGGAGACATCAGAGAAAACTCCAAAAGAAACGGCCAACAAAAAGTCAAAAGCAAGAGGTGTTAAGAAGAAAAAGTAGTTGTGTTTTTCATTATGAGCTCAATATAGACAGATGGATCCAACAGTATTCTTAGAGGTTAGAATGATCATGTGGCAATAATTATTTCTCTTCAGTTCTTGGCTGATTTATTGGATTTATTTAAATCATTGAGTCGCTCAGTTCTGCTGCCTGCTGATTTATCAAATTTATTCAATGTTGTAATGACTTCTCAAAACATTTTGGTATCTTGTTATTTCATTTCAAAGAATCGAGAAAAACTTGTCAATATGAATTTTCATCGGATTATGTGGGTAGATGGCCTCATATAGCCCCCTTTCAGATCTATATACACCAGTGAATTTTGTGTTCCTTGTTTGTATGTTTGAATTTTTTAAAGTAAATTTAATTTGCTAAAATTTGTGTCTAGCTGTAGTGAGATAAGCACCGTTAATAAGTTGTCCGCTACTTGAGAGTCAAGGATTTGGTGTATCTGTATACTAGATGTCTACACTGGTGTCAGGTGTGTGTGTTTCTCTTATTGAGTTTTTTATTTAAAAAATGTCTTTTTTCTGAGTATCACAGACATTTGTTAATATGTTTATCTCTGTTTCATGTTCATTTATACAGTAAGAGAACTATTTTAGGGTCTGCCACAGAGTTTTACTTGAAATATTGTTTGGAAACAATAAATTTTTAGATTAATGTTGAAAAGAGAGTTTGACGTCAGGAAAACAAAAAAATAATTTTGCAGCAATGTTTGTGCATCCATGACTTACATGCGGGATGGTGATAGATTCTGCACCTCAGATATTATTTCTGCTTCATTTTTTCTTCTTCTATTTTTATTGTGGTTATTACTATAGTCGGTTGAGTGGCTTATGATCAGCTAACAACTTTGGGTTATGTTGCAGTTCTTTTGAGGAAGAATGTAAACGGCAACAGGTTGTGTGCATTTATGGTTTTGTAGTGTTAAGACAAGAAAATTTCTGTGACAAATTTGAGGAAACGTTGATAGGTGCAATCTGAATACTTCTGCAGTTCATGTCTTCGCCATTTAGTGTAGAATTTCTTCCCTTGCATATGTGCATGATAAAATCTATTGTTAAGTTTACTAAACTCCGATTATTCAGTTGGCGTTGAAGCACTTAACCAATCTGTTTTAAAAAGCCCCTAATTTTTAAAGAATGAACATACTAAATTGATTCTTATTAAAAGGTAAGCATACAAAAGAAAGGAGAAGAAAGAGCTCGACGACCTACAGCAAAACAGAGGAGGAAAAAGGACAGAAGAAAACGTCACAAATGTTGGGAGCCATTTTCCTATTAAGTCGGAGGCCTAAGATGAGTCTTGTTGCTAGTACATGGGAACATTTACGCCTAAAGATTTGTATTTTCAGTCTGCACTAGAAATAGAATTTACAAATGTAACAATTCACTATGTTCGTTTACAGCATTTCATCATTCTTAATTGGTCGACTTTGAAAATACCCACCTCTCAATCATCTCGATTTCAACAACTACTACAAAATTGTAGAACATGTTAATCTCATATTAAGTGTCTATTTGTTTTTTAATTAATTAATTTATATTTTAATTAGAGAAGAAGTGAGTACGTGAATATATATATATATATATTACAAAACCTCAGGGTTGATTAAAATGGATTTTTTTTATAGAAATGACTTTTTTTATAAAAATGACCTAATTTTTTATAGACTTTATTTATAGTTCATTTTAAAAGTCATTTATATTTAAAGCTAAAAATAATTCGTATGATGATTATAGTTTTGTTATATTTTTAAAATAACAAACAATATATTTGATTCTACATTCTCGATTTTTTCTTCTATTGTGTTAGTAAGAAAACAAAAATTGATCACAATACATAAGAGCAAGATTTTGATTAACATTGTCCGCCAATAGATAATAGTAATCGAGTTTGACCAAGAAGTCTACCAATCTATATTGTTTTACACAAATATATTTTTATATTGTAAATTTTATAAGTAAAAGTTTGTGTTTTCAATCTATATTGTATTATATAATCGAATTTAATTCTTTAATATACTGTAAAAAGTTTAAGAATATTTATTAAAAATATTAGTATGTCTGTTATTCAAATATTTTTGCTATCTATCTGTGATAATATTTTCATATTTTTGAAAGAGATCATAAAAAGTAGCTCTCTTGACAATTTCTGCAAGAAAATGTTAAGATTTTCAACAAAATTTGTCGAGATTGTATCATTTTTAACAAAAAATTTTGAGATTTTAATTTGTTCGACAAAAAAAACTTAAGATTTTCTTGTCTCTTGAACTAAAATTTTCGAGATTTCTGTTTACTCAATAAAAAATGTTGAGATCTGGTTTCACTTGACAAAATTTCTTAAGATAGAGATTGCTTCGACAATTGTTGTCAAAATAAATTGCTATTTTAATGAATTTTATTGAGTAAAATGATATTGTCTCGACAAAAATTATCGAGTAAATTATTATTTTGACGAATTTTGTCGAGATAGTCAGTTTCTTTTGACAGAAAATATCATATTTAGGTTATTTTAGTAGAATGATATCGTTTTAACATTCAAAACTTATAATGTGTTTTTTTTTTACACAGATAACAATAGTTTACTTAATAATTGTGTTTAGAAGGTCATGGGAGACATCGTCAAATGGAAATGAAATTTGTAAAGAAAGTAAGACATACAATTTAGCTGTTAATTGTAATATCAAGTACTAGGAGTTGATCAATAAACTGTATTCTTTACTCAAAGTAAATTCAAATAAGTTCAAAATAAAATTAAGAGTAATATATAAACGTTGTCTTCATTCAATATTATTTAATTTAGACCCGTGTAAAATAGGAGATAATAAAAAGGTTAACTTTTTTATTGGAGTTAACTGCTAAGTATCAATTTTTGGGGGTTTATGCCACTATTTGTTAGTTTTAAGCTTAAAGAAGTTACTCTTACAACACCGATGCCTAGTCATGTAAACTTATTTATTTCATGAATACAAACAAAGTGTACAAATCTATTTATTTTATCAATTAGCAGTAATCAAGTCAATTTCATACTTTTTGTTACTAATGTTAGTGTATCGTGCTTTCTAATTTGATACGATGTTGAGGGTGATTAAGATACATAATTGAATGGGTTATCCCAAATAGTTAGTATAAGCCATATCCCTAAAGATTCATAACATGAAATTTTTTGAGGTCAATTAGCTACTAGCTTGTCTTTTAGTGATCATATTTCTCCTATTATAACAGAAGTAATTCATCCATTGCCCAGTTTTTACATGTCTTTTAATGTTTTTGTGTCTCTTTTGTAGTAGAAGCATGCAAAATAATCGATCCATCATGTCATGATCCATTACAGACATTGCCTCCAATTCTGCCAACATTTTCACTCCCATTGGATAAGTTTCTACTTCTACATATGGTAAAATAATTGTTGAAAAATTTTATAAGTGCAAAGATAAATTACGCAGAGTTTTGAGTTTGATTGCAATGAAACAAATTTTTAGTTCAAGATTTTTCTGTTTATAACTAACTATTTTGAGGCCAAATGTGTTGAAAAAATGTACATGGTGAGTTTGAGTAATATTAGTTCGACAGAATACATATTATTAAGTGAGACAGATAGATAATGTGCATACATGTTTCTCATATTAATTAGCAGATTGATATCGACAAGTCATTTTTAAGTTTATTGGTGAATTGATAAAAGATAAGTTTATCAATTGTAACTAATTATATACGGTAAAAAATATTCAAGTTGACATTCACAATGAATATGAGGTATTAGTATCGCTTTGCGTGCGGGGAAAGTTACGCTCACTTTAGTTTGTGGAAATTTTGTAAAATTTTAGAGTTTGTTCAAATATTGTTGTGTATTGCGGTATATTAATGATGGAGCTGTTACACATATTAAGAGCGATAAAAAAATCATTTTGAATATTTTTTTTATAGCACATAGTGTTTATATCAAATGATTTTATTCAGTACTTAAGTTAATAATTATTATTAATGGCAGTTACGATTAATGTGAGTTTTTTAAAAGAAAAATATCGTGAAACATTTTTTATGGCAGCTTGTATGAACAAAAATTATCAAATCTTTTCATTAGCTTTTAGAATTAGTGATAATAAAAATAATGATTTTTACTGGTGGTTTATGTAGAAGCTCTGTAGTGTCATTGGGGAGGTACAAGACTTGGTTTTTGTTTTTGACCACCATGCAACTATAAAGAAGGCCATATAATTTTTTTTTTTTGAAACAACACGTGAAATTTGTACTTATCATGTTTCAAATAATGTTCATACAAAGTTTACTAGGAAAAAAAAAATTATATATGAATATATTTATGAAAGTATTTTTTATTATTGCTAAAGCATATTGTATTAACCACTTCAATAATTAAATGTCAAAATTGAGACGAATTAATCCTGAAATAAAGAAATATTTATAAAAAGAAATTGGTTGTCATAAATGGGCTCCAACATATTTTACTAGTAAGAGATATAATATTATAATTATTAATATTGCTGAATGTCTTAATGTAATACTATAGCATGCGTGAACATTTTCCATCTTATCATAGTCTGAGTTTTTTAGAAATTTACTGCAAAGTTGGTTTTATGAGAAGAAAAATGAAGCGATTGAGGTAGAAACTAAACTAACAAAGTGAGATCAAAATAAAATAAAAAAGGATTGAGTTATATAAAAATATGATAGTTTGGTTTATTAATCGATTTGAGTATCACATGAAAGATGAAAATAAAGATGCGGTTATTGAATTGAATGACAAAAGATGTACATGTAGAGAATTTGATTTGGACCAATTATAATATGCTTATGTACTTGCAACGTGTAGGCATGTACGCTTCTAGTATCTTAACTTTTGCTCTCATTACTACACAACGAATGCATTTGTCACCTTATATATAGATTCAATCTACCTAATTGGTCACCGATTAGGTTGGGTTATTCTAATTGATGTGTGAGATACCATTCTCCTACCACTTATCAAATGACCTGTATCAAGAGGACAACGTATTTAAAGGAGCACTTTTTATGAAAAAGACGTTACATAAAGAAGATATTCTTGTTGTCATCAATATGGTCATTATAAATAAACTTGCAAAAATTATGTATCCTTCACCCAACGTAAAAGTGCAAAACTATACTTGTATCAATTATTAGATGTATCACACCTTAATAACTTGTATAATAAATTTTTGAATGTATTTGTTAATCTATTATTACATGCATTTTTGTTACCTATCAATATTTATTGGATTATGATGTTATTTTCTCATTTTATTTGAGGAACAAAAAAATTATTTTGTCTAGTTTTGTATGTTACAATTTACTTTTCTTAGTACTTGAAGTATTGATCTAAATTTATCAATTTAGTGCTGGTATGTTGAATTTGGAGTAAAAATGAATTTATTATGAATTTTTTGAAAAATATAAATAAATAAATATATAAGAATGTAAATGTATAAGCTAAAAAAGCTCCCAACACTATAGACTAAAAGCCATCTTCTTTCCCAATTGTCGTGCATCAGATGACCCAAAATTTAAAACTCTATGAAATGTTCAATGCTCTATATATTTATAAATAAATATACCACAATCATCTCGGTGGAAATTTTGTTATAAGACACCATCCCGTAGTTCAGTGGTAGGAAATAAGGACCCATTGTTAAGCAACTTTAGCTTGCATGAATAAAATTTAATCTCTCATAAAAGAAAATGGAAATAGCTCAAATATGCTCTGTACATGGGATATTATGAAATTATTTTAGGTCGACTTGATAAATTAATCATATATATCTATCCGTCTCTTAAAAAGATCTACTGTTACAATCATCTAGTGTCTCTAATCGACATTAACCGAAATGTAGATGAAATATACGTCATGCTAAGTCCTCCGGCTTTCTATTATGTTCCTTGATGTAGTATATCACCCATCACATATCGAATGACTTTCTGACCCTATGAGATAGTATCTATGGATATCTTGTCCTACTGTAATCTCCATCGCATCTCATTAAAATAAGCCTATAAAATATTATTTTAAACAAATAATTAAAACTAATATTGATTTAATCAATTATTAAAAAAATAGTAAATACTTAAATGTGCATATTTATCAGTCAATATCCGTTGTTGCAAGATAATTATGGATTGCTTGTGTTGTTAAGTCCATAATAAGTCTAAATACGCATTAATGTGCTGTCTAATAATAATATAATAATTAGTTTATCTAATAATGTGCATATTTAAAATAAAATATTTTATTTAGTTTTACTTACGTTATCCTCTAACTAGAAACTTTTCTCATCGTCAAGTATGGTGAGGTACCATACATGATTTATACTAAGTCACGGTGCCAAAAACTTTTTCACTGGCCTAAACTTACCGTTACTCATCCAAGCAACAAATTCAGTCCATCGCTTCTGAATGCAAGAAATAACACCTACCTTATGTTTATTTGGATGGGCGAGATTTACAACTAGATTGATGAATGGCCTAGCTTTGTTCAAAACTCGCCAAAACTTACTGTGTATAGATAGCGTAAGTGTCTCAAATATCACCTTCTATACATTTGAGGGCTTTGTATAAGTATCTATTATATCAACACTACTTATCTCTAAGACATCTAAGGTCGATGTATAGGTATTATCTGTATCAACCACGCTTACATATGGTAAGCTATCATCCTCTACAGTTATATCCTCCTATAATTTGAATATAATAACATTAGTAGTAATAATTTATAAACACCTATATACCATTTACATTAAGGAGGGACATACTTGAGATTAAGAATGTGTTATAGGTGCTTTGAATCACTCAAATATCTTAGTCCGTAAAGTAGTCATCTCACGTACAGCCTCTTACTTAGCTGAGGTAATCTTAGCACAAAACAATTTCTTCTAATGAGTAAATCGCATTTTCATATCTGCACGCATAGTCTCAATCGCCTTAAAAATCTCGTCCACGTGTACATACTCAGGACTTCTTGGTGTCTGCATTGGCTCATTTGTTGGATGGTTTATCTTACTCAACAAGCATTGCAAGTATGGCATAGATAATATTCTCAACATAAGGTAGTTGTGTTGGTGTAGAACGGATAATATCCTTAACATAAGGTGGTTGTGGTGGCTGTGACTACAAATCATGGGATATTTGTTAAAATATGTATAGTTAGTAATTAAATTACAGATAATAATTGTACAACTAAAGATTATACCTCATCTATAGGTATAGACGAATTCTATATACGTGCAACATGAGAAAGCAAAATATCTATCTCATAGTATCCTTGAGCTACGTTGTGAACCTGAAACTACTACATATATAGTAGTAGATGCTCAATATGCATAAAAGCCAACTTATGTAAGAGAATAGATTGTATTAACGACTATTTGTCAATGAAAATATTATCCAAAATTATTACACTAATAATTTAACTGATTAAAAATAAATAAATTTTTACATTGTCTATTTTAAATACAATATTGTTGATTTCCTCGCATTTAGTATTTTTTATTGTAATCCATTGCAATATACAAAAAAGCTCGTCATTCATTTTCGCACTGTATTTTTGTTGACAAATAAGGATAGTTTAGTAAATTTATATTTAAAAAATAATAGTCGATTAGTTAAGTTAGGAAAAAAAATTCAGTATAGTTATTTCTATAATATGGACATTATAAAAAAATAATTAAACTTACAAATAAATAATCTGTATACTCTTAATAAATTTTGTAACTCAACAAATACCAACAACACATAACTTCAATCAATTAAGGACCTTCGACACCTTTTAATATATATATATATATATATATATATATATATATATATACTTATATATAAAAAACCTAAATATGTACCTGGAATACAATGGCAAGACCTTTTAGGTTAGCTCCACTACGTACATTTCATTTTTTTAACTGTTGTTGCTTGAATTTTTTTGTCCTCCCATCCAATGTCAAAATAAATATTTATATGTCAGTGTCCACAACACTATGCCCCAAGGATAACTCGCAAATGTCTTTAGATCATTAACTAGTTTGAGTACAAATAAATCAACTTTTCCACAAGCATCTCACCCAAGTGAAAACCTCTCAACAAAAAAAGCCAAAACTATCTTCATTACATCCTCATCATCCACCGTGTTAAAATCTGTATCACGCATGAATTTGTCTAACTCTAAGTGCTTGATGTATAATGAATTCGAAAAGAATTTATCACGGAGTTTACATGTCTCTCTCCTATCCTTTGGAATTGCACGCTTAGCTGAATAATAATCAAAATTCAATCCAGTTATCAGCCCAAACTCAACCTTGGAAAATTTGATTACATAACTAGATATCAAGAACTATATCTGCTGCTTTAACTCGTTTCTAAATGTGCCAACTTCTCTTAGAAATAAACTATGTATAAGTTGTCCAGAGAACATGAGTTTTTGCAACTTAAAAAACCTTCCAAAACATGATTGGAAGAATCAATCGAGCTGTTTCTTGGTTAGCTTCTCCTTTATCGTTTTAATTGTCTATATATGTGATAAAAAATCACGATAGTAGGGTACAAATTTTCTTCTGGTGTCTTTAACATTTAGCTTATATTTTTGATAGGTGTACCCATTAATCTTTGCAAAACAATAATAAAATATTACAAAATACTCAAATCTTACATGTTACTCGATGATTTTTATTGAGATCTCAACAATGCATCAGCAATATGAAAATCTTGACGAATTTTGCTTTCCCTTGATGAATTTTGTCAAAATTCTCGATAATTAATGAAAACTCAATAATAATTAGTTGAGAACATGGGCTTTTGACAAATATCATAGAGATGGGTTTGAACCCTTGACAAATATATTCGAAGAATTATCCATTATCGAGAATTTCAATTAATTATTGTCGAGCTTTTAATAATTGTCAAAAATCTCGATAAATTTCGTCGAAGGAGAATAAAGGAGAATAAAGTTCATCTTATTCTTTGCACACTCTCGACAAATATAATGACACTATTTGTCTCTACAACAATATATTTATGAACACAAATCTAAAAATAAATACACAATTTTTTTCTACATCCCATTTACACCAACAAAAGTAAATTTATTCACATTTCTAACTTTAAATAGTATTCATACATGTCAGTATTTATCAAATATTTACATAAAACAGTTCAAATGACAAAAAACACGAACCTGTTAACAATGTCAATTTGATTTTGTTGTCAAAAAACCCCAAAACTCCTCAATGTTTAAGATTTTTGATCGAGCGTCTTCTTAGGCAGTGAATTGTATTAGTAGCAAACATTTAAAAATGGCATAAATTATACCAATGAGATAGAAATAAAGAGTTAAAAGTAGTATTTATTATTTTAAAAATATAGTAGGAATAAAATCATTATATGAGTCATTTTTGACCTTAAATATAAATAATTTTTAAAATAAACTATAAATATAAACCAAGTAAAAAATTAGACTATTTGTGTAAAAAAAAAAAAAAAAACCTATTAGAAAACTCTGTTGTACTGTACATCTATCTTTTAAAATTTGTATATTTGATTGAGGTAGGTTTTCAACATTTGACACTTACGAAGCACCAATTAGACGCCGCTCCAAAAATAAACATCACAAAATCCTCCATTTCATTACAATCATTCATGCCAAAAGCAAATGCAATTCTCAATCTATTGCACTTACGCAACAGCCTCAAGTGTGTTAAAAGAATCCATGCATACGTTATAATTAACGGTCTTCAGCAAAATCCCGCCATTTCCAACAGATTGCTCAATTTCTACGCAGTCTCGGCTTCAGGTTATTTATCTTACGCTCAGTTTCTCTTCCACCAAATTCAAAACCCACAAACTCAAGCTTGGAATTCGATCATCAGAGGTTTTTCCCAGAGCCCATTTCCTCTCCAAGCCATTTTCTTCTACAATCGCATGCTTTCCACTTCTCTTTCTCGCCCTGAAACCTTCGTGTTCTCCTTCGCACTCAAAGCTTGTGAACGAGTGAAGGCTCTAAACAAATGTCAGGAGATTCACGGGTGCATAATTCGATCTGGGTATGAGAGATATGTTGTTGTGTGCACTAGTCTTATTAGGTGTTACGCTGCGAATGGATTGATCGAGATTGCAAGGTTGGTGTTTGATAATATGTCTGAAAGAGACTTGGTTTCTTGGAATTGCATGATTTCTTGTTACTCCCGAGCGAACTTTCACCTTGAGGCGTTGAATTTGTTTGATACAATGAGAATGGAGAGTGTCGGTCTTGATGGGTTCACACTCGTTGGCTTGCTTTCGTCTTGTGCTCATGTGGGTGCATTGAATATGGGGATTTTCTTGCATAGAATTGCTTGCGAAATGGGGTTTGTGGAGAATGTTTTTGTTGGGAATGCTCTTATTGATATGTACGCAAAATGTGGCTGTTTGGATGGTGCCCTTTCTGTCTTTAATGTGATGAAGAAGAGGGATATATTCTCTTGGAACTCGATGATTGTAGGGTATGGAGTGCATGGTCGTGGTGATGAAGCTATTTCTTTCTTTAAGCGGATGTTGATGGCGGGATTTGGCCCAAATTCAATAACATTTCTTGGTTTGTTGTGCGGTTGTAGTCACCAAGGCTTAGTAGAGGAGGGTGTTAAATATTTTCACATGATGCTTCCCAGGTTCAATTTGAAGCCTGGAATTAAGCACTATGGATGTTTGGTGGATCTCTATGGACGTGCTGGGAAGCTTGAAAAAGCACTTGAAGTTATTGACAATTCTCCAGGCCAGGATGATCCAGTCTTGTGGCGTATCTTACTTGGATCTTCCAAGATTCATAAAAATGTGGAAATAGGAGAAATCGCAATGAAGAATCTGGTTCAGCTCAGGGCATCAGGTGCTGGGGACTACGTGCTACTTGCTACAGTTTATGCTTCAAACAATGATAAACAAGGAGTCACGAGGATGAGGAAACTGATCAAAAGCCAGGGAATCAAAACCATCCCTGGTTGGAGCTGGATTGAAGTTTGTAACCAAGTTCATAAATTTTTCGTGGAGGACAAGTCACATCCTGATTCAGATACGATATATCGAAAATTGGACAGAATAATCCATAGGGCCAAGTTGGTAGGTTATATTGAAGAGGAATCTTCCTCTGAAGATTGCTTGGGAAAATCCAATAGGTATCATAGTGAGAAGCTAGCAATTGCTTTTGGGTTGGCAAGAACTCTGGAAGGAACAAGCCTCCGAATATTTAAGAATCTGAGAGTGTGTAGAGATTGCCATTCATTCACAAAGTTTGTTTCCAAAGCATATAATCGAGATATAATTGTTAGAGACAGAGTTCGATATCATCACTTCAGGGATGGACTCTGTTCGTGCAGAGACTATTGGTGATGAAGTAAATTAGAGGAATAGAAATCCCCAGGAAATTATCCATACTCAAGAGCCTGATTCTTATGTGAGAGTTGGAATATGAAGCTCGGACCACTGTCAGATTTGGGAGAAGAAAAATATGCAGGTTTGATAGTTGCTCTGCACCGCGCCACTGCCAATGGCCCAGTTTCCACTGAACTAAGAATGGGAGAAGAGAGAATTATCCACGGTGGAAGACTCACACGTGTTTCCAAGCTCCTTTGACATCGTGTTGCAGATATGATCCTTTGAGAAGGAAAAACTCGAGGAGAAATAGTGCTCAATGTCAGTAAACTTCAGGGTAAAATGGCATCAACATCACTACCACCCCAGATATTGTAAAAGTACACAGAAAATTTTCCTACTCTTAAATCCTTTGTCTGCTAGAGAATCCATTTTTTTCATCAGGGAATAACATACCATGATAGTTATCCATCCCATTTTTAATAGTTTCAAAATAGTACATAATCTTGAACTCCTCTCCAATTTGTATTATCGAGTTCTTTTGGTAACTAGCCATTTGGTATTAATCTTTGGACATATTATATTCAAACTCTGTAAGACTATCTGTCGTGCCAAGTGCATCATCTCCTCCATGGCGTGGATGTTAAATATGAGCCACTACGTAAACAGGTCTAACATCGTTTTCTTGAGCAAGTAAATTAGTTTTCAAGCAAGGAAAGATGCAATTATGTCTCTACACTGTATTTTCTTGCCTTTAGGGAAATTTTGGCACTTATCAACATAGTATTAGTACCTGGCACGGGCGTACGCCATTTATATCGACGTTGTTTTGTGCCAAATCTTCACTCTTTTAATGTAAACCAATGCTGATTCGCACCAAATCTGTATTTTAAAATTGTGAACGTGCGCAATGAAAGAACTATTGGTTTATGTAGTATACTTTTTCTTCACCTTTATACCAAATGAGTGATCCCTGGCTCATGAATTTGGTTCACTAACGTGAGCCATGCATTCTCGAACAGTGGTTAAATATCGAAATAAAAACTTATTGCGGGAAAAAGACACCTTATACTCTTTCGGGTTCTGTTTAATGCTATGGATGGCAGAGTATGAACCAAAGGGAACATTGTCCACATTGAATTCCTTTAACAGTGTTACATAGTCCGAGAACAGCGATACAGTCCAACATCTCGTGGCAAACAAATAGAGATAGGAAATGATAAAATAACAATCATGCTTAGCAAAATTTATCTATCCTATGTTTCAGCTGTATTTTCTTTCATTTTATCTGTAAATTGAACACCATGAAGCATGTAAGAGTATGATACAATGCCAATGAGAATGCACCACTCCCTCAGAAAATATTGAGAATCAAAGTCTTCAACGATACCCTCATAATCACTGTGCTAATTCTATGTATGCAAGAAGATGCTGACTCCGGATTTTCAACCCTTGATTATGATCACATATGATGAGTAAATCAGCATTCTGTTGCACAGGTGAAGTACCTTCATCGGGAACTTACTTTACTGCTTCCTTTGATTGGCATCACTAATTTGGAACATAAGCTGCATAATAGTAAGGTTTCAGACAAATTTCTCATGATCAATTCTCCAATGCGATCAAAATCTTCTCATGGTCCAAGTTCACAGGAATATTATATAAACATTTCATGTTACTTACTTTTGTCCCAACGTAAAATGTGATAAACATGCCGCCAAAAACAGGCAATCCTGCAAGATAGAATATTTTCATTAAACACTGCAGCTGCATGTTCAAGAAGCATCAGAAACCGTGGTAAAAGATACAAAATATCAAAGTACCTTCCCTTGTAAGAAACTGAGAAATCAGCCAATTAACACCTGATGGTCCAATGACATAGCCAACAAGGTTTGCAATCTGCATTAAATGATAATCTTTAAGGATACTTACCAAATCTATGGAAAGAAAGTTTTTGTGTGGAATTCCCTAAATTAATATTGCGAGAATGAGAGAAAAAAATAATATAAAAAAGAGGAGGGATGGATAAGTTAGGTCAGCTCAGTGAAAAAAAAATCACAATAGATAAACATCAAATACAAATTAGAATCTTAAGTTTTAAAATGGAAGTTGTGTTAAGGAATTAAAATACATAATTTGAAGTGTGAGCTTTAATGAAATGAAGCACACACCATGAGACAAGTAATTGTGATGGCACCAGCCAATGCACTAAGTTCTCGGAAAAGGAATTCCCCGAAAGCACTCTCAGCCTGGCAATAAAATAAACTACAATTAAAATTTCAAAAGAGTATGATTTCTTTTTTACATGCAATCAAAGAGACTTAAATGTGAATTGCGCCGTTTCTCAAGGATTGGCTTAAGATAGGCATCACCTGAAATGCATTTGCTGCTGATTTCACAGCCATTTCCGGGATAAAGAACAAACAAGTTAGCCATGCCCATGAAAGAAGCTTCCTAAGGCAAGAAGCAAAAAGCTTTCAGGTAATGGAATAAATTTATCGATTCTATTTACCACACAGAACAGATAAAGCTACAAAAAGAATGATTGATTACCATTCTAAATCATGCCATATAGCAACAAAGGTGAATATTGCCCAGACATTATATAGCTTTTTTCGAGATCCCCCAAGAGGAATATACATGTACCTGAAATGATGCCATTTTTAAAGATGTAAACATCACAGTCAACAGGAATACAAGGAAGAGCAGGGAAGGATTTCAAAATCACACCTCACCAGCCATTTGTTGAATGAAGCGTGCCAATTTTTCCAAAAAGTTTCTAAGTTGTGACAATTATTTAGACACCTCGGCATATTCTCAGGTGCCTCAATGCCACACATCTACAATGACATAATTCTAAAAAAATAAGCTTCGTCCGAGACGAATCAAGCAGCAAAGATTAGAGCATGTAACAATGCAAGATTTCAAGAAAAATTAAGATCAGGAAAAAACGATTAAACTTCCAACAAATTTACCAGTGACCAGAACCGAAAATAGCGCCAGATCAAAAAAAACTTTAGCCACATGAAATTTAAGACCTGTAATTGCATATCAAAAGAAGAAAACCCGTCAATATGATAGTTTTATGAAGCTTACTACCTGATAACATTTAAGAAGATAGCAACAAAGAAAAATAATATTGAATGACTAAAGTTTAAAGCATCTTTAACCAGGAATTCTAGTAATCAATATTAAAAATAATAAATAAATATAGCTCCTTTTTGTTTGGATAAGAAAATGAAAATTGTATAAAACTCTAATTTTGGAAGATACGAAAAAAAAAATCCAACCAAAATAACTATAAATTGGGCCATTCCCCAGAATACATTAGTCTAATAGATTGATTAACATTTAAATTGATCATGCTTCAAAAAAGATTTACGTGAACATGTAAGAAACTTAGAATCCAACAAGAAAAAACCTGATGATAATCAAGATCATGTCTTACCCCATATCCAATGATGAATACATCCAAAGGAGATAACAGTTTCCACATGCCACTAAACATTGCAGAACTAATCAGTTACTAGACAATTAGGGTAGAAACATGAAGTTTATCGTTTCTGATAAATCTAACCTGATTGCAAAGGCATTGTAATAAAATAGGTGTGTCATTGTTTCCATCAGAAGAAGACTAAATATCCATCGTAAGCCATACCAAACCACATCTCTTCTCGAGTGATTTCTCTGAGGCACCTCTAACTGCAAAAGTATATTAGGGGGAAATAAATGAGATCCCAAGACAAAGTACCGGGAAGAACTGGCATATTTAGGAAAATAATTTAGTGTAATTCAATAATGTTGTACAATAGTTTGTATAAATCATGAAATATTAGTCTACATTCAAATAATATATGTATCCTCTACATTCAAAAGACTGAAGACAACTGCAGCCAAAACCACTTTGTGCAGAGAATTATTCAGCTCTACAAAAGGAATGGAAAATAGTATCAAGCCACAAACCTGTGAAGCAAATGCATTGAAGCTTATAATCGGCCCAGCAATGTACAGTGGTGCATATACCAAATAGGATAGGTAAATAGTAAAGGTGAAATTTTCAGTGACATTTCTCTCCTGAGTAATAAAAGCGGATTAATGATCATCATAACCTGTTAGTGTCAAAGACAGCAGCAACAAGATTGCAGTAACAAGACAAGTTCAATGACTCGTGCTCAAATCGCCACTAACCTGTAGAACTTGGTAGCAAATTTTTCCTGATTTGCAAATATGGCAACGTTGAACATGCTTCTGCAAATTCACAAATGTTTTACTAATAGACAGGTTAAAAACCTTAAGTAAAGCTTATGTAAAATAGAAAGCAAACACCCACTCCACCCCCCACCCACCCAAAAAAAAAAAAGAAAATGCAGAAATCTATATACGTTACCCAAGTCTGAGTGAAATAGATACCTCATGATCAAAACGAGAACCTTGATGTGCCCAATGAGAATCATATCCAAAGCTTATCATGCGTAAAATAACTGAACAAACAAAAACTAATCATTTACTGCACTTGCAAAAAGAACCCTGTAAAAGTATAAATTAGTAATGTTAATAAGCTACAATCTATCATTAGCTTAGGCTTCTATTTAACAATTTTTTTATACAGGAACTCAAACCAACAGTTAGCAATATGTGGTGCTCATTTAATAAACACAATTAAAAAAGGGCATAATCTGTACACTGACGACCAAAAAGGGGGGAAAGAAAAACAAAACAGAAAGGCAATTGCCTCTCAAGCTATCAACTTTCCAGCACAAAAGTATACTATGGGGCTAAAGATCTAATTCTTAGGGAAGGAGCCTTTCATCCTTTCCTAAATCCAAAAAAAGTACAATATATATGTATGTATGTATATATATATATATATATAGGTATATGAAAGTGTGAACCTAATGGGTCTTCCAAAATGGGCATTTGAACCCTGTGGGAGCAGTGAGGTCATTGGCATACAACATTCCCAGAAATGACATTAATATATATGAGGGTATTAGGCGTAAGAGGTAAGATATGTAAATCAATCCAAAAGAATGTTTAAATATTTATCAGTTTTGAGAAATAAATAACAAGATGTGAGTAAGGCAAGAAAATACCAAAGTTAAAGCAAATGTGCCATCTAAAGGTGCCTCGAAAGTTATCCAAATATGCCCAATGCTGCCTATGTAGAGGGAAAAAGAAGTTTGATTATTGTTAGAACAGGTTACACGGCATATCATGTCAAACAAAACAACCAACCATCCAAAAGAATAAGCAATTTTTAACCCAGCATACTTAACTCACCCAAATACTGAGAATGAATATCCTTCATAAACACGATTACATAAAAGGAAAAATATGTTGAAGATCCAGAGTAGAAGCAGAAAGTATTTTCTCTGTGCAAAAACCTGCATAAGGCAAAATATAGTAAAGCACCCCACAAAATGGAAAGCTTTTAATTAGCAGCTTCAATAAAGAAAACCTCACTAGCAAAATATATATATATAGAATGGAAATTTTCCAAGTGACAAGCATGAACTTGCAATTATAACGAAGATACCTTGACCATAAGGAAATTAAGGGAGGCAATTGCGAGGATAAATATAACACTACTCAAAAAGAGGGGAACCAAAAACAAAAATTATAAGTCAGAAACCAAAAAGAAAATAAAGAACTATAACAAATATGATAAATAAAAAGACATACCAAGCTCCATGTAGATATGATAGGTAAACGAAAGAAATGAAAAGCCAAAAAATGGACATCCCTCTTGTTTTCAAATGAAAATATGTTCTAAACACATTTGCGAGCACAGAAAACAGAGTTAAAACCACAGTAAGAACTGGTAAGTTCGATCGAAAGTTTCTCCATTGAGCATCAGAAACATCCTAAAAATGGAAAACAATCAAAAGACAATTAATATCAATCCATGTAAGAAAATTAGTCACTAAAAAGAACAAAAACAAAAAATGGGTTTGTATGCTTAATTACATTGAGACGATGAGGAGAAACAAGCCATCCGGGGCGTAAACCATAGAGTTTGCTGAAATGATCTGAGACAGATTGCATTGAATTAGACTGTTATCAGTCATCATAAGCAATGTAAACACTGGAAAGAAATACAGTGAGAGAGTAAGCAAGTACCGTTAGAGATTTGAAGGGAGCGACGAATAATGAAAAGATAGAAGGCAATTGCGTAGGGTATCAGAATTATCAACTCTGCTTTACCAAAGTAATTATTCTGCTTCTGATTCATCTTCATCTCATTCACCATTGCCACTGATTCACTCTTTTCTGTCCCCAATTCTTCAGCATCTGATGATTCCTCTCTACCCTCGTCAATTCACTCACTAATCAATCCAATTTTACTTGAATTTCAAAGACACAAAAAAGACCGCGCAGCGAATTGAAAACTGCAATAAAATTCGTAGCTTCTGCAATAAATTGAAGGAATTATTGAGTTCCAAAACAAATGCTTCTGTCAAAAAAATCGAACACGGCATACAAATAACTGAAACCAACGAGCTGAATTGCAGCGTATGACAAAAAAAAAAAGGGAGAATTTTGGCCCTTAACTACGGAGTGAAATAGAGCGTGAAGAAATTGAACTGACCAGGGATTGCCTGGGGCATTACTGTAAACAAGATCTTGCTCAACTTGCTTCCCCTGCGGCGGAGAATAATATTTTGGGTAATCTGTCTGTAATTTAGTTGGGGGTAAAATCGAAATAACACGGCTCTCTTTATTATAAGATGGTGAAATGTGTCGGACACCTGTTGGTCTCTCCTCGCCACCATCCAGTTTCAAATTTTTAGCGGTGAATCTCCATTCTCCATTTTTTTTTTTTTAATTTTCAAAATATTTTCATAATTTTTTAGTTTATAAAATTTAAAGTAGAAATTTGGAAATGTTATAATATTTTCTAAACATACTATAATAACCATATATTCATAGAAACATATGGGAATATCAATAAATAGTTTGGATAAAATATTTGTTCTTAAATCTCAAATACGATAATGGGGTTGTAAAATGCAAAATGGGAGGAGAATTCATCTTCGTATAAGGAGGTGGATATGCAAATGAATAATATATAATTACCCATTTATTTGCTATATGCTTAGTAAATGATGTTTGATTTTGTTTAATTTCTAAGGGTTTATGATTGGTATTTACTGATATTGACACATTAATTTATACGTCAAATAACGACTAGAAAGTAACATAAGCAAAATAAAATTAAACTTGATAATATTAATGAAGCTGCTTATTTGAAATGAAGTATTGCACTAATTGGTATGTCAAGTTAAGTACTTAGCTATCATGGTCTAATTCCTTAAATAGTTGAACGTGCTTAAATAATAGGACAAGTGTATAACTATTAATTTAGATCTATCATGTCATATTTTTGAGATTAATTATGGTATTTAACAATACAATTACAATTTAAAAAAATTTTAATTATAAAACTTAAAACAATTCTTATAAAACTTGAAATAAAAAAAATAAAATATATAAAATAAAAGATAAATAATATTTAAAATATATAACAAAAAATTTAAAATGTATTTAACAAAATTCAAACAAGTAATAAATAGTAGCTAAAATATAAATAAAAAATTTAAAACAGTTGTTAAACAATTTAAAAATATAAATATAATGATATTTTTAATTATCATAAACATATAAACAAGTATTTTCAAATATCTCTCTTGAAATTTCGTAAAATAACAGTTAAATATAAAGTTTTATAAAACTAACTAAAAGCACCTCTTGACAGTAATTAAAATGGTATAATGATTAAAATATTCTTATATATAGTTTTAAATATTAGTAATATTTTACACATGTTTTTCCTAAAATTTTAAAAACTAATAAAAATACTTTTAAAAGTTATTTTTATATTTTTATATTAATTTAATTTAATAAATATACATAAATTATGTGCTAATTTTAATAAAATAATACTGTAAATTACTTATTCGTATTAAACTATAAATATTTAATTTAATAAAAATATATAATTAAATAATATGAATATATATGTATTATAAATTGTCTGTTTGTATAGAATTATTTTAATTGTTTTGAAGTTTTGCATTCAAATTTTGTATTGAATTCTAATTTTTGCATTTATAAATGTTAGGTTTATTCAATTCTCTCCTTTTTTTTTTTAAATAAAAATTTTTAATTCAATTAATTTTAATTATTATAAAAATTTTGAATTCTATACAAAATTTTGAATGCAAAATTTTAGAACAGTTAAAATAATTCTATATAAACTGATAATTTATAATACATATATATATATATATATATATATTCATATCATTTAATTTTATATATATTTATTAAATTAAATGTTTATAATTTAACATGAACAAGTAATTTATAGTATTATTTTATTAATATTAGATATAATATGTATATTTATTAAATTAAATTAAATATCAAAATATAAAAATAATTTTTAATGATACTTTTTGTTAATTTTTAAAATTTCAAAAAAGATATATGTTAACTTTTAAATCTTTAGAAGAGGTTTGTGAAAAATATTATTAATATTTAAAATTATATATAAAGATATTTTAGTTATTTTACTATTTTAATTACTATTAAATAATATTTTCTATAAATTTTATGAAATTTATTATTTAAATATTATTTTAATAAACCTTAGAAAAAAAATATTTCAAAATATCCCAACATACAAATATGGTGTTGGTGATGATTAGCTAATGCATAGCTAGCTACCCCAAAACGTACAAATACTTGGTCAAAATAAGATGGAAGACTATAAATGTTCTTCTCAAATTAAAGTATGCACACCCCAAAATGTACAAATTAAGTATCTTAATTAATTAATATAACATAATCCATGCAAGTTTAAATAGTTGCTTACCTGAACCAATGTCTTTGCCTTCAACTAGAAGTGGTCAATCAGAATTACTTTATGAACAAATATTCCTGCATATATTAGTAATGTATATAACTCTAGATGGAAAAGACAATTTAACTCTATTCTTTTGGGAACTAATGGTTTAAAATCCTAATTTTATTATAATTTTTTTTAATGCTTGAATAAAATAGAAACCCATGTGAATTCGGATCACGGGAAGAAAACGCCGCGATACATCAATTATGGGTATAACTAAAGCATTTGAAATAGTGAAGGGTAATTATCAATCTCCCACTCAATGTTTGCTTTAATATCACATAATCTCTCAACGTTTACAAAATAGTCATCTCAACCTCACTACTTTATATCCATTTATTAAATTCAAATAGTAGTAGGGCATAGTTCTCATTTTTTCATATTTAAGGTTATCTGAATGTAAGGCTAAAAATCAACCCACTCCTTACATTTTGATGCATGAATGATCATAAGCAACGAAGTTCGATTAGATATATTTAATTGAACTAGTAAAATTTTTTGAAATAACATCGTAAATTTAAAATTTAAAATAAAAAATTAATTAATATATGTATGTATGTATATAATAAATTTCAATTAGAACAAGTAAATAACATATACAAAAAATGATTCGGAGTTCAGGTTGAGTATTCATGAATAAAATAGTATTTTACTAAGCCAATTGAATTTAATCAAGTTTTTTCAAATTAAAATAGATACAGGAGTAAAGAGGTATTATCTATTTTGAGAACCTTGGGAGGTTGATCGATATTGAAGCAAACAACAGGGGATTGGGTGATATTGTACCCAAAATTGAAATAATTAAATACCGAAGGGCAAGTGGGTCAGATCTTGCGGTCAGTAAGCCACGGACGCAAGATGGGGTCACATCAGCCCATATTCCACGAAGCTTGTTCGCTACCCATTTTCGTGACTTTTTATTGCGTGTAATAATATCCGAGTCCCCAAGCGTTTGTATTTTCTTCTATCAGGATATAATATTTTCATCAGCAACAAATTGGTCCTTGACTTTCATTGCAATGATTAAATTGCTCTAGTAATATTGAATATTTACCGTCATAACTTTTTTTTTTCAAATTACAACAGATAAAATACTCATTATCACTCACATTCACTTAATAATGAAATATTTATTACTCAATCACATACTTATATTTAATAAAAGTAACTTATATTTTAAAACTATAACACGACAATAATAAAAAGAGTATTAATTTATATTATAGCTTTTTGCAAATAATAATAGTTAAAATATTATTTAAAGACTCATTTTCATTTGATAATTAATGTTTACGACTCATTCAAACATTTACACTCGATAATCATTTCACAACAGCGCCAGCACAACAACGCTAAATGAAACTTGTAAGAATGCAAATAATTTTTAACTAAGGTGAGAGACTAATTTGATATAAATAGATAAATTATTCCTACATACGAAATTTGTAAAATAGCAAGGACCCAAAAATTATGATCCAATTTTCTTAGACCAAGAAGAAGGCATTTTTTCCTCCCTGCTGCTTATGCCTTCCTTACTCCATCACTTTCCCTTTCCCCTGTCACTGTGTGCGCATATAAATTGTCCCGCTCATTCCTACTTTTGTCATACAGGCGAACACAAACTTTTCTCTTCCTACCTGTAAACTTTATCTCCTTAGCTTTTGTTCTCTTCTCTGCCGTATATCAACCATGGCCGCTGCCGGAACTTTGACACTCTTTCTCATAGCCTTTGCTGTCGCAGCCAGCACTGCCGCAGCCGATCCTGACATGCTTCAAGATATCTGCGTCGCCGACCTGAATTCCGGTACTCTTTATTATTGTTATTTCATTTTATTTAGCAGAGAGTATAAATTAATTACTTAGCTCCATCTACCAACACTTCCTCTGTCGTAATGATGCAGGAGTTGACCTGTTGTTTACTTTGATTTGATCCCACTTATTTTTCATCTTTTTTCTACAATTATTGGGTGTTTATTTCTCCCTGTACTTTTCATAATTAACTTGATTGTTAATTGAAATATCTTCGTTGCTTTCAACAGCGGTTGAAATCAATGGGTTTCCCTGCAAGTCAAACGTATCAGAACTGGACTTCTTCTCCGACGTGCTAGCCAAACCTGGAGCCACCAACAACACATTGGGCTCCCTCGCGACCGGCGCCAACGTCCAACGAATCCCAGGTCTCAATACTCTCGGCGTCTCACTTTCCCGCATCGACTACGCTCCCGGCGGCATCAACCCGCCGCACACTCACCCACGCGCGACCGAGATGGTCTTCGTCCTGAAAGGTCGGCTCGAGGTCGGCTTCATTACCACCGCCAACGTTCTGATATCAAAGTCGATCAAAAAGGGTGAAATCTTTGTGTTTCCAAAAGGGTTGGTGCACTTTCAGAAGAATAATGGGAATGTTCCGGCCGCCGTCATCGCCGCATTCAACAGTCAGTTGCCGGGGACTCAGTACATCGGAGCCACATTGTTTGCGGCGACGCCGGAGGTGCCGGACAATGTTCTGACGAAGGCGTTCCAGATTGGGACTAAGGAAGTGAAGAAGATTAAGTCCAGATTTGCTCCCAAGAAGTAGATAATTAATTAATTAACATTTCTAAGGTTTGTTGTTGTAATGATGATTTAAATAGGCAATTGTGTTTGATAATCGAGAGTTGGTGGGGTTGTTTTGTACTTTCATTTCTGTTTTTAATTTGTGAATAAAAAGAAAAAATAATAATCAAAAAAATGTTTCTCGTCACATTTGTAAACTTGCAGATTTTTGGAATTAAAATTGTCTAATCTAATTATAGATTTTCGAAAAAGTCCCCAATTTAATTAAAATTGTCTAATTTTCAAAATTAAATTCCAAAAAATTGAGGTTAAATATCCAAGTCTCGATTGATCTCTTAATGGCAGTAATCCGAGTAACAAACCAACGCAATCAATCAATTCGGGTGGCTTGTGTGGGCAGGGCAGGTCAAGTGGCCTCGTCGGTCGCAAGCAAGCAGGTAGCGCGGCCTTGTGGTGGAGGTGGATGCAAGTAGGTCTCGCGGGCGGACCATCGACGACCTCAACTTGCAGAAAATATCTTAGTCGCAGGTGGACATGGAGAGAGAAAAGAAGAAATAAAGAGAAGTCGTAGGTCCAACACTTGAAACATATCTCCAGACATAAGTAATAGACATATAACTAATAATAATAGCGCAATTCATGGCGAGCTAGCAGCCACGATGATAATGATTTTAATGTTGTAACTATAGTGGCATTGTCCGGGAAAAGTATATGCAAATTACCTGCATGGATCAAGCTATCCTGGAAATTTCAGAAATTTAGATCGACCTTCAGACTGAATTGAGCAAAGCAAAATTGAGCAAGTCGCAGATTTGGTCCATGAAATGTAGAAGAAAATGATCTAACCATAATTCAAATGTTGCGATCTCCATTTTTGTACAGGGGTTGTACTTGACTTGAGCACAAGAACAAAGTTCCCTCCTGTTTCCGGCTGCATCCAAAATGTTTACAGGAGTAACCAACATGTTAAAACGTTTGTATACCAAACTAAGCAAAAGAAATGATTGTTACAAGGTCACAATATCGATACTGACCTGGATTTTGCTTTCTTGTTTTCCTATATTTGCAGGCAAGATATAGGAGTTGGAAAGAGTGGCCGAAACTGGAACTTCTAATAAAACTAGTGCATGAAAACTCAGGTATTTCGCAAAGCAAGATACAAAAATACAAGTATAATATTGTGGCTGAAAAGCAACTTGAAGAAAAGATGGCAATGCAAAAGTAGGAAGTGTTGTGAATTCACCAAATATTCAAAATGACGAGAAAAAACTCATTGATACAATCCAACTTGGCTTCCAGAGTGGATCCAATTTATCAAACCAAAAGAAAATTGAAGCAGACTTTGAGCAAAGATGAAGTAGTTTTTAAAGACAAATGATACAACATTTATGTACAACACCACAAATTGCCAGAAGTAAAAGTTGGATACATTAAAACTGCAATTTGAGGCAAATTCAGCACTGAATTCCAAAACCCTTGCTTATGCACAAGAGTAAATATACACATTTCTAACATTGTTGCTTATGTACAGAAGTAAATATACACATTCCTAAAATTGTTTCCTTTAAAAAAAAAAGAAAAAAAAACCTCTTAAGCTTTTGTCTTGTGGGCTGCAGCAAGCTCAACAGATATGATGAAAGTTGATTTCCCTGCTTCCCTTAGATACTGTACATCTCCATTTATAAGCTTTAGCAGTTTGCTGCTGATTAGCAAACTAATGCCTTCCTCGGATGCATCTTCTTCACTTCCAAACATTTGATTTAGCAATGCTTTGGGTATCCCACCACCTGCATGTGTTATCCTGATACAAGGAAAAAAAAAATTGGATGAGTTACAACTCTGATGACTTAAGTAGCATGAGCGTTTTCCAGCATCATTTGACATGAGTGAAGTATTACCTGAGCTCAAGATGTACAAGATGAGCAGACTGTCCTAATTGATCTTCGGTCAAATTAGATGAAACGAAAAGCAGGGCTCCATTTGATGTGAAATTAATTGATGCCAACAAGACAAGAGCTAAGACCTGTTGAAGCCTAATACTATCTCCAAATAAGGTTTCACTCATGATCGCTTCAGCTGTTTCATTGACTATTTGGATGCCCTTTCCGTTGCGCTTCATTGTGACTTGACTGATAGCTGCAACCAATACTTTGTGCAGAGTAAACTCAGCCATTTCCAGATCCAAGGAGCTGTTAAGAATGTCAAGTGATGATAAAAATCAGAATCAATCACACCAAGCACGCATAACTTGTTCAACAGTAAGTCACAGAAGTAGTCCAGTCTATAATGCTATTTTCTTGAACTCAATACACGAAAAATCCTATTTTAGTAGTATGACTTCATATGGCATATGTAATGTGGATGCAATAGAGATCAAACCTAATTCCAATACAAATTTAGTTCAAATAACCAAGATATTAATCTTAAGATACAGTTTTCCACAACCATGCTATAACTACTCGAGTAAACTTCAACTCGTAGGTGCTTAAATACAATTATTGAGTCATTTCATACAAGCTCAAATTTCTAGGCCAAAATGATTAAATTACCCTGAAAAAAGAGAGAGATTGGTAAATTAGTAGCCCCTAAAAGATTCAATCCCTTGTATATAATGCATATAGAACTAATCTCTTTAAGAATGCATAAACATGATGCAGAGAAGAATTCCTATGCTACAAGACAAATATTTGAGAAGTATGTTATGGCAGAATGTTAATGAATATGAATATCACTGCTTACAGAATTGATTGAATCATGCCCTTCAATAATGCTGTCAATATCTGAGTCATCAAGAATCTTATTGAGCTGGCCTTGGCACTGTGCACTTCTGTGCAGAAGCTGTTTTTGTTGTTCACCTAGCTCAGTGCCCTCCATCATTTTCCAAGAAAATATTATCCCAGATAGAGGATTTCAAATCTGCCTTCTAACATAAGCTAATGCGTTCAATCTCTTCATGGCAATTTGCTCCAACAACTGCTGGACACGAAGAGCTTGTTGCAGCTCATGGCTAGCAAGCTGCAAGAAGCAAAACGCGCCAGTAAACACTCCCTCCTGTCCAATTTCTTACTCACACACAACAAGCATTCCACATAATTTCCATTACGAGCAAAGAAACCAAAAGGAACTTTCTCAGGATCCTGACCGGTCATGGCATTGTTTAGTGCAATGCCTAGATTTACAGAAGCCTCTTGATTCTTGAGCCGACAGCATGCCATGTTGTTCCCAAAAACCTCTCCCAAAAGTAACCTTTCTATTACTTTCTCCCACTTCCACCCAGTCATCTTTGCCATTGTCAGATTCCACTCACAGCACCATCCGAATTCATCCGTACCAAATATGGAGGGAATCAGTGGGTTTGGATTTTGGACAATTGATCTGTAATCCCCTTCAATCCTGGTGAATTTGTCCATGATTACCTTCTCACCAGTGATATCTTGTGCCACAAAACAAACTCCAACTACATTATTGTGAAGATCCCTGCTTGCACAGGCATTCACAATTAAACTAATGGGGCCAGCATCACTCCTAGACCCCTGTGTTTTTATATCAAAATGGGTGTTCTTCTCCTCTTGGCCTGATCAAAAATGGGGGAAAAAGTAGCACCTTAAGAGACATTATAAATGCAAATAATTTCACTGGAAATGAAAACCTGAATATGTCAATTCCAAGCACACCCAAGTACAAACACACTCTGTTTACAAGAAGAAGTAAGGGTGTGGCAAAGTAGGACATTTTTAGCTTACAGTATTAGAGGAAAATGGACCAGTGAGACATCCTATGCTTTCTTAATCTTCTTTACTATTATCCCTGCATGGCATAATAATTAAGATAGTAGCCACATTCCTGGGCAATCACATGCACATAAAATCTCATGCTTATGCACATATTTAATACTGGCAACACAGAATAAATGGCAGATGATTAGTAAAAGAAATCCGTCAGGACATACCCTGCAACGCCAAGTACAACATTCTTTTGACAGTGTCAATGGAAGAATCTTCCACGAATGTGAGCAAATGCTTTCCAATAGCTTTATCAACCTGAAGACCTGTTAGCTCTGCAATTTTTGTATTCCATCCATTAACCTGTCCATCAACATCCACTGCCAAAATTGGTACTGTAGCTGTTTCTATGGGACATACCATTTCACTTGTCACCGCTTCAAGTTTTTTCATCCCTTCTATTTTCAGGTCACTGAGCTTTGAGTGGATTGACGTGGTGCTTATATCAATGGTCCCAATATCCTTGAAAGTGTTCCTCAAAATAAGCTGCAAAGAATGGATAGTATCCATTTCATAGTCCTTCCAAGGTAAGCTCCTTGCCTTGACAACTTCAAGGAAAGCCTTAGATGATGATCTCGGATGCATCTTCCTACAATCATCTTTCTCACAAGGTTCATGCTTTGCACCACCCCGTTTAACTTCTGAAGCTGTGTGGGATCAGAACCAGAAAATAATGTCCTTGGAAGTTATCCTCACAGCTACCATTCCACAAACTACATTGCCAAGAGCCATTGCCCTCGGGAAACCCGCCTCATATAGGCTCTGTACTCAAACCTGTGGAATCCATATGGCATTCAGAGAGCCATGAGGCTACATCGTGTAGCTGGAAATCACTTGGAGTCAGACCCAATCTCCATATGTTGTTCTTGTCTATTTGAGCAGCCCCATCACATTTGACAAGATCCATGATATTTGGGCTCTGTTTCACAATCCCCAAGGGTACAGCCCGCATTTGCATATCACACAAGAGTGTCTGAGTGCACAGGATTTCTTCTCAAGAATCTGATTTTCTAATTCCAACTCCTTAGTGACACATATGGCAAATACTTGAGCCAAAAACTCACATGCATACCTAAAAGGGAATGGAACAAACCTTGGAGTCATGTTATGACAAGCCACTAAACCACAAAGACTCTTTCTCTTCTATGGTTGTGAGGGACTGTCACTGTCTTCATCCTCATCATTCACTACAACTGCCATTACCAGAGAAGCAAACGAAACCATGTTCTCCATATATTGTGAATGACAAGTGTGTGGGGCCCTTAATGTTGAACTGCACAAGGTTAGATCAAAGGGAAGTTTCTTATCTTGGAATATCAGTGGCTGGATAATGCAGACCCAAATAAGGCTCCAGTCCTGGCTTTGTAATCTCGGGCACCACTTCTCCATGATCAATCCTCGTGAAATTTATATGCCATCACCCTATCATAACCAATGAGTTCAAACACCTCCTGAACCATAGTATCACCAAGCCGCTCCATGCTCCCACTAGGCAATGACTGCAGCTGGGTAATTGCTTTGGCTGCGAGCTTGTATGATTGCAGAGCTCCAGCTGTAGTCATGGGGACATCATGCAGCTTCACAGGTTCAAAGTCAATGATCAGGCTTCCTGTCACTTGAACGATTGCATAAAATGGCTTCCCAGAAGTCTTGCAGTGGACAAAAATGGGATTCAAAAGAGAAACCTCCCCAAATCTGAGTGCCTTATGCAATACAGAGGTGCTGGGAGCAGTGAAAATAGTCCTAATGTCAGTTCGAATGTCGAGAACCGGATGGTCTCCAACACTTGGGACTGCATGATTAACCATTGTCAACAATTCAGGTGCATTCTCACTGTATGCAATGACCTTGAAAGTTTTTTTCATCTAAGGCTAGCAAGCATCCAATCGGCTGGATCAGCTTGCCTTTTTGTAAATGATGAAGAGAAGCAGTAGTTGCTTTGTCAGACCTAGATTGTTGATCTCCGCTACCTGAGCTGGTAACTCCCATTGAATTCAGTGGTCAAAGGAACTTCCTGATGAGTCAAAATCCGCATGAAGCTTGGCATCTACTGTGGTCTGAGCAATAATATTAGCACTGTGTCTTGATTTCCCTGAATTGCTGGATGACTGGCTAGGCCTAGAAGAAGACATTTCAACCTGGTAAAGAGAAGATTACAATTAAATGAAATGATCTGAGAAACCACAAATTTAAGCTAGATAAAAGGTCGAATACAATCAATTCAGAAAAAAGTTCTGCATAATAATGCCCAAAAGATGTCAGCACAAGTTTCAAACAGGCTCCAATTCCATCGAGCATTCAAGCAAGGAAAACTCAGAAACAAAGAAACCAAATTTTAATTTATGCTTAAAACAAGATAAGAGCTTATAATTTGCAATTAGCAGCAGAAAATTACGAAGACTACAATCCAACGCGAACCAGTTTTGAGCGAACAATTACTTGAAAATTATGACTGGCTCAGTCTGATCTAAACTTGTTCATTCAATTCTACGTGCTCCTATGAAGCTAATTTTGATCAAACATAAGTAATACTAAGCTACAAGAAACCCAACAATTCAAAGAACAAAACATGACATCAAAAAACGGAAGCATCTTGACCAAACAAAGAGAAAGAAAAGTAAAATGAAAGGAACGTTTCAAACCTTGTAAAGCAGGAAAAGAAAGTAAACTGAAATCCTAGACCTGTCTAAGCTTGTTGAAGAAGACCACAAAACTGAAAATCCCAACTACAAGCAAACCCATTTGAAGTCACAACCAACTCCAACTACAAGAAAATTTCGGCAGCGCCTCTGGATTCTGTTGTGTTGTATCTCGACGAGCAAGCTGCTTCCTTCAACTACAGTTACCACTTAACAGACCCAAGGGACCACCATGGTACAACAAAATAATAAATTTATAATTGATTACTAATTTAACTACAAATATACCCTAATTTCTTGATAGGTGAGTAATAATTCCAGAGCGATATAGATTTATGGATACAAAAGCCAATACTCTAGAAACATATCATACTCAGACAGTCCTAATTATTATATTTGTATATCACTGTACATGGATAAACATGAAGTTCACTCTCCAAGAAGAGTTGGATAATTTAGAAAATTGATAAATCCATCACTCATCGCTTCCAAAAATAGCATGCATCCTAATTTTTGTTGGTTCTTCCTCCGTCTTCTTTTATATGTATTACAAGATCACTCGGTTCTGATTAAAAAAATGGAAACCTGATGTTGATGCCTTTTGTAGTTGTGACAGTAAACCTTTTTCATTTTAAAACATGTGTTACAATTTAAACTTGATCGGAATAAGTTTTTAGAAGCTCTTTGCGGAAGTTATAGTTTGAAGTTAACCCAAAAGAACATGCACAAATTTGTTGATGTCATCCGTGCAGGTATGGAACCCATATCTTTAAATTGGTATTCATGTTTACTAAAAAAAAAAAAAAATTAATATTTAATTCATAATAAATTTAATATTTTATTATTAAATATATTTAAATTAATTTTTAATAATTATTAAATTTACATAAATATTAATAAATTTTTTAATATTTTAAAATTATACTTATAATATTATTAAATATCAAATTTTAATTTATAAATTATTTAATTAAAATTTTTAGTATTAATTTAAAATAAAATATCTAATTTATATAAAATATCGATTACATTCAACATAAAATTTAAATTAATTATAATAATTTTATAAAAAATATAATTATTTATAAATTTATACATAAAATATTATAAATTTAAAATAAAAATTTTTAAAATTTAAGTCTAAAATAATAATTATTAAATTTACATATTTATTTTATTTACTTATAATTATTATCCATCTCATGATCATAGTCACTTATGTAAATGACTGTTTAATACAATTACGTCACATGCTTAAAATCTTCTATTTTATATATTATTATGATTAGCTAATTTTACAACAAATTTGGAAACGGTCGTATTCTTATTAGATGAATGTCTATTCGCATTTAAGATTTTTTCTAGATAAAGAAATGAAAGAAAGTCTGATGGGTTCAAGGCTCCCCGCCTAGGCTTTATCCATTTCTTTATGGCTTTCCCTTACCCAATCTCACGGGCCCCTACGCTGGTATTGGCATGGCAGCTTAGTAATTGATTTTTCAAGTTAAGAACATTTTATTTATTTTAGAAAATGTCATCAGTTGATTAACAAAATCGTGTGGACGTTCATCCTCCTGAATGGATTTGCTGTGCTGATCATGGATTGATGTCTTGCTTTCCTCACTTACTGTTTGCCACCATTAATATTATCAAGTGCTTTATCTGTACCATTTCTTTTTGAAGTGTCAATTGTGTTGCATCATGCCCACCTAATTCTTACAATTTGAAATTATTTTTCATGGCAACCCAGCCCATTTGACACTTCTATCTATTTCTATCCCATTCTGATGAGTTGGCGTTGCTTGATTAGAACTGTGAGAAAAGAACCCAGCCCCAGCCCCACTCCAGCCCTACTATTTAGAATATCCCATAATATATCAATGGCTCTTTGTAGTGATAAAACCATCGATCACCATCTGCAATTCTGCACCCATTCATAGTTTATGCTGCACATGATATGTAATTCAGATTTTATGCCTTTCCTCCTCAACTGGAATTGGAATATATTTTTTTCCCCTCTGTTTCACACATATTCCAAACAAGTTTTCTCGATGCTTGCCTTTTCTTTCCAGCAAATATTGATACCATGATGCTCATATCCTCTGTCAAGGTATTCATTCACAAATCTGCGAAATGATATGATAAGATTTAGTTCAAGATTCTACCACGCTTCTTACTAAACAGTGAGGATTCCAACTGCCTATCGTTACTGGCTCATTCAGGCAAGTCGACATGGATGAAGATGACATGTAACTCAGCACTCTAAACTTGTTTTTGTTTAAAGAAATTGAAATAAAATGCATTTCCTTCTTCATTTTCCCCAGAAAAGACATCGGATATCCACAGCTAATAGGCAAAACCATGGACAAGAGCTAATAGCATCAGCGAGAATTTTCTTTAACCATATGCAATCGATAATAAATAAGAGAAGCTCTTGTTTCTAAACCAACTGTGACGGAAGATGAAAATGATCTCTGATAGATTTGCGTTAAGAATAGCTGCAATATGCACTAATACAAGGAATCTACCTGAGAATATGCCGCAAGCTGACCGTTGAAACTTGAAAGAGTAGAAAGGAATAAATTCCCAAATATTCTGAATCAGTCATCTCACATAAATTAAGCAACCAAGAGGCAATGGCTTCTACGCATCGGAACTTGAAAAACTTCATTACCTCTGGGGCTCTGTTAATGTTGAGAGCTTAGAAGTCAGAATCATGATACGTATAATAAGGAAAGCAGTTTTGGAAACAGCCAAGGCAATTAAAAATTCTGAGAGAATATTAAACTAAGAAGAGAATCTTAGGATGCAGCGGTCAAGAGGGAAAAAATATATATGGTTTGATTTATCAAATAGGCAACCGGCTTCCTGAATCCTGATCAAGATTTTGTGACATAGCTGAGGAGCGTGTCCGAATATTAAGTCTTCTTTTGGTTATTGAAGTTTTCAAGAAGTTAATAGACTGGAAATTGCAAACTATTCTAAAGAAGTAGCAGCAAACTCTTGCAGTATTCTTATTTACTAGATTTCAGCAGAAAGTCAAGAATCCGGGAAAGATAAAGAATATCAATCTCACCAAATGAGCAACTTATAACCCATGTCAGTATCACAGAGATCATTTCTCAGATATTATCAACCATAAACAAATAGATTGGAAAAGTGAGAGAACAATAATTTTAAGCAACCTTCCCTGTTTTATTGGCTTCAAAATCAAAGATGCATACGGCTAGAATGAAATATTGAATAATATGATGTACAATTTTACAAACTTGTCAAATCCGAATCCATGACCTCCATTCAATTAACATTGATTACAACGAAGAAGAAAGAGGACCAGACATTAATAAGATAAAACATACATACTTTTAGTTTTGAGAAAGTTGAGAACTTGACATTCAGAATGCTATAAATAGAGCAATCTTAAAGAAACTAAAAATAAGTTGAGCAAATGAATCAAAGCTATAGCGGCGCATAACTGAAACTGATATTACAACAATTCTCATAGATGAACATCAATTTTACAAAATTGAAAACAAATTTTGGAAATATTGAGAGCCCGTGACCTTTGGGTCCTAATATCTACTTTCTTTGCTAATCTTGGCAAACCCCTTTCATGCTTAACCAACGATGGCATGAGCTTTGCATTCTTCCTAAAATTCATATTGATGTTCTGACATAATAAAACCTCATAACTACCGTCGGCAGAACGAGTACCAGCAGGAACTAAATTTACAACTTATATACATTGCATGTATATACAATCAATGAATTATACAGAAAAACTATGCACTTAAAGAATCTTTTGCAACTCGGGTCTAGATTTAGAATCGTGCACAATTTCTAGTCTACCGCTTCAACCAAGAAAGAAGCAGGAAGCTACAAACAGAACACTGAATTCAATCATTGGATTTCAATAAGAAGCATTGTGGCATAAAGAGTGAGAAAAAAAAAAAAACCATATATTCAAAGAATGTGAACATTGCAAAAGAAAGAATCAAAAATGGACTCAGAAAACATCTCATTCCTGCAATTGGTCAAATTACTTTTCCCTTCTCTTGTACAAAAGACAATGTTGAAATAAGCAAAGCTACTCGGACATTTGCAACAAAGCTTCGAGAAAGATTGCCGAACGCCATGAGGATTGCCTCCTCTTCGTGATTGCCAAAACACATACAAATCAACAAACCTACGAATTTTGGCACAAATTATGAGCTCTCTTCGAAGCTTATGATAAATTCCTTAAAGATCACAGCCACAAAAAGAAGAATAGCAGCACCAGTTATCAAGATTCCTTTACCCAGTAGGATTATGATTATGAAAATCTAAATGAGGATTGCATTCTTTGGAACAGAAATCATTCCCCTCAATCAATGACTTTAACATTTCAAAAGAGAAAGATCGATCGTTTGGGTCACTGCAGTGAGACTCACCAGGGGATTCCAAAGTATGAGGTTGCTTTAAACAAAAGCCACAACCTTTAACTCTATTTTCATTACCTGAAAAACTACCATTTCCATTTGCAGCAGCAGAAACAGAACCAGAAGAAGAAGACAAAGAAAGCTTTAGTTTATTGTGAAGAAGTAGTTTATTTCTTCTGTGATAAATTTGTTTCTTTGCCTTTGAGATTGGAAACAGGACCACTTTCTTTGCCTTTCTGAAATACCCTGTACAGAAACTCCCATAAACAAAACGAAACCTTCCCTCCTTCTGATGATGATCTTCATTTTCACGGACCCCAACTTCACCAATTTCCTGATCATCATCATCATCATCATCATCAATATCAGCGTTTCCAACCGTGCCACCACCAACTTGGAATATTTCCTTATTAGACTCGGACATAGAACAAAAATATAATCTTCTATTTCTTTAACTAATAAATAAAGGAAAAACTGACCCAATAACCGACGAGGACATTGATGGATGTTTTTGAAACAAGATCAAAACCGATAATTACAGAGAAACTGGATATAACCCATTTAAGAATTCGAGTTGAATAGAAGTTGCTCTTCGTTGTAAATATCGAATCCTTGCTCTGCCAAAAGCGTAGGACCGATTCGCGTGTCGTGTCTTTATTATTTCACTCACACCAGTAACTGCAATTCCTGAATGAATTGAATAAATTCTTTATAAATATTCTATGAAAATAAGAAAAAAAAAACAGTGTCGTATTTATGCGTTGATGATATGATGAAGAAGACACGCGTCCAGTTGGTGGCATGCCCGTAGGCCTCGTTGCTTACAGACTAGGTCAAGACCCGAGTGCTGACGTGGAGAAATTTTGTTGATGACGATGTCTCTATTGTACCACAAAATAAACGTATTTTATTTTATTTGAATTAATTAATTTGATAAAATCTTAGCGCACGGAAGTTATAAATAATGCGAGAAAATATTTGTTCATAAAAGACTTTTTGACAATAGGAAAATTAAAATAGATTGGATCCACATCATACATACAGCACGATTTCAATACCATTATCATTATATTAGCATAATGGAAATGAATTCACGAGTAAAATAGTGATAAAATTATTTATATTTATATACGTGGGTGTGTTTGTGTGTAAAATTTTATCTAATGAGTATATAAATAGGACAAGATTATTCTCCTAATTCTCTTTATTTTAGATTTTTAAATATTCATTGACATATAAACGTAAGAAAAAAAAAGTAAAAGACAAAAATTTTATTTTAATTAAATTTATTTTTAATTAATTTTAATTTTTTAATTATTTACAATGTAAAAATTAATTAATGATATAAAAAATTAGAAAAGATATCATAATTTATACTAACGTACTAATCATGAACAACTATTTCTTTTTCAATCTTCTAGAGATCATTTTTGTTTTGAAAAATATTTTATATAATTAATTATTTTATTTTAATATTTTGTGTGGTAAAATTTCTAATACAATACTACAAGATTAAACTTGTTTTGATACTTGTATATTGAATCACCACTTGATACTTAAACCTAAAAATTAAGAGACAAATTTTTTTTTTTCCAAAAATCTATTCTCCTCATGAAGGTTAACTGTAACTATAACTAGCTACCAATCTTCTTCAAGTATTTAAAAATTAATTAAGCTCAAGTTCTCTGTTAATGTGCCTTGGTGAGTGTAGTAGGGTTTTTGTGCTTGAAGTGAAGCTTGTAATATACTCTCACCCTTATCTCAATAAAAAATATTTTTATTTATTTTAATCAAACAAAATAAAATAAAATAAAATGAATTGAAATAATTCTTGAAATAGATAAATAAATAGAACTGGGCCAGCCTTCAGTCAGTTAGGGAAGAGTCTCTATGAGCTGCTAGGATCTTGATGGTGTTGCACCTGAATCTCAATTTTTCTAAATGTATTTTGTTTTCATTTCATAATTGTATGAAGAGAACTCCTTCCAATCTGGATTCTCATTCGTATCTTGATCCCAATGTGGAGACATTATTTCAATAAACATAAGGACTTCTTCACCATTCTCGAAGCAAACGATTTATCGTATTACCTGCAAAGTTTCTTCTACCAGATTAGGGGAAAGATTTGGAATGGTCACCAGCTTACTCCGTTTTTGTATTTGCTCCTCTTCCTTGCAACAATTATCCATCATCCTAACATCAATATTACCCTCCCCGGATTCAGCTGTATACAAAGCCGTCCTCAAAAGTCAACATCAACTCTAAATTTAGTGTAAGGTCTTTTGCTTACAGCCTCCACGGAAGGTGGTAAATTGATGAAGCTAAATTTCTGATCCCTTAAATCAAGACGAAGGATGCAATATTCCTCCTCAAACTCAGAGTTATCTATCCATTTTTTGATACGTTTGACTGGCCAACAGAGAGCTCCATCCACTGAAATTCCGAATTTTGTGCCGAGGCAGTTTTACCTCCCCTTGTTCCCAATAATTCATATTTACAGAATATATCTCAAAGAACGTTGCATTGTCTTCTCTTTTATAAAATCGTCTCTGTGTAATGGCAATCATCTAAGGACCATCTTCTAATTTATGATAGTCTCACAATCTTGTAATCACGGGTGTAGTGATCATATCCTAGTCCGAATCGATCACAACGAAAATATTTAGTACCTTTTGGTCTTGGAACCCTCTTGTAACTTCTTCCTCCTGAGGAAGACGAGGACGAGTCCCATAAAATTGCAGATTCTTCCTCCATACGAATAAATAACTAGCCATCGCGTCAACCATTCAGAGACATAAAAGTATATTCTGCAGTAAAATAATCAAGCTGCGCTGTTTCAATCTTAGATGAAGATGAATTAGCAAAGTCATCGCCAATTTGTAAACAATGCCACTGCTAGCAAATGCACTTGAATCCTATAAATGATTTGGTGGCAAGTCTCTGCAATATATCAAAAGTCACATCATCCGGAATATTAAAACTACTCCTAATTCCTTCTACCTTCTTCTTGCTGTTGCAGGCAGCCATTCTGTCCATCTCTCAATTTTTACTAGGGTTTGAAAATTATTGGAACGAATCTACCAAGTGACAATTATAACAAGTGACAATTATGTGCTGATATTGACAAACCTTCCTCTATAAGGAATTATATTTGAATAAATATAACAATTAATTCTAGAATAACTTACGTTGTAAGGATTGTTGTCTGACTTGGGATCTAATTAGACGTATACAATCTTATACCAAATCAAAGTCACGTTAATTACCTGATGGAACACAGAGTTTGTTTTGCATTGATCTATGTATTGGTGTTCGACTCCTACGACGCTCAGCGCAGAGTTTGTAGTTTATTGGGCATCTGATTTATGTAATTTTTCAGAAGTTTACTGCTGTTTTGATATTTTCTAAGACTCCAAACGACTTATTTGTTTTTTTTTTCTTTCGGAAATTGAATGGATTCAAAATTTGAATATATCTAGATATATTAGTTTAGTGATTCTAAACGATATATATTTTATATTTATAACATCTAAGTACTTAAAAACTAGTAATTTAACGTATTATACCTTTATAGATGATTAGATAAACTCTACCTACTAGAAATTAAATATAACTTACAGGGTATTTACGACGACCACGATGGCAAAATAAAACCATACAGCCGTCATCAAATTAACCCATCAATCTCAAAATCTGCAATCATTGTTCAGAACGTACATAGCACAAAATACATGAAAATGAAATCACTGCAATCACTCCCGTAAAATTACATGAGAATTAAAGAAATTCCAATCCACATTTCAGGTCGAAACAAGTTAAACATCAATTTTAATAATAATTGCCATTGTCAAGAAAATTTTAAATAGAGTAATTTTATCACATTATTATAGTGATACAATTTGATCGTTTAATTATCAATTTTTATGTATAAATATTTATAATTTAAAAAAATTATAATCATTTTTTAAACATAATTTTATTTTAATATTATTTTTTTTATAATTCTCTTTCTTAAATTATAGTTATTAATTAATACTAATAAAAATTAATAATTTGATGATCATACTACTACGTTAGTATAATAATATAAATAAATTATTCTATTTAACACTTTTTTCTTACCTTTAACTCTAAAAGTGCGACGCTTCTATTCTAAACAAAATCAAACGCTGGGGGACGGAAACATCGACAAAGCACAAACAGCTACGTTAAATGTTTCGAAAACAACAACGGATGTAGCATTAACTTCAATCCTGCCGGAAAATTCAGTATTCATGCCTGGACCAGGTGCATCAGCTGGTGCCATCGTGGGAGAATCTGACGAACCGATCGGGAGCAAGAGATGAAAATGGTGATGGAGGTTATTCAAAGGGTAATGGAGATTTACCATGCAAGACCAAAAACACCATCAAAGAAATAAACCATTACTTGAGTAGTGGGCCATTAAAAATTAATCTTCTAAGTCACAAAGAAACCTCACTCTCACTCGGTGACAATCTGCTCATAACTTTTGTCCAAAATAATGTTACAATAACGTATCATATCGGCGTTTTACTCTGAGTGGAAATTAGCTTTATGTAATCCAGCAGCTTCCAAAACATAAAAATAAATTAAAAAAATTCTGCAATTATAAAACATGTATATTAATGAAATAAATATAATCACTACAAGCAAGTTTAGTCACATTTGAATCAACAAATGATGGTGCTCTTTCTACATTTGATAGATGAATGGGATAAAACTGGAAGTCCCCACTGAGTAGGGAACACAATATTTGGACACAAATCATCCTTCTTCATTCTTTCTATAACGTCAGCATACATCCTTATAATCTTGCTCGGCAATGCAATCACAGACAATGCCTTCAACGTAAGTTTCCTCGACCGTGGCGACAGCCTGAAACCCTTCATTTTCTTCCGCCAACATTTCCTTCTACATCTCGGCCTCGCTCCCTTTTCATCATCGCGTGTTAGCCTCTCATAGCTCCATCTCATGCGTTGCCGTGTAACGATTTCTTGAAACCCCATTTGTAGCATAGTTTAGCTAAGAGAATAGTAAGTATATAAAAGAGTGGAAGAGCGGCAGAAGCAGAAAATGAGGTGCAGAATCTGGTTGTAAAGTTCATACAAATACATAACAGCAGCAGAAAGAAAGAAAGAGAAAGAAATTGAATACATTTAGGATTCCTTGCAAGGCTGCAAACACATGGGCAGACACTATATTTTAACCTAGTGTACTCTGAATTTAGCAATTTAGTACATATTTTAGCATAAAGCATAACTACCAGAGCGGCTGTAAGAGTTGAATCAGTGTCTTCGAGATGGGAATGAAAATGAGAAGCATGTGCAATGATTGATATCGGCATGTTAGGATCCAAATCGAAGTCAATCATTTGGTTAGGAAAGGAATGTATGGGGTTATGTTTGGTAATAGAAAATTATCGATCTACTTTTTTTTTTCCAGACACAGATTAATTTGTAAAGAAGACAGTTTTATGAATCTTTTACCAACTAGAAGACAAGAAATAGTGACGACTGCGACCTGTTGGTCTAATTTGTAATCTATCGAAGACAACAGATAGTGTAATTTGTTTAATCGTTGGCCCATTGTTTATCTAAAGGATATATATATAAAATGTAGTGGCATACACATGATTTGAGACTTACTAATACATGTTGGTTTTCTAGTGTGTGTTCTTACAAAATGTAAATTTATTCATGATTGATCGTTTCATTGAGTACATACAAAAACAATTTTCAAACATGAAACTAATTTGGCATTTTTTAATTTTTACAGTAAAACCGCAATGGATCTAAGAATGATGAGTCTGGTCTAGTGTTATCTCATAAAATAATATTATGGATACAAATTTTTACACAAACTCTTTTCTAAAAATTAACATGTAAGGTTATATTGTTGCCTCATGTTACACACACACACACACACACACACACACACACACACACACATATATATATATATATATTTACTCTCATAAAATATATGACAATAATATAATACTATCTCATTAATTTATATAAATGAGTATGAGAGTTTGTATCTATAGCACTATCATATATAGTATATTTAACATCATTAAATAGTTTTGTTTGGTGTTATTTAGTAGGAATGGATAAATTTGACTTGGTTTGGATGAATTAAGTATTATATTTAATAAAAAATTAAGTTAAGCGGTTACAACTTTTAAGAGTATAACCAAATTGAGCGAACAAATAGTAGATTAGTTGTTTAATTTTGTTCCAAAACTAAAAAATAAAATTTGTTGATTAAACAATTAGAGTAACTGTAAATAGAAGTGTTTATATGTAGTATAGTCACTTGTAAATGTGAATGAAAGTACTTCAATATATTGTAGTCACTTGTATATGACTAACAAGTGTACACAAAAGATAAAAATTTAAAATTTTATCGATTATGTTTTCATTTTCAGTTTTGATGATCTAAGTGAAAATCAAAACGAAATATATGAGTTCTTGATTTGTGAACCAATAATTAATGAAAACCAATTAAAATTAAATAGAACGAACCCAATTTAGTTCAGTTCATTTTACTCCATTTGATTCATCAATTTTTGATCCACCATTATTTGACATATTCTATAATTCTATTAAACAAAAAATTGAATTAATTAGTAGTACTCGTTATATGAGTCTAATGCACAAAAATAATAATGTCACTTAATTTAGTTAAAATGATTTTATTTTATATAAAACTTATTTAATAAAAAATAGAATAAGGCTTAAATTTTGACTATTTTAAGTCTACTCTTATGTTTAGAGAGGTTATGATAAATAGAATAATTGTTGTGGGGCTGCCTCACTATTTTACCTCCATTTCTCATGGATGTGAACTTGTAACACCCACAACGAGCATGTAGTATTTCTTTTATATAGTCTTTTGAATGTTGTTGTTTATTTACTTAGGTTATTTTTTATGATGAAATTTTAAATGGATGTAATAAAATTGTAGACTAATCTATACCATGGATCTACATTGTTAAATTTAGACTCATTTTAGGAATAAAAGTCCAAATTTTTATATTTTTGTTGTTTTTATTATTTTAATGATTAAGGATATTCTTGGACAACAAAAAATCCTAAGTATAAATGATTATGTTATTTTTGAATTTTTCTTTTGAGAAAACACACTTTGCATCTAACAAGGTAAAATGTGGATTATTATATAGAAATGACAGATTAAAGGTATTTACTCTAGATTCCTTCTTGTTCTATTGAGTTTTTAATTGTGTAGATTTTGGTTATAAAATTATAGTAAGAAATTTTAAGCGTGTGACAAGAGGCTTTAATTAACTAAATATGGGGTGTTTATAATCCCTAGGTATGAATTTGTCATGATAATAGTTTGAGATTTTATGCTTATGCATAAGGAATATGGTAAAAAAAGAAGAAACTTTTGCGAGTTTCTTTATTTGCCAACAATACAATTAAAAATTTTTAAACATTTTTATAATATAATTCTACAGAAACTAATTTTTTTTTTCTGGCAATATTGGACATCTCTAAAATCATAGTAAATTTTGTTTTACATAAAAGTATTGGGTATTCATTTTTTAATAATTTTTTGAACTTGATCCTAAGATAATAGAAAATGCCTATGAAGAATGTACTAATAACAAAATTTATTTTGACCAACCAACTCATTTTCAAAAATTATGGAACAAGAAGAATGATTTTTGAGTATATCTATTTTATTATATTAAAATTTATAATTTAACTAAGTATTTCTTTTAATTGTTATGAATGTTTGAATTGTGACAGCTAGTGTAGAATTTTGATTGATAGAATTTGAGAATTAAAAAAAAATGTACATAAATTAATTTTTTATGAATTTACTCTTGAAATTTTAATACTTTCGATTTTCCAATCGTTAATAGGCTATACATACATACATATATATATATATATATATATATAAATGGAATATTAATTAAAAAAATATGAAAACTTCTTGTTCTTTCACACTATATATCAAGTTTGTGAAAACTTCTAAGTTTAATTATCGTAGGATTAGATATCCTCCCAGCTTTCTTTGTAAATTATATCTTCAAAAAGCTTCATTTTTTTTAGTGAAGAAATATAATTAATACAATATTAAAGTTAAAATTTTGTTTAAATTATAATTTATAATTTTTTTTGTTAATTTCAAAATTATTTTTGTCATAATTAATAAACGTGTATTATAAATTATAAATCGGTTTTCTAAAAATTGGTTAAGAAGGCAGAAAATTGTAAATTAGAAAAGGATTCTAATTCACTCATAGTTTATCAACTAACCATGATTTGTCGATGGCTACATAATTTCCGAAAGCAAGAGGCATGAAAGCTATTCTCTGGTATGAATTCACAATAAAGTACTCAACAATTATGCACATGAAATTTCCATTTTAGGAGTTCCAAGCTGATTACCCCGTAAGTTGCATTAATGAATAAAACAAGCAACTATATAACCCATGGGGCAAAGGCATATTATTTAAGCAATAATTAGTTAATTGAAATGCCAAATGCCAACTTATAATATATCATTGGTTGTAATTTAATGTTATTGATTTCGATCAACCAACTATTTAGTAGAAAAAATTAAGCTAATGTAATTTTATCTATAATTCATAATTAAAATATATTTTTCTGAAGTAAAAAACAATACCAAACCAAAGTTAAGATCAAGATATGTTTCCATTGATTCGTGAAATAAAAAAGTAAGACACATGATCATGTTCTATATTTGAAGGAAAGCTAAGGATTCTATACCAAACCACACAATACCAAACAGTTTTTTTGCACTAATTGCAGCTAGTCGCTCTATCGAACAAAGTTTAAAAAGAAGCCATGGATTGGTCGCCGTAAACTCCATGATCTCCCTCCAGCCATAGCCGCACAGCTTCTCCACCTTCCTAATTCATTCGCTCGTGCATCAAAATAGCGGTCATCACCATCACCTTCGAAGATGCTGTTGGGATCTTAATTGAACAATAAATCAACTTAAGATGCTTCTTTCTACCAGAACTAATCAACACAAATCAAACAATTTCAAAGAAACAATGAAACAGAAGAGAACAAGCCAGAAAATACGTGGTTTGGCAGTATGCCTACATCCACGGGATCAGCACGCCTATAAGTATTCTGAGAAGCCCACACAACCGATCTCATCTTCCATTTTCACTGCCAAATCTCTAGCATCAGTTTCCCGGCGGCTTATACTTCCTGTTTTGTGTAAACTGACCACAAAGCCTACGTCTCTCCACCGTCACCAATTGTTCTCCCTCACCCACAATGACAACCGTATCAACCCAACATATAGATTCGCCATCCCGATTTGTCCCCCAACGAGCCTCGTGAAGGTGCTGACATTATCGTCGAAGCCCTGGAACGCCAGGATGTCACCACCGTCTTTGCCTATCCTGGTGGCGCGACAGCGGAGATCCACCAAGCTCTCACGCGCTCTAAGATCATCCGTAACATTCTCCCTCGCCATGAACAAGGCGGCATCTTCACCGCCAATGGCTATGCCCGCTCCTCCGGAAAACCTGGCGTCTGTGTTGCTACTTCTGGACCTGGCGCCACTAACATATTTATCTGGCCTCGAAAACGCTTATTTAGACAGTATCCCCATCGTGCAGGCCAGGTTCCACAAAAACACTTGGGTACGGACGCTTTCCAAGAAACTCCAGTCGTGGCGGTGACTCACTATCTTACAAAACATAACTATCTTGTTCTTGATGTTAATGACATTCCTAGAATTATTAGGGAGGCATTCTTTTTAGCAACAACGGGCAGGCCAGGCCCTGTGTTAATTGTTATACCATTAGACATACAAGTACAAATAGCTGTTCCTGACTGGAACGAGCCATTTAGGTTTCCTGATTACATCTCCTATTTACCAAAAGATCCGGATGAAAAACATTTGGAGCAGATTTTGAGGTTAAAATCGGAGTCGAAGAAACCAGTGCTATGTGTTGGTGGTGGCTGCTTGAATTCTAGCGAGGAGTTAAGGAAGTTTGTTTAGCTGACGGGGATACCAGTAACGAGCACAATGATGGGTATAGGTTTGCTTCCTTGTTCGGATTGTTTATGTTTGCGAATGTTGGGGATGTATGGCACAGTGTATGCAAATAACGCCGTAAGCGAATGTGACTTGTTTCTTGCATTTGGGGTTAGGTTTAATGAACGCATGACATCAAAAGTTGAGAGTTTTGCGGGCCGAGCTAAGATTGTGCATAGTGATATCGATTCGACTGAGATTGGGAAGATTAAGCAGCCTGACGTGTCCGTTTGTGCTGATGCCAAGTTGGTGTTTGAGGGGATGAATAGGATGTTGGAAATTAGTAAAGGAACTGGGTTTAATAATATGCTGTTTGATTTTTCGGCTTGAAGGGAGATGCTTGATGAGCAAAAACTGAAATATCCATTCAGTTATAAGACATCTGGTGGGGAAGAGTTTCCTCCTCAATATGCAATTCAAGTTCTGAATGAGCTTACTGATGGAAAAGCAATTATATGCACAGGCGTTGGACAACATCAAATTTGGCCTATTCAATTTTACGAGTATAACAGGCCTCGTCAGTTGTTAACGTCTTCAGGACTTGGAGCTATGGTGGTTCGGATTACCTGCTGCTATCGGAGCTTCTGTTGCAAACCCTGGTGCAATAGTTGTAGACATAGATGGTGACGGAAGTTTTATGATGAATATCCAAGAGCTTGCTACCGTCAAGGTTGAGGCAGATCTAGAGAATCTCAACGTTAAGATAATGGTGATAACAGTCAACACTTGGGGATGGTAGCGGAATGGGAGGATCGGTATTGTAAGGGAAATAGAGGCCACACATATGTGGGAAATCCATCTAACAAGTCAGAAATCTTTCCGGATATGTTGAAGTTTGCCGAAGGGTGTGGAATACCGGCAGATCGAGTGACAAAAAGAAAAGACGCAGGAGGTGCAATTAAGAAAATGCTGGAAACTCAAGGACCGTATCTTCTGGATGTGATAGTGCCATATCAAGATCATGTCGTGCCTATGATTCCTACCTGTAAATCTTTCCAAGAGACAATCATGGGGCAGGATGGGGAGTGATGGGCTTTCCGGATCAAGTGCATTAATTTCATTGATCTGGTTCCAATTCCATTCTTCGCTCTAAACATCGTACGGATGATTGCCATGCAGAACGTTGAATAAATTTGTTAACTGTTAGGTTATTAAAAATGAATTTAAAATAATATGTTTTTATTAAATAATATCATTAAAATTTTTCTTATCTAAATTTTTCTCAAACACAAAAATAAGAGGTCGGCAACACAAACTCAAACAACAACCGGATGTGGCGGGGAGAAAACAGAAAAAGCTCCGGGCTTCTGTCTCTTTGCGTCTTTTTATTACCGTTGAGTTGAAGTAATGACATGAGGGTGGCAAATGGACTGGACCCAACACGAATTCCCTGTGAAAATAGAATGCGAGTTGACATGAATTTACATTTTAGGCATGAAATGTTCGATCAACTGGCAATTAAACTAACACAAATAATTAATCATAATACTCAACTATTAGAAGGAAAAAAAAATTAACGATATCCATTATATGTACTAAAGTAAAATATAGTAATATTTTGATTATTTTATTTATTATAATTTTTTAAAAAATTATAAAATTTTATAAATTAATATAACATGATATAATATCACATGGTATGAATTAAATTAATTTTTAAATTAAATTGGACCAATTTTATAAAAATTAAGCATAACATAAAATATGAATTAACTCGAATTTTATAAGTGGGATCTGTACAACAATTTTATCACCTCTAGCTTTGAATTAGTTTATTACAAATAATAAGAATACTAATAACAATAATAGTAATAATAATAATAAATATACAGTATACATATGCAAAGTACTGTTTTGTGTATGATCCTCTCTCTCCAGGTTTGGCCATCTTATTGTAAGTTTTTTTAATATTCGGGTGATCGGACGTGAACAAAATTATATTTATATAAATACACCAATCTTCTTTTCTTTTTCTTTTTTTTTTTTGTAATATAACACATAATTAAAAAAGTTCTTAGAATTAAAATTTTGTTCATTTAATAATTTATCAATTTTTGCCATAAATTTTTTTCTTAAATCTCATTAGATTTATATCTATTCTAATTTTACTTGTCAATGTTCTTCAAATTCAACCATATTCCACATGAGAAAATCAATCAATTTCATGTTTAATTTTCGATTTTGACCTCCAAATTTACCTAGTAATTCATAGCCTATTGAACCTTTATCTAATAGTTTAATATTTTGGGTCAAATAATTTATCCAATAATATAATTTATGATGATGTTAATGAATTTTTTTTTTTTATAATATTGGATATATAAAAGTGAATAGACAAATTTTATTCATTATATTTATTTTGATCTCATCCGGTATTCATTGGCGTACATCGAATCCATCCATATTCCAAGTGAGAGAATCCATTAATTTAAGAGTTCAAACTCACTTAGAAGTAGAACTCCACAGTTTGATTGATTAATCTTTACCAGATAAATAAAATTTAACACATATATGTGATGCAATGCTAATTAAACTCTTATCTTTTTTTTTAGATAAATATTCTGTCTTAATTGAACCCGTTAACATATGTCACGCTTGAAACAATTAATTAATTAATTGTAATTAATAATATAATCAAGAATATAATTATTAAATTGAACCATTAATTGATATTATTTGATTTTTTAATATTTTTGTGCCATTTAAATAATACTATCAATCAATAGCCTTTTCGAATTTTTCTATTTTTCGTTTTCATTTAAGCATCCTTCTTCTATAAATTTTGCTTCATATTAATCGATGTGACAGTATTATATTATTATTATAAAATTATACATAATAAATTATTTTCAATTCTTTAAAAATGTCGACATATGACAATGAAAGAATAATAATACTAACATTATATAAATTTATTTTCTTTCAATCCTTGAAAATATTAAACATACAATAATAAAATAATATTAATTGAGGTTTTTTTTCAATCCTTTGAAAATATTGAATGTATGATAATGATATAATATTGACACATCTGTTTGTATTTAATACTTAAATCAATTAGGATGTTAGTTTTTTTTTTTTTTTTTACACCTATGCTTTAAACAATATATATATATATATATATTAGAAGTTACCTTATTTAATTTCTTTGTTTTCACATCATGGTTATGAAAAGTAATTAAGATGCTTTCATAATCAATTTGTATGCGAAAGCTAAAATATATATATTTTTAACACGTATACATTAAGACATTCTTTTAATCAAAACATATCTAAATTGATTCATATTTTATGATATTCTCTAAATCTGAACTTATCTAAACTTGTGAATAACATTTTTGAGGATGTATTTAAAATTTTTTTTTTTAATAGGTTTACATTGGAAAATTTTTTTGACAAATATACTTTATCATTTTTCTATAAGTAAAATTTATTTCTCTTTTGAATTATAATAGAATCAAACTTTGGAACTTCTAGTTCCATTTTAAGAAATTATACTAGTTCAAGTAATTAGCATCAGTACCATATACAAACTTAATAGTTTAAAATTTGATTAAATGATGCTAAGATGAAATCAAAGCTAAGTTGAATAATAATAATAATAATAATAATAAATACAATTTAATAACCAAATAATAATTTCCAGTGTTGATATGGACAAATGAATAAAGCAACATCACTCACTTGACCTTCAACATTAAGTAAATAGATTAATTAGATATAAAATCTATGGGCATCCTTAATTGAAGTCATTCACTTTTGTCACATTTGAAACAATTGATTAATTAATGAATTAATTAATTCTGATAATATAGTTGAGAATACGATTTTTAAATTAAAACCTGACTCAGCTTGGAATCACTTTCGACCTGCAATTGACGTTATTTGATTTTGTGCCATCTTACTGATATTATCAATCAAATCGATTGGAGTTGAGAGAGAATGGATTGCCTTGTGGAATTCTTCAATTCCTCCCTTTCATAGAAGCATTATCTCCTTTCTCACGATTTATTTATTTATTTATTTTTATTTTCTCTTTATTTTTAAATTATTCACGTAAAAATTATATATAATTAATTTGACAATTTTACGCTATTGTCATAAATTTTTATATATTTTATTTTCTTTTTGTTTTGAAAAATATCGATATTTGACAATGATATAAGAGAAATAATATTATTATATTATTTTTCATGAATTTATTATTTTTATTCTTTTAAAAATGTCATGAGTGCGACAATAATATAATACTAATTGAATTTATATTTTTTCAATACTATAAAAGCATCATACATATGATAATAATATAATACTAATAAAATTTATTTTCTTTTAATTTACAAATATCTAACACACAAAATAATATAATATTGATACATTAATCAATTGAAACTTGTCTAAATTTTAAAATATTTAAAATTTTTTAAACACAAACCTCTAGATGTTATATTGCATGCGTACTTTAATATATTCTTTTAATTTGAACTTATATAAAACTACAGAGAGAGTTTTGATAATGCATTTTCAAGGAGTTTTTCAAAGATACACATTAGAGGTTTTTTTTTTTTGCATTATTATTTATATATAAATAAAATAAATTTGTATAAATAATAGTATGAATACAAAGTAAAGCTATATTATTGTCACATATCTTATATAATTTATTTTTTCGTGAATTATCACTTAAATATCATGAAAAAATAAAATGTAATAATAATATAACACTGTCAAATTAATTTGTATGAATAAGTTTGTATTTGTAGCACTACTAAATTTATTTATCTATTGTGTTATATTAGAATTGAAATTTCAAACTTATTGTATCCTTGAATAAATTTGACTAGTTGAATCAATTAGTACTAACACCAAAATAATCAAAATGTAAAAGTCTGATTTATTTCTCATAATAGTTAATGTCTATAATGTAAGAGCTATTAGGTTACATATATATTTTTTTAAAAAAATTGATATAGAGAGAGAATTTTGATCCCATGAAAAAGCTAAGCAGGCAACTGAAAAAATGGTGAAGCTCGTGAATGAAGGAACGAGGATGGGAGCAATAAAGTCTTCGTAGAGATGGCAAGGAGCCGTGTGCAAGAACAGATGTGTAATGTATGTAGTCAAATTGAAAAGGCAATAACATGATCATGCCATGTGTAGTGTTCGCTAGTTGTGGCTTTTTGCATTTTGCTTCGTGTTTCATTCATTCAAATACTTATTAGTTCTTTTCGGAAGATTGCTGCACGCTTAACTTTAGACTTTCAACCTACGAATTTAATTGCATCAATTTCTCTTTCCCTTTCCCATCTAATGAGGATTACAACAATGTTAAAAAGTGTTAAATTTATATCTAATTTTAAAATTATGGTATTATTTCATATTAATTTTGTTTAATTTAATGTGTAAAATAATAGTTAATTAATAATTACTCAATTGTTTTTCTAAGCTAACAAGGCCTTGCATTGCATTACGTGCAAATTGCATGCCCCAACACCCCATATGGACAATAGTGGATTCCATTTCATTCATTTATTTACTTTGGAGTAAGCATTTTATTAATTAAACATAAAATTATTCGATTTTTTCTTTTTTTGTCTTGTTCTTACATCAATTGTCGAGGACATTGCTAGTCTAGATGCCACATACATCTTGTTAAGTGTACAAATATTACTAACTCCTAAATGGAACCCCACCCATTAACACAAAGTCTCATGACTGATTAATCACTTGCAAAATCAACAATCACACAGTTCATCATCTGAACAAGTTGAAACTCTTACATCTCCAAGAGAAAGAAAATTATATAATACACACACACACACACAAGAAAAAAACATCAAACTTTCAACAAACAAGTTTTGTTAAACATAAAAAAGCTAATCTGGGAGGTGTTCAAATCTTCATCTCACAAAGAAACCAAACAGAAAACCAACATCAAACTTTCAACAAACAAGTTTTGTTAACATAAAAAACTAATCTGGGAGGTGTTCAAATCTTCATCTTACAAAGAAACCAAACAGAAAACCAAGAAGAATTTCTACCAGAAACAGTAAGTCTTGTCGCTATTGTCGTTGTTGTTGTTGTGATTGTGATACTTAAGACGAAAGAATCTTCTTCTTCGGCAACTGAATCCAAATCTTAACCTCGACCAAAATAACTTCCGAATTCTACGAGCAGATCGTAGCTTTACCAATATAACCCTCTTCACTCTGAAGAAAGAAGCTTTGATTCTCTCAGCTAAACTCTTCTTCCGACAGAACTGATAGCTTCGCAAGAACAGCTGTCTCTTCTCCATCATCATGTTGTTCTGCTCCATGTAGCCATACGAATCACAGCTGGCTCTCGGCAGTGGATGATGTTTCTGATTTTGTAGGATCGAAGCCATCGTTTTCTGTTCCGTTCTTGCTGGTTGAGGGATTGAATTGTATTGTTTGTCGTTTTTACAAGTGAAAAGGGTTTCTTTCGTTGAAACATAGAAATGGGATTTATACATATGCACTATTGCTTCCTTTGGTTTTGGTTTGCTTATGCGAGCTGTGCGCGGCCGGAGGGGCTGTGGACTGGCGTAGTACCAAAAGCAAGAGAGAACAAATATGTAAGTGCCAACCATTTGCCTCCTATATGATGCAGCTTGAGAGATTTGGGAAATTATCAGATTAGCCCATGCGGTTTACAAAACTAATGAATGTGTCAAAATGAACACTATTATCTAGATGGTATTTGTGGACGTCTTTCACTAGGCCTTTATTATCAGGTCTCCAAATTTCTTAACCTTTCGACCCTGGACAGCCCCATCCTGTAAAAGTTATTACTAATTTGTAAAGATGTATTTTTGATAAACATTTTGGGGATTATGACTTTCTTTATGGGTAGGTAAGGCATTCTTTATCTCAAAATTTTACCATTCCCATTCAATAGAGGAAAGTGGTAAATTTGAAATAGTCTTAAATTTATGGGATTGATTTGTCACTTTGTAAAATTCAGGGATCAATATTATGATTTTCCTAATTAATAACTTTAGCATGTTGCGTTTTTTATTTATATAGATGGTTGCTCGTGTAGTTTATCCTATCTCTTTGCCGATTTTCTAAACTCCCTTCCTATGATTGATTAGGTTAGGCCCAAGACATTGCTTGAATCCCTTGTCTCTTGGTTTCATTTAGAAAGCACTCCAAATCATCATCTTGGTGTTGGTCCACATATTTGATCATCTTCCCAATAAACAGAGATTATTTGTGACAGCAAAGTTGGTTTAATCATCCAAATTAATCCAACATCTACAAGAAAACAAAGATGTACATAAAAATCTTGCAAATTTAATAATACATTGTATATTGTATTTACGCGAACAATTCAACGGCCGCCAGGTGGTGAGATAAGAATATCTTTGTCCTACAAATCAAGAAATTAAATTATATATATATATATATAAATGGGATCAAATTTATCTAGTATAGGAATAACCAACAACTTCCATTGGCACGTGGTTGTCTCTTGCAAGTTTTACACTCTACTCTCCAATTACACTGCATCTACACTGAGAAAGTCAGGTATCTAATAACTTCTGCCAAACTTTACATACCACCTAAAATCTAAAATCAAAAACCTAAAATATTACCATTTTATCATTGCATACTTCAGATGTCGACCGACCTAAGGCATCAATTTGAAAATAAATAAATACATATCAACAAGGCACAAGAGTTCATATACACGACCAAGAGAGTTTATGTGAATTTAAACCTCATATTTTAAGCACAAACATCCAATTAACCATCACAAACAAGAAAACACTAACTATTAGTTAATATAATTTTTTTTTTATAGTGGATGTTGTTGACTTTTTTCGATTTAAAAATACAAAGTCAACAATACCCACTAGATTAATTATATAATAATTAAAATAAATTAAAAACACAAAAAGCCTATAACCCACCACACGAATCATATATGCCTAAACACAGTTAAAACAGCCAGAATTATGAAAAATCATTCTATTGCTGAAAGACCAATTACAATAATTTAAGACCTCTTCTCATTCCCCTCTCTTTCCCCGAGGATAAACAGAAAATTAACAAAGAAAATCAAAATCAGGGTTCTATTTCTATTATAAGTATTCGCACAAGAGAGAGCAGAAACAATAGTAAATCCAAAAAGTTAAACAACAAAGTGCAATAAGCAATGGCAATTAGAAAATGTTAGGGGAAACACACTTCAAAAAAATCAATTTTCTAGTTGAAATCGTGAGTTTGCAAGTATGACAATTCATATCTACAGCGCAGATGCCAATCAACAAACCAGAAGAGACAACTCTGAGGAAGACCTATTTTGGTAACTACAATTCTAGAATCATAGGAGAAAGATGAATGAGAGGCTTCACACTCTTACAGTACATGGACAGCAATACAAGCACAGAATTAGACAATGAGGCTTTACCAAGATAACATAACATCTGACAGTCTTTTTTCTTTTTTTTTTTTAAAACCTTTTATGGGGACTATTCTACATGTCTGCAGTAGCTTTCCATTGATGTCACCTAGTCCCGGTTTCACTCGCTGCAGGTACTTTTGTGGGATAACTAGACATGTCAATGTCAATAAGTGACATGTCATATGGTGAAGATAACGAATTTGCGGCGTCTACAAGCAGCGAAGATTTCATTGCATCGGGTTGTGCAAAATCAGGCATGTTGCTGTCATTTTTGGGAGTGCTTGAATCAGAAGATGAGAAACTGGAAAGCTGAATGTCATCCAATTTGGTTCCTAACATGTGCTTGTTTCTTCTTACAGCATCCATTTCCTGGCCAGTTGGGACAAAGGTGCGTGATCGATATTTCCTTGTTCCCTCATCACCCTCATTATTATGGTTGTAGAGTACATAATCATGATAAGTTGGTGCAAACTGCAGAACGTAAGAAGTCATCAGAGCAGCTAATGCCGGTAAAGCGCCCTTAAATGGGGAGGCTTAACACTCTAAAAGAAACAGTTGCCAGATAATACATAAGAAGTTATCTCACCTGATGAACAGTATCATGGTAGAAATCATTCAATTTCAAGGCATGTGCGAGGCTTGCTGTTAAACCACGGGACCCACCAATATTTGCACCAGCATACTCCTTGTATGGGAATGCAAAAAGATGACCTATAGCAGCTATAAGCATCTCAACACACAATATAAAGTTTTGAAATTCAGCAGCTTCCTCTCTATCCCTAATGAAACCAGACTTTGCAGCAAGAAAAACAAGAACACCCTGAAAGAAAAAAAAGGAGAAAAATGAGGGTTACTAAAATATTCTACAAATCTTAACTGTTGTTTGAGCAAATAAAGACAATTAATTCCAATCTAAACCATAAAAACACAAACTAGTTTTTAAGCAAATTTCCAGTTACATTACATATCCAATAATTATCTAGAAGGCATCTCTAAGCTGAGCCAAAATGATAAATGACATGATTACCACTTCAGTAAGCCAGCATTTCCAGAAAATGAATGACTCGCACTAAGAACTATACTTGCATAAAAAATCAAATTAGGTGATCATGAGACTAAATTCTTTACAAATTGTCAGCACTTAACGCGGAAGAGATTCCTCTAAAAAGTAGATAGCAGTTGCTTCTTCCGAGACAGTTCCATCACCTATTATAGATATCATCACCTCTTATCATTGTATGTAAACCAATTAAAATGAAAAAAATTCTCAAGGAACAAATTCTACAACTCTATATCCTACTTTATTGGCAATCAGAAACCAAAAATGCTTAATTCTAGAGACAGATGAGCAATGCCATCATGTTTACAGATTCTAAAAGACTGTGGGTAAGAAATACACAATTGACATAATTTAGTACCTAGGTTTCTCTTTCACTTTAGCTAGCTTTCTATTTCAATTATTATCAGAATATAAGTAAAAACTTCAGTCTATAGTAATATTTCAATAAATCCTAAGTTAAAGTTTTATGCCGCAAAAATATTGGAGAATGAATAAAATTTGAGAATTTCTATTACTATTCTGTCCGTTGGTCCTTATGATGGCCTGATATCTTGCCTATCTGATCTACTAGAATATTTCTAGTTTTTCCTTCCTCTAATACATTTTCTTGCGACTGTATCTTCCATAACTAATAGGAAAAAAGAAAGAGAAAGAAATAAAACATTGGTAGAGATAAAATGCAGAAACAAGAAAACAAACAGCAATGCTTTGATGCCATCATCTACATATTTGTATTCTCATATCAGAATACATCTGTAATCAGAAATGAGACCCTTAAATCCTCTTGAAGCATTTTGTGAATTTCTAATGTAACAGATTAATAAATCTCTATCTCTCTCTCTGTCCCTGGATAACCAAGAGGAGAAAACGAGGGAGAGAGACACAGTCATAGGTAAGAAAACTAGTTTTAATTCTTTGACATATAGAAAGCTGGTCTCAAGTTTATTAAAAGTGTTGAAGGAATTGGAGAAACTGAAAAAAGATAGCATAGTTGGAAGAGTAGTTTTGCTTCTTTCTTTCAGTTATTTCCTCCTCTCTCTCTATCCCGAAAAAGTCTTAGATAATACAGTCTCAGTGGAACCATCTAATAGACCCTTGCCACGCGTTTGAAATTTTCTTATTGCTTATCACAATCATTACCATGATAGGGTAACTTGAATAAATATGTATGTAGTAAGATTCTATTGGATAGGCATACGGATGGCATGGTACAACTGTCCCTAGGACTCTTCTCTCTCTCTCTCTGTCCCAGATCTAGAGCCTAGATTCTCTTCCCTACCATTATGACCAATTTTGTTCGCTCATTTTGAGCAACACTAGTTATTCTTGTACCTCAGTTGTGAAGACTTAACAGTTCCCAAAGTTTTCAAGATGCGCTAGAAAAAAAAAATTTCTTAATAGAACAAAACAATCTTTTGTAAACAATTACTTTTTATAGAAATGTGTTAAAGAATATGAGCACCTAATCAATAAATAAGTTTTAAAAAATTGCAAATCTGAAAAATCTAAACCACATGCAGAGACAAGGATCACATTCTTCTTTTGATGCTCTTCATGTATAATAATGTGAAGTGCAACTAAATACAAAGTCTAATTTGCAATAAGAGATGAACAAGAAAATCAAAGTCCAGATCATTTTGATTCTTGAAGGTGGTAATTAAATTTGGTAGTGGTAACAAAGCAAGTATAAAGATTTTACCTGCCAATAAGTTAAGAAAACAACAGATTTAATGATGATGAACTTTGGAACTGGGTTGAACGGCTGAAGCAGATCTCTGCAAGCCATATAGAACAATGCCAAAGCATAGAGTGCCATTGTGTACGAGATTGTATAGATAATAGTAAGATAGAGATATGCTTGGTTAGGATTAAAATTCCCATCTTTATATTTCCCCTTTGCATAAAGTATTAGGGTAACAGCAACCAAGATAGGCTTTAGAATCACAAACTGCAAACAGCCTTGCTTGCACCTCCTTATAAAACGCCTGCATTACCAATACATGAGTTCAATAACAGGCTAGATCAGAAACATAAATTATATGATATTGTGCTAAAGCTTACGTAAGAAGTATCATCATTTTTCAGTAAGATTATATATTTATTAAACCATTTTAGTAAAACACGCTGAAGGGTTCTAGAATTACTTAATCAACTCAAAATATCCAGATTGCCCACCCTCCATTTCCAAATAGTATGAAAAGCCACAATTCTCTAGGTGGCAGAAAACTCTAAGTTTCCAGTTCATTGTACTGAAAAAGTTAGTAGAATAAATTCTCACCCATCCAGAGGTATTGGAGGGAAGCAACATGTCATCAGACACAAAGATGGCTTTAGAACCCGACCGCTTAAACTTAGCACTACTGCCCCAGGGCCACCAACCCATGCCAGGCACAGAGAAAGGAAATTATAAATGACCCAAGCTTCATAACTGAAACAATTCAAAAGACAAAATCAGCATACAAATATTCACACAAAGTAATTAAATTATGTTACTCCATATTTTCTCTAGAATCATTTCTTATTTTATTTCCTTTTGGATGAATAAACTAAAGTTTATTTCATTAAAAGAAGCACAAAGTTGAATGACCAGGAAAATTGAGAAATTAAACAACTCAATGTGCATCCTGCCTCATACAAACTAAAACCTATACAGGAAAAACAAGCAACATAAAAAAAATTAGAACTACGCCAACTAGTAAAAATTGTACAATTCTAATTTACATCTAGCAGTTGTAGCAACCACGATAACCTCCAAGACGTACATAAGCAAAGCCTACTCTTATTCCCTTTTTCCTTCATGAAGAGCAGGGGAAGCTGAAGCTTAATGCTCACCATAAAGAAAAAAAGATGATAACAAGAAATAGAAAGGAGCACAGAATCAGCTTCAAAGGAAAGGACAACCAAGATATAAAACAAATTAAAAAATTTTGGAGCCTAGGCTTGTTGCTATGCGCCACCAATTAACTTAAAACAAGCTTCAAGTCTCATTTATGGCCAACGGAAAATTTATTAAGCTGTAATTCAAGAAGTGCATATTTGGCGCAATACTTCCCCTAAAAAAAAGTAGCTAAAGGATGCTAGCATGAAATACTAAAAGGCCAGGTGCCTTAAAATGCATCTAGTTAACTAGAAAATTGTGAATAACTTTTAACTCTGAAAAGTAAATGAAAATGAACATTATGAAGGTCAGAAATAAACCAATATTTTCAACACTAAGACCACAAACTGATATCAAAATATGAAACAGAAAACAACTTGTGAACATTCCAAACTTAATTAAAATATAATCATACTTACACCTCTCGAATGGAATTGAAGTAGATTGCACTATCCGGTAAAACAAGTGACAAGAAAGATGTCACAGCGAAAAGCTGATACGGAGAAAGATTTACATTCATTAGACAAAGAAATAAAATAACATTTTAAAGTATCGAACTCCAAATGTTCCAAGCTCAACCAATGATGCAATCATACACGAAAAATGTCATGCTATTAAGATACAATATTAATGGAATGTGGCAACATCTGTTAGCTATAGTAAGACCATTAAAGGGAATGAGTACCCTTGTAATCACACCGACTCCAACATACTTAACGCAAAACCACAAGAGGACCTGAACAAACTTCTAATAAAATCCACAGAAAAGATCAACTATTAAAAAAAATGCTATTTGGATCAGACATATGAATTTCATCTATGGTATATACCACCCTTCTAAATTAACAAGAGTGAAGGACGCATAAAAAGAGACACAGTATTAGAACTGTATACAAAGCATATGCATGTCAATGTGAAGGGTAAGCACTCTAACAAACGCTACGAAAACTTTAAACGCATATAACAAAACACTTTTCGAAATAACTAATAGAGAACGAAGCACTCACTGGGACCATAAAGATAATACGAACGATGTATCTCTGATAAGTAGGCTCTGTGTAATTCAAAAGGTGTCTATAAATATGAAAAATCGCCAAAGCTGTGGCTCCAGCAGTGCATACAAAAGCGATGGAACTATAGTAAAATGGCACCGAATGCACCATTGTCGAATAACTAACAAATTCAACACAAAATACTTAAACAGAACACAACGACGGCTAATCTAGAACGGAACTTTCTACCGTGTCTCGAAAAAGTTCATTTGATTGAAGAAAAGAAATTTCGAAGTAATTTGCCCTAATTTGCAGAATTAGGGTAATGAAAAATTGAGTAAAAGGTAAGCAAAGAGGGGAAACAATGAGAAAAGGAATGATTATTAACCATCAATGAGAGGAAGAAGTTGACCTAAATGCTATGATAACGAATGAATTAGTGAGAGGACCAAATAGTTTAACGAAGAAGAAAAGGGAAGAAGATCGGCGAGAGCAGATCTATGGAAAGAGCAGGCGTTGGCATGTGTAGAAACTGGAACTGAAAGGAATTGTCCACTAACAATCACAAAGCCGCGTCCCACAGGCAGCCAATAATAGCGGCTCTCTGTTTACTCTTCGCTGTAAACCCACCATAGCTCAGGATTATTTATTTTTATTTCCTTTTGTGTATTGTGGCTATTTGATAGGAACTCGTGTAATAAATTATCAAAAAATTGAGAGTGCCAATAATATTGGTAAATAATTATTCAATAATATTATTCTAATCTTAAAAGAGTAAATCTCGCGGAAGTATTTAACTTTTGATATAATATCATGCCGCAATAATATTAGAAAATGTAAATAATTTGTTAAATTACTTAATAGTTTTTGATACAATAACAATTGACCTAACTATAATCTCAACAATTATTAGGTGCTTTACCAAATGTGCAATGTTACACTTAGAAAATGATACAAATTTCTATTTCAATTAACATGATAAATTACATTAAATCTTATTTTAGAATAATTTTCACTTTTATGCACTCAAATTTTATTGTAGAACCCAACACGGCAAAACTCTCTTCTCCCACATCGATAGTATCTCTATCAACATACTCGAATTATTCATTAATATTTTAGAAAGTAAAAGATGGAGATGTTTAAGGTTAAGGTTTTTTCTTTTTGGGTTGGATGGGGTTTAAACTTTTAAAGTCAAAGCATTCAGAGAATTCGATGAATATTTTAAATTTTGAATTGTATTTTATTCCTTGAGAATTTGAAATGTGAGGAAGATATGGATGAGATTTGAGAGAGATTTCAAAGATTTAGTGTGTGTGTCCTTTTTTTTTTTTAAAAAAAAAAAAAGAAATTAAGTAAGGATTTAGATTTTGGCACCTAAAATTAAATTGTTGTGACAATTTTATAATAAATAAATTTATTTATTTCTTAAAAAAATATTTTGAACCTACTTTTTTTAAAAGAATTTTCTATTACAAGAATAACTACTCTTAATAAAATCGAATTTAAAAATAAATAAAATTTTATTACTTTTAACATTCATAGAATATATACCTATTTAATTTATAATTTTATTTTTATTATAATTCATACAACTAATCATATTTATTTGATAATTTTAATTTTTATTATATAAAAAATAATTGTTGATGTAATTATATTTTATATTTTAAAAAAATTTGAAGTTAGTTAAATTTTTTAATTATGAAATGCATAAAATTTTTAATAAAAATAAGTAGTTTTATAAAAATATTAAGAAAATATAATTGTTAAATATTTATTATAACAATTATTTTTGATAAAATATAATTAAAATAAAAATTAAAAGTAATCAGTAAATAAAATTTTTAATTAATAATTTTTTTTATTAATGATTTTATGGTGTAACAAAATTTAAAAAATTTCATTTTTGTCCTTTATTATTATTATTATTGTTATTGTTGTTGTTGTTGTTGTTATTTATTTTTTATTTTTATTTTTATTTTTCGCTGCTTATTCCTTTCCATTGTTAAAAATAAATATACCTTTAGATAATATTTATATTATATATCTTACATTTTTTATTGTAAATTTTAAAAATTTGAAATATTTAATATCAAATTTAAAATATAAAATATACAAATTTTAAAATTTTAAATAATAAAAATAAAATTTAAAATATATAACATTAAAAATTTAAAATACAAGTGTTAGAGCAAAACCAATTAATATAAGAGAGAAAAAAATTTGTTCGTATTATTATAGCCAAAACCATTTTGCGTAATGTTTATTATTTACTCGAATTAAAAATACTGGACGAAAAGGTAAACCCGTAAACCGAAATCCACCCGAAAACAAAAGGCGGAAGACCCGAGAAGAAATATATAGGCTAGGCTAGCTAATATCTTCTATATATTTAGAGCTAGTGCATTAGTTACCGAGGTGGAGGTTTGTAAGGCCATATATATTCATAAGGGTGAGATTCTGGCCTTATCATCTTCCGCTTCCTCTGTTATTCCTTCCTTTCTTCCTTCGCGCCGCTTTCCCAGTTCCACCATTAACCCTTACTCCTAATTCAGACATGTCACTCAACGTTATGTCTTCGTCTATAGTCGGAGTATCTTCGTCAACTCCGTTTGTCGAAGTTTCCAGCAAACGAACAGTGACCACAACGGCGTCCTCTTCCTCTTCGTTTTGGTCCTTGCCTTCGGCGGACAAATCTCATTTCAATTCATTAATAACGTCGTCGTCCGGTGTCGGAGCCGGAGTAGGAAAACCTTTGGTTTTAAAGAAAAGCGGCGGCGGTTTTAGGCAGAGTCTTACATTTGTTACTTCGGCTATAGCAACGCCGAATTCTGTGCTTAGCGAAGAAGCTTTCAAAGGACTCGGTGATTTCCCTAAGAATTCTGTAGAAGACGGGGACGAGGATTATGAGTCTCAAACTGATGCCGACGAGGACGAACTTGCCATTTCTAAGCTCGGTTTGCCTGACCGTCTTGTTCAATCTCTCGAGAAGCGTGGGATTACTAATCTTTTCCCCATTCAGGTGTGTTTTTGTTTATGTCCTTACCTTACTGTTTATCTTCAAATTTTTATTATCTCCTTTCAGTTTCAGTTGTTGTTTCTCTTTTGCACAGTGTTTATCTTCAAATTGTTAAATTCCGTCTTTCTGTTTTTTAATTTTAGCTTTGTTGTGTTGTTATATCTGTAGTTGCTTTTGTTCTTCTTCAAATTGTATTATTTCCGACTATTCCGTTTTTAATTTCATGTTTGTTGTGTTGTTATTTCTGTTTTGCTCAATGTTTTCCTTCAAATTAATGTAATATTTTCCAGTTTTCTGAATCTAAGTACTATTTTGTTATGTAGAGGGCTGTTTTAGAGCCGGCCTTACAGGGTAGAGACTTGATTGCTCGTGCAAAAACTGGAACTGGGAAGACACTAGCTTTTGGTATACCAATACTCAAACGCCTCACTGAGGATGTTGAACAAACACCTTCTCTTAGGTACTATTACATTCATTTGAGTTTATTTTGCAGCTGTTTCTTTTATTTAAGTAGCATTTTTTATGAGCTTTTGTTAATTATATTAGGCGGTCTGGTCGTCTTCCTAAAGTTTTGGTGCTTGCACCTACTCGCGAGTTAGCAAGACAAGTGGAGAAGGAGATTAAAGAATCTGCATCTTATTTGAATACTGTTTGTGTTTATGGAGGGGTTTCATACAATACACAACAAAATGCTCTATCCCGTGGGGTGGATGTTGTTGTTGGAACACCCGGCCGAATCATTGACCTCATTAAGAATAACTCACTCCGGTTGGGAGAAATTGAATATTTGGTCCTTGATGAAGCTGATCAGATGCTTGCTGTTGGATTTGAGGAGGATGTGGAAGTTATTTTAGAAAATCTTCCACCCAAGCGGCAGAGCATGCTTTTCTCTGCAACTATGCCTACTTGGGTCAAAAAATTGTCCAGAAAATATTTGGATAATCCTCTCAATATTGACTTGGTATGACTGCTATTTTTTCTTCCCTTTCCAACTTATTGAAAGTATTTATTTGCATTAAGCAAAAAGGCATTATGTTTTTATTGACACACAAGTTTTTGCACTACTCATGAGATAAGGCATGCATTGCATTTGTATTGATAAATAACTTTGAAAATAATTGTTGATTTTCTGCAGTATTTTTTCCCATTTGATGCAGGTTGGTGACCAAGATGAAAAGCTTGCAGAAGGGATCAAACTTTATGCTATATCAACCACTGCATCATCGAAGCGAACCATTCTCAGTGATCTTATAACAGTATGGGTTCCAGTCCTCAATTGTTTTATTTGTTTTTTAAAAGATTATTCCAATGGGAAAAAGCATGATAAAAAGACAAGGAATTGCTTCAATTTTTTTGAACCTGCTCTTTTTGAGATTTGAATCTGATGCCTTACAACAACAAAAAGAAATTTTGTTTTTATTCAAGAGCATGTAGGATGCTGTAGAGAAAATGATAAATATGGTAGAGTATGATTCCTGTGTAAATCTCAAGATAACATTAGTTATAAATGATCTAAACATATTTTGTTGATGTTTTGGTATTTTTTTGGATTAGAACTTGTATATTGTTGCTGCAATCTAGCTGTTTATTGATTTTTCAATTGGTTTCATGACCAAATGGGACTGTTATTATAAAGGTGCTCAATATTGTCACAATTTTCAGGTCTATGCAAAGGGTGGGAAGACCATTGTCTTTACACAGACAAAACGTGATGCTGATGAAGTCTCACTGGCATTGACAAATAGTATAGCTTCTGAAGCATTGCATGGAGATATATCTCAACATCAAAGAGAGAGAACATTGAATGGATTCCGGCAGGGAAAATTCACTGTTCTCGTAGCCACTGATGTTGCATCTCGTGGGCTTGATATTCCCAACGTAGATTTGGTGAGTACATAAACTCGAACATTTTATGCATCGATTCATCTAAGCAGAAACAAACTGAATTTTTATTTAGTGACTTTATCACCGCTGGGGATAAACATGCATTAATATTCGCTATATATTTGGCTATTTTTTTTTTCGGTTACTCTTCACCCCAAGCAAACATTAAAAAATTTGTGTGTATCTTTTCATCCTTTTCTCAGGTTATCCACTATGAACTTCCAAATGATCCAGAGACTTTTGTGCATCGCTCTGGTCGTACTGGACGTGCAGGGAAGGAAGGTACTGCCATCTTGATGTTTACGAGTAGCCAAAGGAGAACAGTGAGATTCCTTGAGCGTGATGTTGGGTGTAAGTTTGAGTTTGTTAGTCCCCCGGCTATAGAAGATGTTTTGGAATCATCAGCTGAGCATGTAGTTGCCACTCTTAATGGAGTTCATCCCGAGTCTGTAGAGTTTTTCACCCCAACCGCCCAAAAATTAATTGATGAACGAGGAACTACTGCTCTTGCTGCTGCACTAGCACAGTTGAGTGGATTTGCACGGCCTCCTTCATCCCGTTCTCTCATCAGCCATGAGCAGGTAATTATCAATTCCTAATTCAATTATTATTCTATCTGCTCATGCTTTTCTACCAGGCACCATTTCTCATGCAATTCAGCTGTAATTTAAGCGGTAATTGCGGTTTTACCTTAAAAGATTTCTTATTTTTCCCAATTCAATATAGTCACTGTCTATTTAGATTATGATTCGGTCAACCATACAAAATATATTGTTATACTGTGAATATGTGTTTTTAACTATTTTTGAAGTGGGTTCCAGTCACTTAGAACTTTTCTTTTATCTCTTTTCTAGTCATTTGAACATAACTTTGCGTGAATTTTACTTGACTGTCTGTCATATTTTGACTTTCCTATCAGCTATTTCATTGCATGAATTTTCTGTTTTCAGAATTTCTTTCTATATTCTGCTTCAATTTTCTAATTAGTAGTTGCAGACTTGTGCCAGTAACTTGAACTGAATTGTTGCATTGCAGGGATGGGTGACATTGCAGTTGATTCGGGATTTGGCTTTTTCAAGAGGGTTCATGTCTGCTAGATCTGTCATGGGATTTCTTTCTGATGTCTATCCCACAGCTGCCGATGAAATTGGAAAAATACACATAATTGCTGATGCCGCGGTTTGTTCTAACACAATGTTATTTTTACTCTCTTTTCAATGTTATGTTGGCTCTCTTTCTCTGTCTCTTGATGCATGAGTCTATTTAATAAGACATCAGTAACACAGGTTCAAGGAGCAGTTTTTGATCTTCCAGAGGAGATTGCCAAGGAGTTGCTAAATAAACAAATACCACCTGGAAACACTATTTCCAAGATCACCAAGGTTCATTTTCTATTTTTTTTTTTCCATTAAACATACTTCTACATGACAGATATGTTGCTTGTTGGATATAATCTGTTCATGTGCAGTTTTGTCTTGTGTTCTCTTACTGACATGTGAATGAATTCTGTGTTGATCGTTTTTGCAGTTGCCTGCCTTGCAAGATGATGGGCTGCCAATTGATAACTATGGCAGGTTCTCTAGCAGGGATAGGGTCTCCCGAGGAGGTTCTAGGGATCGGCGAGGTGCCAGATCATCATCCCGCAGTTGGGGTAGTGATGATGAGGGTGGATTTAGGCGTGGTGGTCGAAATTTTAGAACTGAAAATAACCGTACTAGGTTTTCAAAAAGCAATGACGATGACTGGTTAATTGGTGGCAGTAGAGGATCAGGCAGGCCTTCATCCCGAGACAGGTATATATTCTTTCTTTTAGGAATCTTTTTGTTTTTTTCACACTTTTTGTTCAATTTTGCGGGAATTTATTGTCATTGTTTGATTGTTGGAAGGATCATTAAAAATGAAAATATCAAGCCATTACTTACACGATGAACGTTACTTTTTCTTGCATGAGCTTCATAATGCCTCTTCTTCCAATCCTTTGCCAAATTGCACTGGATTTCTCTGAGTCAAATTCTTTTGCTGTTAACCATATTTCATTCTCTGCTTTTGGTTAATTAGTTAGAAAATCAGAAATCATATCATACATCAGAACCTGTTAACCTAAATGGAACATTGTGGAACCTTTACTGAGCACAATATTCCTTTTTTATTTGTCAGACATTTCTTTGCCCCAACATTTTGTTTTTGGGTGCTTTTCCGTTGACAAAGGTTGGAAACTTTGTTTCCCATGGAAGATCTGCTCATGCATAATAGTTTGTTTTTCAATTGTCTACACATGTTGATATGACATTTGAATATAACTAGCAGAAGCTTCGGGGGTTCGTGTTTCATCTGTGGGAGGTCAGGGCACAGAGCAGCAGAATGTCCAAGCAAGAGAGATTACTAATGGTGCAATTTTAAGGTTTCTGTTTCAACCTCGAGCAGTCTGGGTGTAGATCTTCAAATGCCATGTTCCCATTACACATCAGGTTCTCTTAATGACTATGAATGAATCAGAGGGAGCGGCTGTTGCTGCTAATGCATTTATATTGCCGGGCATTTTTTATTTGTATGGTTTTGTACCCATGGCCCATGCATGAGGTCCAGATATAGTCACAAGAAATCCACTTCTTTGTATTGAATTGCCTGTTTCCCCTCGACAAATCTGCTAGTTAATTTAACGTTTCAATTATTTGCTAACACTTCAATCCTTCTTGATGGCAACTTCTTTTATTTTTAACGATGGCCTGATCATAGTTGATAACATCAGCTACCAGTGTTAAATATCTTCCAATAAAGTTACTCTCACTAAATTTCAGGGAACCTATAAACACGGTGAAGGATGAAATATTGCATCTATTTTTGCTTGATAAATTGTTACTAACCAAAGCAGTAGGAATTGTTGAAGAAGAAACCCTTCAGATCTTCGGAATAAAAACTATGCAATTTCTGTGTGCCACTGCTTATAGAAGAGTATAGCCGGACATCAACGGGTGCGATTTTCATGCAAAATCTAAAAAGCTCAAAATTTTTCAGATTACAAGTAGACCAGTATTAAAGAAATGTAGTATGTCTGAACTACTTATCAAAGAGAATGTTCATCACCCTTCGAAAAACCTCGCCCCTCTTGTTCAGAATCTCCCTCACAGCCCTCTCATCGGGCACAAATCCTTTTGCCTTGATCTTCTCCAAAAACTCTCTGCCCTCTTCTATCTTCTGTTCCCTCGCAAACGCTTCGAAAATGGCAGTATAGGTGCCAGCATTTGGGCGCATACCCTTACCCATCATTTCCATCAAATACTTCTGGGCATCAGCTAGTTTAGCCTCAGCTGCGAGTCCTTTAACGAGAACAGTATAAGTATAAGCATTTGGCGCAACTCCAGACGCTAACATCCGCATGAAAACTTTAATAGCCTCCTTGCTCTGACCGGCGTTCACGTAGGCTTCAATAACAGCAGTGTGGGCAACTACATCAGGCATGTGATGATTGTCTTTGATTTGGGAGAACAATTGTAAGGCCTCGTGGGTTAAACCGTCTTTAGACAAAGCGTCGAACATCTTGATGGCATGGTTTGTGAGACCTTCCGTTCTCATTTTATGAAATATCTCTTGAAGGTTTTTCGGATCGTCGGGTTCTTCTATGACTGGCGTCCTGTTGAAAGGATTGTAAGGCGGCGGCAGTTTTCTCTTGTCAATTCTCTTTTCATTCTCATTTTTTACGACCTCGTCATTGTCGGTGTCAGATTCTGAGTCGGAAAGAGAGAAGTTGACTTTAGTATTCACGTGCTTCTTGGTGGGTTGATGAGAGGAGGAGTTGAAAAATCTTTGGAAAGGAGTATGAGTGGGAGCAGCAGCTGTTGTTTTGAGACTCCGTTTCGGTGATGGGAAACGGAAAATGCATGATAAAAGATTTTGATTTGAGAAAGAGCAGGGAAATGGAGATTTGTGGGCAAGGAGGCGAGATACTGCAGTTACCGCTGCCATTACTTGCTTTGGCTATCTGTGTGTCCGATTGTTTGAAGCTTTCTGCTGCCTAAATTGAGGAGCATTCCTTCGCGAGAGTTCGAAGGGCATTGGGAGGGATGTCTGGTTGCGGTTATAATCGTTCGGAAATAAATTAAGGCCTACGATACGACAGGCAAAACTGTTATTGGCAATGTTGTACTGCGACTGCCTGCGCCGGCACCAGGTCTTGTGCTCGAGCCATATGTTGCCCGGTTTTGTATAAATGGACTGGCAAATTTAGGGATAACAATTTGTATTTTATTTTTATGGACCAAATTTCGTACACATTGGACTATCGAATTTAGGAATGATAATTTTTTACCCATTTTTATGGAACCAAATTTGGTATATATTTGGACCGTTGAATCTAAGAACGATAATTTTAACCATAAAATTACTAGTACTTAATTTTTATGGGGTGAATTTGAAAAAAAAAAATTAAATTCATAATAAGTTTAAAATAAATATTTATGAATATTAATGATTATTTGTTAATATATAATTTTTAGTTTTTATAGTAATTTTAATTTTAATTAATTAATTTTTTAATAATTAACTTTAAATTCTACAATAAAAATTAAAATTACACATATTTAAATAATAATAATAATGTTATCGGTGAAGTAAATTAATTATTTTTTATTACTTATAAAAATTTATTCTTTATTAATTTATATATTATTGCATAAATTATATTGGACAAATGTTAGTTATAATTAAGTAAAATGAAACTATAAACTTGGTAATTATTATTTTAAATTTATGAATTATATAATTTTTATTTTAAATTTTTGTTATTTATTATATAATTTATTAAATAAATATTATTTTTTTGAATGAGTATGATTAATTTTATTCTATATTGAATAGAATTAATATTTCATGTGAGATTATGTATTTTATTTTAAATTAAAAAATTTATAGTTTTAATTAGATAATTTATAAATTTAAATTTAATATTTAATAATTAAAAATATAAAAAATTGCTAAAAATCATGAATATTTACACGAGTTTGATAATTTAAATAAGTTTGATAACAAAATGTCAAATTCAGTCTAAATTTTGTGTAGATTTAATATAGAATTATTTAATAAATATAAATGTGAATTTAGAAGAATTTATCCCAAATTTCGTCCCCTACTACCCATTACTCAATTAGTTCAATCAAAGGTTGATAATATTTTGGTTGCCTTGTGTGTAAAACAAAGTGATAATAATACTTAAAATTGTTACATTTGCCCCATAAAAATGAACAGTAATAAGGATGAAACTATTTCTTCTAAAAATTAATTTGCAACATTTCAAAATTACCATAATTTTTAGGTTGGGCATAATAGATTATCGACAGGATGTGGGATTAAATTTGGTATAATTTAATATTAGAAATTTGAGTTAGTTCATAATTGAATATTTCAAAGTTAGGACCAATTTGTATTTAAAAATCTAGTCAATACTTTAAAAATGTGTTTGTTTTTAAGAATTTACCAGAGAAATAAAAAAATCCTCAAAAAAATGAAATCTTTTTATTTACTTAAAATAATAGGGATTGAAAAAGTATTCTTTAAAAATTTTTATTTTTTTTAGTGGAGAAATAATAATTCCTTTCTTAACAATGAGAAATGATGATTCTCACTCCAAAATAACTAAAATTTTAATTTTAATTTTATTTATATATTTTATTATTTTGATTATTTTAATATACTTATTTTTAATTAGCTAATTATTTTAAAAAAAAATATTAACATAATATTACTTTAGTTTATTTTATTTTGTTTACAAATTAACTTATTATCATTAATATTTATTTCTATTATGAAAATTCAACATTATTTAATAATCCATAGTTATTATTATTTTTTTCATTATTGTAATTATAAATATTTTTTTATATATTTTATGTGTATATTAATTTATAGTTTTATTTTATAACTATACCCTTTGTAATTCATACAATTATTTATGTTTATTTGATAATTTTAATTTTTAGTACATAAAAAAAAATCATTAATGTAATCATATTTTTATTTTTTTTCAATTCTTTTAAGTCAAATTGACTATCAAATAAAAAAAAATTATATTATGGGTTGTTATAATATAATTTTATAATGTTATTGAAAATTGAATATGCTTTTAATAAATTTATTAAACACACTTAATTATATGAATATTAAGTTTAGATTGTAATAAAAATTAGTTTATTTATAAAAATTTATATGTAATTGAATTTATAAATTTTAAAAAAAGTGATACATTTAAAATATAAAATATTTTTTTAATTAAAAAATATATTTACATAGTATAAGTTTAATATTTATTACTAAATTACCTCTTAAATTTATAAGATTTAATAAATAAATTTAAAATTTTAATTATAAAATACATAAAATATTTTAATATGAATAAGTATTTTTGTATAAATAATAATAATTAAACAATGTAATATTTATTTATATTTAAGAATATTAATAAAGTATTTTTTATTTATTTAATTTTTTTTTTAACGTTGATATTCTTAGTAGAGTTTATTAAAATAGATAGTTATATTATTTTAGATGAATGGAATTTGAATCCTTTCTTCCATGTGAATCATGTGGAGCATTTAATAATTTGATGTTAAAATAATGCAATAAATTATTTTTAAAAAATAAAAGTTCATCACTTAATTAAGAGATAATATGGATAAAATAAAAATTGAAATGATACCCAGAAATTTTAAGTGCAGTGCCATTATGTCTAATTTAGTCAATACATTTATATATAATTCTACCTATTTAAAATGTCATAAATTGTTTTTACATGATAACTTTCAAAATAATTATTATAATACTTAATAACAAAATTTAAAAATTTCAGTTGTTTTTTAAATTATGAAAAGTATATTACACTTTATTAGGGTTGTAAATAAATTTGTATTATAAATAAATTAACAGAGTCTAAACGTCAAGAACAAGACGTTGGTGTCGCCGCTTGCTGTTCCTGTCGGGCAGCGGGTAAAAGTCAAATAAAGTAAATATTTTAATTTAATTTATTTAAAATAATACGGTTGAGTTTGCATTGCTAGAGGAGCCCTTAGATTTTTAAGACTTGCTATCCGGTCCCGCTCACATTGTAGCAAAACAACTACCCTCTCACATTGTAATACTACGCTACACCCAGCCGGTGCAAGTGCAACCGATCTCTTTTCCCATTCCCAATTTCCCATAACATTCCATCACTGTTCTCGAGCCCGCCGCCCAATCCACGCGACGTTAGCTCTCGCCTACTGTCTCTAGTCCAGTTTTCGACTCCACGCCGTTTCCCCACCTCTTGCTCACGGTCAGCAAGTAGTTTTTCTTATTTATATGATTTTTTTTAATTTCTTTATTTTTTGTGCAAATTTGAGTCACGTAAATTGTGGCCGCCGTTTGATAACAGCAGTTGATATGACTTTAGTTGTAAAGCAATTCAACTAATTGATTGCATATCTGGCAAAACGCTCGGGCAATTGGTTTAGCAGGAGACAGTACAGTCACCATTGTAACAACGGTGAAATTACAGTCACCGCATATTGAGCAAGTCCACTTTCTGGCTTAGTTCAGCAAAGTTGACAAATAAATATCCAGACTTGGAATTTATTGTGCACCTAAAATGCTAACTGAGAACGACTTTAATAGAGTTTATGCAAATTATGAAGTAGAATGCATAAGAAAATAACCTACAATGACAAATTACGCCACAAATTTGAGAGTTCAGGATGGAGCTGTTCAACTCAATAAAGTTCTTAAAAAATTTGGTTGGTTTTACAGTTCTAAACTTCTGCTGGTCATTTGTGTTTATAAATGTCGAATTGTGGTCATTTTAAAAAAAGGATCACCTGACTTTCCTTAGGGTTCTTGAATTGCAAGTTTTGTTATGCACAAGTTTTGGTTTAGATACTTCAAAAATCATTATATGTTTATGAAAAAGAGAATTTTATCTAATGGATGTCTCACAGTTTGATATTTATAACTTCATGCTTTTGTGTGTTTGTGCTAAGTCCTTTCGTTTTTCTGATGCAGCTTAATAAAGTACCAAATCATGTCGTGGTGCACTATTGAGTCTGATCCTGGTACAGTTCAAGCTTTAATTATATCGGAACATTTGTTTTTGTATGTTTGTTCTGGTTAAATAAATTTCAAGTCTTGGCTGGAGATTTTAATATCTACCAATTTGAATGTGCTTGTAATGGGTGGTGGAACACAATTTTAATGCATGCATCACATGAGATTGCAAACTGGCAGTCGTCTTTTTATTTTTATTATTTTTCATTGTTTTAGTTGCTTTGCACGATTTCAACCAATTAGTGGGAATGCCGGATGCTAGTGACTTTAGAATTTACAAGATGTTGTAGTGATTAAGAACTAGCTGTGGTTTTCTCTGTGATAAATTGACATGGTTCCAGGAAAGAAAGCTCTGTTCCTAAATTTGAGAGTGAACTGAGAAAATGACAAGCGCAATTAGTTATAGGAGGCAGGATATGATTGCAGTGGACTAGGGTAAATAATAAATGAAGGAAATTGGCCTTGACATAATGACATTAATCTCTTTGAATTTGGAAGGTGCCAATGATTATGATAAAAAATTAGTGTGCGAACTTTGTTTGGCAGTATAGTATCCCTGCAAGTCATAGATGGCTACTGTAAGATGCTCATATACTTTAGAATTGCTGGCACTCTTTTCTTTTGGGCTGTCAAATCAGTTTGTTGTTCTTTCAAAGATTTTTGCTACCTTATTCCTATAATGCGATTCTGTAGGTTTATCTGATACATCATTTGCTTCATTTTTCAATTTCTTTTATCTGTCAATGAAATGAAAATCAAAACTGGATATTGTTTTATCCTATAAACATTGTAAGATTGTATCATAATAAACTGAAACCATCCCCCACTTAATTTTTTTCCATTCATACCCAAAAACTTATGAGAAAAAGGAAAACCTTCTGCCAGTTAGCAATTAAGCTCCATTAATTAGCAACAAAAGCCTCTTTTTCAGCTAATAATATATTCTTCTTGATACCACATGCATGTTCAAATAGCTACTTCTGCGTTGCCTTATTTGCAACCCTAATATCTAACCTTGCACTTGTATTATGTACTTATAGGAATTCATATGGGTGACAATATCTGAGATCAATTTCAACAGCCCCTTGATATTTGTAAAGAATACTAGGTTGATTAAATTTTCATGGGCAAGATTCTGTAAGCAGTGTTTTGGTGGGGAAATTTTGTAAATTTATCCACAAGACCCAAGATCAAGTGGCTTATTTTTTTTTTATTAGACATGTAAGCTTAAGAAGGTGTTGACAATTTTGATTAGTGTGTGTATTTATCGGATTGTCAATTGATACTATGTTTTGGAATTGAGAATTATTAAATCATCTCTTTCTCTATTTTTTTTCTGCTTTTTTGGTGGGAGCTCTCTTCATTTATTTATCCTTTATTTGGAGTATATAGCACATGGCACAAATCAATTTTAAAGATCATCTGTTTCTTGTGCGAAGGTTTTTGTTGGAATAGCACAGAGGTTTAAAATTGTCTCTTCTTGATGTAGTGTTTGTGGTTTAAACTGGAATAGATGGACTTTTAAAGGGCTGAGTGAATGATTACATGAGCTAGCAATTATTCTTTTTCCATCATAGTGATATAATTTATCAATTTTAGATTGCTATAACTTATATCTGTTGGAAATTCTGTACACATCTCATCCAGATTGGTTAAGTATCTCATTGTTATATCTTTGTGTATATGGATGTATCTATGCAGATATAATTTCAGACAGTTTTAAGATTCGTATTTACTTTTCAGGTGTGTTTACTGAACTTATACAACAAATGCAAGTAAAAGGCGTGCAGGTACCTTGACTTATGCAATATATTTCTGTTTATTGTTTATTGTGCTGTTGCTTTCCTATGCATGGTATCTCTAGATTTCTTCTTTTGCTTTTTCGATGGACATGTGTTTTCTAGTGTTTCACCGCAAGTACTTGTATTTCCCATTCTCCAAATGTGCTGTAAGTTCATGATTGTAACAATGTGATGTATGGACAATGTTCAACGTTTTTGATGTGAACTGAAATATCCTACCTTCAGAAACTTATCAATAAACTTATCAATTACTGCAATATGGAATTGAAACTTTCGAATGTTCTCAGCATCCCTAGGACAAAATCCTGGCTGAGGTCTTGGCATTCTAATTTTTGTGTCACTTGCTGTCTTCTTTCCTTAAAGGTGGGTCTGCACAATTGAGATTATTGAGCATTTTTAAGCTTAGCTTGGAGAAGTGTATTACCATTGTGTGGTTGGGATTCATGCTTTGGCCATAATGTGAAAATCAACTAGGGTAATGTAGAATAGTTAAGTGTGCTATATGTTTAGGTTTTTCTGGACTCTGTTGTGAAGGAAAGAAGTGTGAGGCAAAGATCATAGTGCCTAAATGAAGTAAAGTTCACATTTTTATTGCGAAGATTACCAAAATGGGATCTTTAATCACATTTAACCCGTTGATTCACGAGATGGGAACCTTTTATTTGTGAGTGGCTGCTCCAGTACATACTTGTTGATAAGAAGTTACAAAGCTCTGTATAATAAGCACCAAGCATCTGTAAACATTCTATTTCTTGCCTTTTAGCTTATGGATTCCAATCAATCCGTAAGGGTATAGACAGGAAGACGAATTGGAGACGGTGTGACAGTGCAAGAATAGGGAAAATCTTGCTCTTCAAGGGCAGGAAATACTGTAGGACTTTTTATAATCCATTGATTCAGGTGTGTAATTTTTAGTTGCCTTACTCTTTAAAATAGTGCATACTTCATGCACATAGGCTGTGCTAAGTTCTTTCTCCAGGTATTGGTAAATCTATGATTGTGGTACTCATTTTAATGTGTTTTTCACAGCATAGTGTCGTGGGCTAATTAGGGTTGATGATCACCTATCTCTCAGGTTTGCTAGTGACAACAGGTTTTCAAGTTGTTTGATTTTGGCCATATATTTTATAGTTGTTGGATTCTCTTTCAAATGAATATATCAGGTAGAGCCACCAGTGAAGCAGTGCAAAATTCAGCTATGATCATGAAACTGTGACCTCATTTAGAACATTTTTCTTGATTGCTGATCCAGTGTGCTGGCCATTTTACTGTTTTACGATCAATTTATTTTCACCAAGACACCAAATTCTCCACTATCACCATGTTTACTCGTACTCCTGTATCACTATCACCATTTTTGCCTTAAATTGGTTCCGTTGAAATACATATTTATTATTATCTCTTAACCAAAGTTAGACCATGCATGACATCCTGATGCCTTCGCATGTCCTTGCAGGTTGAGGAGTTGTATTCGCTGGATCTTGATTCTCTTAACAGTCTGAGGTTAGTTCATGGATCCTAGTGGCCATTAAACATATATATAGTTCATGGGAAATATATATTTGTAGTTTCAACTTTTAATTTTCTATTGTCAGGCCTGTATATGGGTTGATTTTCCTTTTCAAATGGCGTCCTGGAGAAAGAGATGACCGGGTTGTGATCAAGGATCCAAACCCTAACTTGTTTTTTGCCAGCCAGGTGAGGTTTTAACAGAATTTGCATCAGGTTGAGTGTGTAACAAATTTATGAGATTTTCTCAATTTACTGTTTTGATGTTCTCCTAGGTTATTAACAATGCTTGTGCTACGCAAGCCATCTTGTCTATCCTCCTGAACTGTTCAGATATCGATATTGGGCCAGAATTGTCAAAGTTAAAGGAGTTCACCAAGAACTTTCCACCTGAACTCAAAGGTTTGGCTATCAACAACAGTGATGCCATACGTGCAGCCCATAATAGTTTTGCAAGGCCTGAGCCTTTTGTTCCTGAAGAGCAGAAGGCTGCTGGCAAAGATGATGATGTGTACCATTTTATAAGCTATATACCAGTTGACGGGGTATTGTATGAGCTTGATGGACTGAAGGAGGGACCCATTAGCCTTGGTCCATGTGCTGGCGGTCCAGGTGACATTGATTGGTTGCAGATGGTGCAACCAGTGATCCAAGAACGAATTGAAAGGTATTCGAAAAGTGAGATAAGATTCAATCTCATGGCCGTTATCAAGAACAGAAAAGAAATGTACACTGCCGAACTCAAGGAGCTTCAAAGGAAGAGGGAGCGCATACTGCAGCAGCTGGCTTCATTGCAATCAGAGAGATTGGTGGACAAAAGCAACTTTGAAGCACTAAATAAATCACTTTCAGAAGTAAATGCTGGAATTGAAGGAGCTACCGAGAAGATTTTGATGGAGGAAGAAAAGTTCAAAAAATGGAGAACTGAAAATACCAGAAGGAAGCACAATTACATACCCTTTTTGTTTAACTTCCTGAAGATTCTTGCTGAAAAGAAGCAATTGAAACCCCTGATTGAGAAGGCCAAGCAGAAAACAAGCAGCCCTAGCTGAGCTGCGCTGAGCTGAACTGAGTTGAAGGATTCTTTGTTAACTACAGTTCTGGCCAATAGATTCTGAGGAAGTTTACCGTTGGGACTTTATTTTTATGCTTTGACATTATGTTTTTTATAAGCTTGAGAATCCCGAGATTTGTATTTTAAGGTGATTTATTTTTATTTTTTTTTTAAAGAAAGAAATTGGGACATTCAATGTCAATGATGCTTCATAAGATGATGGTTATTAAATGGTTGGGATTGAAATAAGTTGGATAGATTTTATATTTTGATATTGATGAACTTTTAATTGGCAATTTAAAAAAAAAAATTGAAACTATTTGGGATCGTTGTCGGCCCAACTCTCATGCCAGATCCTTTTGCCGCCTACATTGTGCCCAACCGCTGATACTACCCCCACCCCACGAAGCGCTCCGCCTTGTGGATATATATTATATAATCTCAAAAATATCCTTACAAAAGAAAATATCAAAAAGTACTCTTAACCGATTTTAATTATTAAATGAGTTAATAAAGAAAATTTTCTCAGAAACATTTTATAATTAAATAGAAGTATAATAAAAGTAAATTAGTGATTAAAATAAATTTGAACTAAATGACATGAATTTTGACAAGAACAATTATTTAGGAGCTACCATTAATATTTGCAGATGATTTTATTAAAATTGAGAACAAAGATAATACTAAAAATTATTTTAATGAAATTAAAAAAATACAAAATTTTTATGATATTTTCTATGAGATTTGAAATTAGAAATTGGTTTAGATAATTATCTTTTTTTGCTCCAATTTAATAAAGAATACTATCTTTAAATCTTTCTCTTCCATACTTTATAATTTTATATCATTAAAAAAATTATCTTAAATAATATTATAACTCTTCTATTCTAGCCAGTTTAGTAATTTTATTACTTCATAATTCCATATTTTTAAGAAAACTATCTTAACTAAAATGGTAAGCCTCTGTCAGAATCATTTCATAAATATACACAAAATTCAAAAATATTGGGAAGTTTAAGAAGCACTGTTATCTCGCTTGAATGAAAAATAAGGTTATTATTGATAATATAAGGGATAAATTAATTACTGAGATGTTATAATACAAAAAATAGGTTGAATTATCACCACCTTTTTTAATTCTTAGAATTGGCCCTGTGGGCGATTGGTTGTGCTGACGGTAAAGAAGAAGAAATTAAATTGACTTTTTCATTTTTATTATCGCTCTGAAATCAATTCAATTGACAAATATGAGTGACATAATAAATAAGCCGCAATTGAATTAAATTTTCGTTGGACGAGTAAGCAGCGATTTTTATTATAATAGGTGCTTTTCTTACTTTAATTTTTCATTCAATCTCATTTTATCACAGTTCAATTTTTTTCCTTTCTATAACTTTTTAATTTCTCTCAGAGCATTACCAAAATTCTATTTGAATGTATTCTCTAAAATATTTGAAAAAGTGGTATTGAATAAAAAGTTGTAATATTACCTTTTATAATAAATTCTTCTATCTTACCCTTAATTTTTACTCTAATTAATTTAGAAGTTTTATACTTAAATTTTATGTTATTTATTTTTCATTTTCTATTATTATTATTATTATTATTATATGTTACACACTACTTTCTAAATATAATAGAAGTCTAAATCTCATATTTTTATTATTGTGATTATATGGTAGGCACACTGTCTGCTAAATATTATGAAAGGTTAAGTCTGCTGTTTACATTATATTTTATTATTGTGCTTGTATGGTTGACAACGTCACCTGAATTATAGAGGGCTAAGTCTTTTACACACATAATAATTATTTTGAATTTCATTAATAATTCTAATTAAAAGTTTATAAAGTATCTTGACAAGTGGTATTAGAGTACTAAGTTGTTGTATTCATTCAAGGAGGTACTATTCAAGTACATAGCACTGTTCACATACACATGAAATAGTAGGAGTTAGTTCGAGTAGATTAGGATAATAGCGGCAAAGTTTGAAATTCAAAAGTTCAACAAGAGTAATTTTTCGTTATAAAAGATGAAGATGAAGGCAGTTCTACGAAAAGATAAGTATCTGGCAGCTATTGAAGATAGACCGGCAAATATTATAGATGAGAAGTGGAATGAAATGAATGAAGATGCAATAGTTAATTTGCATTTGGGATTAATTAATAAAGTATTATCAAGCGTTGAAGAAAAGAATATGGTAAGGGAGATTTTGGATGCTCTTACAAAATTATATGAGATAAAATCACTTCACAATAAAATTTTTCTTTAAAGAAGACTGTACACTCTTCGAATGTTAGAATTAATAACTGTAGCAAAACACATCAATGCCTTAAAAACTTTATTTTCTTCACTCACAACGTTGGGTTATAAAATAGAAGAAAATAAACATGCAGAGCTTTTATTTCAAAGTTTACTAGACTCGTATGATCAACTCATCATCAACTTGATAACTCAAAACACCTGCTTCGACAACCTAGTTTTCGATGATATAACAATTGATATATTAGAAGAAGAAAACATACGTAAAAATAAAGAAGATAGATTAGTGAGTTTGCAATAAGTGGATGCTTTATTGATGACGAGGGGAAGATTAACGGAACATGACTTAGTGGGAATCAAAATCATGGTAGATCAAAATCTAGAAGTAAAAACAAAGTTAAATGCTATAATTGTGGCAAAGTTAGGCACATAAAAAAGGTGTATTAGAAAAACAAAAAGAACATAGAAGCAAATTCAAACTCTCAAGGAAATATGGCAAGTACTAGTGAAAATGGAGAAATCTTATATAGCGAGGTAGTAACAATTACTGAAAGTAGAAAAAGGTTTATTGATGTTTGGCTCATGGATTCAGCAGCAATATGGCACATGACCTCTCGAAGAGAATGATTCCATCAATACAAGCTTATTTTTAGAGAAACTATGTTCATGAAAAATGATCATGCCTTAGAGATTATCGATATTGAGACCATCAAGTTAAAGATGAATTATAATGTGGCTCGTATTATTCGAAAGGTATGATAGTGAAATGCTTAAAGAAGAATTTATTGTCTTTAAGACAATTTGATAAGATTGGATGTAAAACTCAGATTTAAAATAGAATAATTAGATAGTAAATGGTGCACTCGTGGCCATGAAAGCAGGGAAAGTAGCTACGAACTTGTATCTGCTACACAAAAAAAAAAAAAACATTATAGGAAGCAGGGACATTGGTTACATTAACAACTTCTGGAAAAGAATCAACGATGATGTGATGTTAAAAGCTCATACATATGTCAAAACGAAATTTGAAGATTTTCTCATAACAAAAACTACTTATGGGTCTCAAAATGGTGTCTTTATCATTTTGCGAGTAGTGTGTTATTAGTAAGTAGCACATATTAAAATTTAGCATATTTAATTTTAGAAATAAAAATATTCTTAAGTTAATTCATTCAGTCATTTGGCAAGCACCAGTTATATTCTTGTGGGGAGCAAAATACTTCGTGTCATTTATTGATGATTACTTCAGGAGATGTTGGGTGTATCCAATCAAGAGAAAGACAAATGTGTTTGAAAATTTTAAAGTTTTCAAAACCCGGGTGAAACTAGAATCTGAAAAAAAAAATGCAGTATCTTAGGACTGATAATGGAGGAGAATCCACTAACAATATATTTATTGTATTTTGTCAGCAAGAAAGCATTAAAAGACAGTTCATTATAGAATACACTCTCTAACAAAATGGAGTGGCAGAGCGGATGAATAAAACTTTGGTAGAAAGAATGAGGATAATGTTGAGAACTACAAAATTACTAAAATCATTTAGGGCAAAAGCTGTCAATATCGCCTGTTATTTGATAAATCGATCACCATTAACAGCAACAGACTTAGAGAAATGATGGAGATGTAAACTGGTAAACTAGCTGACTATTCTAACTTTCATATATTTAGAAGTTCTGTGTATGTGATGTAGAATTCCCAAGAAACAAAGAAGCTGGATCCTAAAACCAAGAGATGCATATTCTTGTAATATGCTAATGGAGTAAAGGAATATCGTTTATGGGATTTTACTGCTCACAAGCTAATCATCAACAGAGATATTATATTTGTAGAAAATAAAATGCAAAAGAAAAGTTATGATAACACCAAAGAAGAAGAACCATAGACTACTACAATTCAAGTGGAAGAAAAATCAAAACATAAAGGTTTTTTTGAAGTAATACCAGAGCATGAAGATGGATCTATTGAGCCTATAGTTCCAAAAGTTTGACAATTAACTCGTGAAAAAAAAACACCATCTTGGCAATCAGAATACATTATAAAGGACAATAGTGTATAATGTCTTTTAACAGAGGATGAAGAACCGTCAATTTTTCTCAAAGCAACGAGCAATTTGAATGTATATTTGTGGAAAACAACAATGTAAGAGAAAATTGAAACCCTTCATAAGAATAAAACTTAGCATTTTGTGCCACTACTACATGGAAAAAAAGGTTATTGAAAGTAAATAGGTCTACAAGATCAATTAGAGTAGCGATGATTGAGTGGAATGGTATTGTGCAAGATTGGTGGTTAAATGGTATCCTCAAAAAGAATGCATCGACTTTAATGAGATTCTTTCTTCTGTTGTACGATTTATTAGAGTCAAAATAGTCTTGACTATATGTGCTACATTTGACTTACATTTAAACTAATTGGATGTGAAAATTTCATTTCTTCATGGAGAACTTAATAAAAAAATTTACATGCTCCAGCCAGCGGGTTTTATAGAAAAAAAAAAGAATTTGGTTTGCAAGTTGATCAAATCTTCGTACGGTCTCAAGTAGGTGCTAAGATGTTAGCATAAGGGATTTGATTTCTTCATTGTTAGTTTTGGATACAACATACTACACTCAGATCATTGTACATATTTCAAGAAATTTAGTAGAAATTTTATCATTCTACTATTGTATATGGACGACATATTAGTAGCAAGCCTTAACAAAGATCAAGTCCAAAAATTGAAGGCACAATTAGCTAGAAATTTTGATATGAAGGATTTGGTACCGGCACACAAGATTCTAAAGATGCAAATTCACCGAGATAGAAAAGATAGAAAGATTTGGCTTTCTCAGAAAAAGTTTTTTAAGTAAAATTTTGCGACGCTTCAATATGAAAGATTATAAATTAATCTATACCAATATTCCTATGAATTATAAATTATCCTCAGTTATATGCCTTAGCAATGAAATACTATATGCATTAGTAGTAAAACGTTTAGTATTTGTCATGATATGTACAAGATCGGACATTGTATAAGCAGTGAGAGTAGCTAGTTAATTTATGACAAATCCTGGCAGAGAACATTGGAATGCTGTGAAGAGGAACTTGAGATATGTTAAGAGAACCTCAAATGCTACATTATGTTATAGAGGATCAGATTTTATTGTTAGAGGTTATGTTGACTCAAATTATACAGATTATCTTAATAAAAGAAGATCCATTACGTTCTATGTGTTTACACTTGTAAAAGAAGTTGTGAGTTGTGTTTCAAAACTGTAAACTGAAGTAACATTATCTACAACAAAAATAGAGTATATGGCAACTACACAAGCATGCAAGGAAGTAATGGAGGATAGAAATGTAGACAAGTAGAAGATACACACTAGAGATAATTTGACACATGTCTTAACTAAGCCAATTAATATTGATAAATTTAAATGGTGTCAATTCTTCTATGGCCTAGTAAAAATGTAAGTAAAATAAAATGTCAATGTAGAAATAATAGTGTAAATATATGATTAATTCCCAATTAAAGTCTTCAAGTAGGAGAGTGTAGTTGATTGGTTGTGCTGGCGGTAAAGAGGAAGAAGTTAAATTGACTTCTTGATCTTTATCGTCTCTCTAAAATCAATTCAATTGACAATTATAGGAGGCAGAATAGACGGGCTACAATCGAATTGAATTTTCATTGGGTGAGCGGACGACGATTTCCATTATAAACGAGTGACTTCCCCACTTTAGTTTTTTTCATCCCGTGCAATCCCATTCCATCTCAATTCAATTATTCTCTTTTCCATAACTTCTTCATTTATTTCAAAGTATTAACAAAACTCTACTTGAATAAATTCTTCAAAATATTTAAGAAAGTGGTATTAAGTGAGAAGTTGTAATCCCATATTTTATAATAAATTCTTTTACCTTACCTATGGTTTTTACTCCAATTAATTTGGAGATTTTTCACATAAATTCTATATTATTTATTTTTCATATTCAGTTATTATTATTATATGGTAGGCACTATTTCTAAAATATAATGAAAAGTTAAACCTATTACTTTTATTATTGTGATTATATAGTAAGTATTGTCTCCTAAATATTATAGAAGACCAAACTTTTTATTTACATTATATTTTATTATTGTGTTTGTATGATTGGCAACGTCACCTGAATGATAAAAGACTAAACCTCTTACACATATAACAATTATTTTAAATTTTATTGATAACCATAATTAAAAGTCCTTGAAGTATCCTAACAGGCTCGAATATGGTCTCACAGAAATTCTTCCGGTTCGATTTTATACTATTCAATCCAGTCAAGTTTAATTTCTTTATATGCAACATGTGGGAAATGAATCCAAGTCTGCATAACAACACGAAGAAGAAGAAGAGGTATGTGCTTTTTCTTCCCATTCTAATTTTTTTCCATGTTCTAGAAATTTATTAAACCTAAATATGTTAGTTCTGTTAAATTTATGATTTTTCGATTGTTATTTTAGCCTAGCATCTTATTCACTTGTAATTTTTTTTTCTTTTAAAATTAATTTGGAGAACAATTAATAAGAACAGAGAATTTCAATCAGTTTATAGTAAGGAATCTATCAACTTTGATATGCATTCCTGACTTTATCACAAATATTGGAGAAGCCAAGCTCCTAACTAATGTAGCTATCCATTCCCTTCTAATGATTATTGTTTTCTTTACCCTTATCCTTTTGTTTTATTGATAATTTAACTCCTTTTATATTCATTGATAAATGGAGCCTCTGTTAAAATGGAAATCTCTGAAAAAGAAGAGATTATAGAATTAAAGTTTGTTAATAATGTTGTTAAGAAAATTATCTAATCATTAACAACACAAGAAAACATAAATAGAGAGCAAAAAGAGTTCTTATTTTGTGCTATTTCATAAATTATAAAAATTTGATTTTCGTTTGTTATAAGTATCGGACTTTTAAAGCTAATTAAACTCAAAATTTAAAACACATCGTTTAGTCTTAATATAATGCCTATTTATATTTATAACTTTAGATGCAAAAGTCTTATATTTGAGGTTAAATATTTACATTTTTATTACTTTAAACACAAAATTAAAACTTGTTTTTGGTTTTTTCATTATAAAATGCACAAAATACATTGTTCTTCAACTCTCCAATAAAATCCTTACACAAAAGCCCATTGATTTTGAAACGTGAAGAGAAGAATTACAATGAATAGATTGTTTTGGCAGCAATCGCTTAACAAAAATTAGTAGCAAAAGTTCTCCACAATAGGTATGTAGTATATTTTGAATATATATTTGAAAAGTCAAAAATTTAAATTTGATTTTGTGGTTAATCCTTTAACTAGGGTTAAAAACTAGTTTTAAAATGATTGTATATCACTTTAAGTGATTTGAGTGTATTTTCTTTTGTTTTTTTGAGATTATGTACAGAAGGTGGTGCCTGAGAATGAAAGAGAGTTCATTGCTCCTTCAACGAAATTTATTGAGGGAGCGATACATTTTTTAACTAACTCTTTCAATGAATTTTATCGAGAAAGTAATGTTAGTGGTCATTAATTATATATTTTTTTAATAAAATAAACTAAAGACCATCTATGACAATCAACATTCTCTTCTAAATATTTAGCTACTTTGGAGTTTAAGTGCTTTAATCTTGAAAATTAGTCATTGAAGTCATTCATAAGCTATCATAAATTTGTCAATTTATTTTTTCTCATTGCCTTGAACTTTGCATGAATATTTTTTGCCATATAATATACAAAAAATCCATATGTTTCTTGAGAAAAAACAATTTGTATGACTTTTTTAATACTCGTATGTTGATTAAAAATAAAGACCAATTCTTATACTTTTCTAATTACTCCCCATAGTTTTTGTATGAAACATGCTTATAAATCATTATTTTCATTGTCGTCAATTTTGAAAGCCTACAAGAATATTTAATTGTTTTCATTTTGATAGGTTGCCACAAATAAGGTTTCATAATATTTTTTTTCTAAAAAAAGTCCCACTAACTATTATAACTAGCCTAATTGATGTTCAAAACCTGTTGATACAACTTTCAATAGCCATGAAAAAATGCTGAAAATGGTTATCAACATCCTTTCTATGTGTGTGATAGTGCTATTATTGCAACATTCTAAAATGTAATAGTATGATAATAAGTACTTCTAAGAATCAATAGGATATCTAGAAATCGATGTAAGTGCAATTTCTTTGGCATTCCAAGTTTTTGCATATAATACTAACACGCCGTATTCATTCTGAATGTCATCTTAGATATTTTTAGATATATATACTTTGTTACAATTTATAAATTCATTTTTAATTAGATTGCTGATAAGTTTAGAACTTACTTAAAGAAATCCATTTGATAATTTATTTAATATCTATGTATGTGCTTAGTTGATCCGTTTCACTCGACATCTATGAACTTAGGTCAAAACTCGTAATTTATACTTTGGTGGGTGCGAAGAGACACCTAGAAACTATATACTCTATTCTAAACATTCATAATTGATGGCAATAATAGGGTTCTGGTCACTGTTAGAGCGAAAGGGAAAAAAGTGGAAAAAGAACAATCACCTAATGTTAATTGGAACAAGAAAAACACTTAATTTTGTTTTCAATTTTTTTCAATAGCCAAAAGTATGAAGAGTGACATTAAAGAAAAACACGAGTTTTTTTTTTCAATTAAGATTAAAAATTATATTTAAATTTAATATACTTTAACCCCTTTTATAACCGAAAAAAAAAAACAAAACAAAATCATCAAGAAAGTTATTCGATGCCTACAAATCTTAATACAATTAAATTTAACAATACATTTATTCATCTGCAAGTGTATCCTAAGAATATTATACCTATTGAAATGTTTGTGAACTGTTATACGATGAGAAGTGACAACCTTATCTTAAAATTCAATTCTTTGTATTTTGTGCAAATTTTTAAAAGATTATCCCAATATAAAATTGTTTGACTAAATATTTTAATACACTTAAATTTGAAATTAAAATTCTTTTCTTGTCTTTTTTATTTTTAATTTTAAATAAATATTAATACATAATATAATTAATTATGAATTGTTTAGATTATATTTTGATAAAATTTATAATTTAATTTTTATATTTTATGATATAAATTTAAATACCGCAATATATTTTGAATTATTCATTATTAATTCTATTAGGTATTAATATCTACTTAAAAATAAAAAATAGAAAAGAACATGAGAGGATCTTCATCCTTAAATTTAACGATACATTTATTCTTTATTTGCAATTATAGATATATTAAAAATATTACCTATTGAAACATTTATGGATGATTATTTTATAAGATTTTTTAAATAGTAATTTCATGAGATTTTATGCTTGGAGAATATCTATTGAGAGAAGAAAAAAAAAAAAAGGATTTTGGGGTAGAAGTGGCAGTGTATCCCAAAATTCAATTCTATTGATGTTTTGGAAAAATTGTTAGCTACAATAGTTTTATCACATTATCTAACAACAATCTTATTATATTATTGTACCATTTAATTAGTGAAAAGAAAGCATATCATTAATAAGTAGTTTATCAAAAAAATCAAGACGAGTATTATCATAAAATCATTTTCTTATTACAGTTTAGAGGGATTCAGTTTGATTTTTTTAATCTATTACTAATTAGTGAATTTTTTTATTACTAATTAGATGATCTCACTATTTTTATTATATTTGATATAGTAAAAATTATCTATCGTCAGACTTTTTTTGTGTTTTCCTAATTTTTTAAAGGCTCCCTTGGTATAAAATAGTATGGCTAAAAATCTTAATAAAATTGAATTTAAGAATACATTTATCCTTTATCACAAGTATATATGTATCAAAAATATCTTGTAAATATTACATATTGAAATATTTATTAATGATTATTTTATGAGATTTTATGAAAAATAATTTCATTAGATTTTTTTGCTTGGAGAGTATTTACTAAAAAGAGACAATAATAATAATAATAATAATAATAATAATAATATGATGTAAAAGTTGACTTTATCTTAAAATTCAAATGTATTTATATTTTGTGTCTAATTTTTTAAAGATTATCTTAATCTTATAAGATGGAATCTCACAATGAATATAAAAGAAGTATTGTTGGGCTTTATAAGATGTGTTTTGCTCACCTTATTAAATATTTTTTAGTAAAAATATAATGACTCAACCTGTAACACTTATCTTCTAGCTCATTTAATTTGTGTTATGTCAAATGTTATGGAATTCAATTATTCTTCTATTTTGTGCCTCATTTTTAAAAGATTATCATAATTAGCTATGGTACACTGAAATTCAAAATTTCAGACGGTACATGAATATGCCTTGTACAAACCCGAAGTTATCCCCGTCTTGTCTATAAGCTCATTTAACTCGTGTTATGTCATATAGTGTAATGTTAATTCTTTCTAGTTTGGTTCATTGAGTTTGCGTACTTAAAATTCAGTTGAGTCCACGTGGTGCCAACTTACCATTTTTTGTGCCGACCGATCTACCAAGTCTGCCACATTTACCAATGCCTCTTCAATTGGTGTGTTTGGTGGCCTTTGATTCGCAAGAATGTTCACGCAACCAACTTATGGTTGAAATAAAAGCAAAAGGCAACGCTCAATCAAATAGTTTTTTGTAGCTTGCATAGGCATCTGTATATTAATAATAACTACATCGAATTTGCATAATTCATTCAATCTTATACCTAATGTGTTTATTGTACAGAAATCTTTCTAATAACAAAACTTGAAACTGAAACAAATGTCTGTAGGACCTGTCTGCAATCTTTAATACAAGATTTTCTTGTAACAAATTCTCAATCTGTTCTTTGCCCAGAAGAATAATAATGAGCTTCAACCTCCTTAAGACTAGCAGCTGCCTCCTCTCCGATTCTAGCCAACAGGCGGTCAGTTTTTTCTGCTTGTTGATTAAACTCATTCGTCCTTTGCTCGACATGATCATTAAGAGAAGCAAATCCTGAGAATATTGCAGTTTGTTTTAACTCTGATACCAACTTAAGTAAAGAGTCAGCAGCCTGGACCTGTTCTTCATGAATAGATGAACAATAATATCAAAATTTAGAAAATGATCAGTGCTGCAAAAAGCTTGGGTCCAAAAATTTAGGAAATGACCAGTGCTGTAAAAAGCTTGGGTTCAAAAATAATCTAGTTGATAAGCTGAGACAGACATCAGGCAGAGACTTGCACAATAAATGGTCTTAACCGTCAAGCAAAAACATACTTTTATATCTTCTTTCGAATTAGTCGAAAACTAAGAGTTCGATGGTCTTAAGGGTATGTTTGGTACTTGTTGAAGTTCTACTTATCTATAAGCACAACAATTAAAGTGTTTATAAACATCAAATTTTGTGGAACCCTTCCCTTTTTGCTATAATTGACACATATCAATTTCACTCCACAGCAACTTTAGCTTCAAAATCACAACACCTCAATGTCAAACATATACAACATTGATACATCAAAATTATGTGCAATGCTAAATTTATCAAAATAACGTGCTGGTCTTGGAGCTGGGTTAGCTTTGTGCCATGCAGAATTATCTCTCCACAACCAGTAGTGAAATTTAGAATTTTTTGGCAATGTATATGGTAAGAAAAGTGTTGAGGCTAAAATCTCTAAATACAATCAACATAATTTGAAACTCTACATACCATTCTGGATGCACGCATCTCCATCATGAAAGATTCTTGCATGTTTCTGACAGGTGGATCATTCACCTACATACAATAAGATACTGCCAAGTGAATACAAAAATTCAGAGGATGTTTTCAATCAATATCATAACAAGTATCCATAATTACTCAAAGCTACAGCAGAAATATTTTATATGAAGCTGTAGAATAATTTGTTTGCATAGTAAAATTTTACTTTGCATTGCATAGAAGGCCAAAGCCCCCAGATACATATGTGCAGCAGCACAAGATTTGAGCAAGCATACAAATTAATTGCCAATACTTTATATTTCTTTTCATCTATAAGGTTCTTTTCCTCCATATACTTAAAGTGCATCAGTCCTTATATGATCTCAAGAACCAATTTTGGTCCTATTATTTGGCTATATTATTTGCCAATACTTCTTTTTGTTATAATAATTTTTTAAGCATTTTTTAAGAATTAACCTATCACAATTTTCAATTAATGTATAAAAGCTAAATGAAGGATTTCCAGTTTCAGAATAACAAGTGTAATTACAAGTACTCAATCCAAATCAATGAAGTAAGTTGTTTCAAACAAAGACAGAAAGGTCAGTTCTTCACAATTTTGCATCAATAGTAAAAAAGAGTACACATAAATAAAGCATCAGAAGAAGACGGCAGTATACTACTTCAATTGAAAATGAGCAACAAAAGAAAGATCAGAAATGATTCTGAGCATTACTATACCCTGGCAACATTGACTAGGTGGCTAAAATTGTCGACAATATTTGCAATATCAGTTTCGACTCTTTGCATCAATGTCTTCTGCTTCTGAGCTGCTGCAGCAGCCGCTGCTGCTGTGGGACCACTTCCTGCTCCTCCTTTATTCATTCTTCTCTGTTTTTTCTCTCTCTCTCAAGAAACAACTTAAGTAGTCACTGAAGATGATGTGATCACATCCAAGCCTTTAAGAGACAAGGCCAACTTGGTTCAAGTTCAATAAGTAGGTTGGGTTTTATGACAAAATTGTCTATTTACTAGGAAAAATTAAACACTGCTCAGTTATTACATACTATAAAATATAAATGTTTGGTTTAGTCATAGAATGAACAATTTGAGACTGGTCTACAGAGGAACAGAGAAATTAGGGGAGACAAAAAAATGTAATTACCAAAATCCATATTAGATATCACATGCATTGGCACGGTGCCAAGCAGTAACATAGCATGCCTTGGCTTTCAAATGCCAGCACCATTACATCCTTGCCTCTACAAACTGTACAAGTGCTACCCTGCACAGAGTATGGGCTGGGAGTGCCAACACCATTTTTTGTCATGCCATGGCATGAGCCTCTTAGCTTTGCTTAGCAATAGGCAAGGTAACTTCTCTCCTTGTGGTACTTGTTTAGTGGAGGTACATTTTACTGATGTTAAGTCATGGATTGATGGTGACAATGCTAGCCACCTTCAATACTTTGACAAACAATCATAGACCACCTTCAATACTTTGACAAACAATCATAGACAAGTATCAGATTTCCTATGTGATTTACTTGAATAAACAAGCAATATTGTATGATTGCGTCAATAAGCAAAAAGATAGTAGAAATCAAGATTACAACAATGCAAAAAGATATTGACAAAACATACAAAGCCCCAATTAGTGATCACCTGCTTCAACCACGTCCAACTTAAAAAAACAAATTATTTTTTATTTTTATTTTTTTTGGAGAATAAACAATTTATGAGTTTAGAGTCTGCAATCTGTAATACAACCAATTTAAGTTTCTAACAAACAAAAATCACATCAAACCTGAAAAGCACGAAAACCCAAAAAATTCAGAACATACAAATAACATGAAAACCACAATATTAACCCATATTTTTTCAAATCCAATAATTTCAATCACTAATCACAAGCAAAAACCAAAACTACAAATAAAATCAAGCTACTAAACGATAAACTTCCAATAAATGGAAACAGAATCCGGACAGACAAAAATTAATACCTAGAATGTATTTATGAGGGAGCACGGGGAAAAGCAGAATGAAATTATGTATAGCTAAAGAACGAAAATTGAGGGAAAAGTAAAATAGTGAGAATGAATCCGGATAATAATTATTTATTAAAAGAATGGGAAAAAAATGATTACCAGAAAGGAAGTGAAAACACTCCAGATGAACAAGATCACACCCAAAGACACTATCTTCAGATATTTGGGTTTTGGAAGCACAATCGGTTTGCTGCCGCTTGTCCTTCAAATTTTGGAAAAATGAAAAGTTACAGAGTTTTAAGAACTGAATTGAGGAGAGCTCGCAAACTCGGAAACTTAAATCAGTTCTCCTAGGGCTTGTTGGTATTGTTTTGGGAGACAGACACGGCGGGCTCCTCTTTACTACGTGTAGTCGGCTTGGTTAACATTCAAGACTATTCGCTATTGTTGATCTCTTCTTTTATTAATTAAATAATTTTATTTAAAATTTTTTATTTTAAATAATAAGAATGGAACTGAACTTTCTACAGCTTAAACAAAAATTTATAGTATATATAGTATTATATTATTTTAAAATTAAAAAAAAAAAACAGTGAAAGGCTATCTCGTCACAAAATGCAATGCAGGCCAATCTCTTTCCAAAAATTTCTTAATTTTTATTTTTATGCAAATATTGCTTAGAGTCCACTGCAGCGCTGACAACTATGCATACCACTAAAGTATGCCTGAAACAAAATAATTTTTTTTTCAATATTAAATCTATCTATAAGATTTAAAAAAATTTAAAAATTACAACTAAAAAATTAAAAATTTTAACTAAAAAAAATTATATAATCCAACAAAGTTTAATTAAAATTAATTATCTGGATAGTATGACAATCAATTTATGAGATAATAAAACAAAAAAAATATAAATATTATTTTATTTTGATTATATTAATTAAAAAATTAAATCAAAATAAAACTATTTTA